>MEHQ01002159.1:119826-326635 GCA_008828725.1 Saccharina japonica
CCCCATCCACACTAATACATACATACATGCGACTAGGTTCCGAATTATGAACCATCGCTCTTCTTGTGAGCCTTCCACTTTTTGGAGGAGAGAGAAAGGAAGGGCGAAGATCATAAATGGGATGGAAAAAAAAAAAAAAAAAAATACCTCCGAGTTGGTGTATCTTGCTTCATGGCTGATCTTCTGATAATATGATAGTACACCCATGACATCATGCACGCTTCGACCCGAAAAACAGGAGACACAAAAGGCGAGCGACTCTGTTGAGACCGTTCCCCGTATCATATCGTAAACCATATACACCAGGCGTCAAACTTGGAAGTATGTTGCTTTATATGTTGAAGAGCCGGGGATTCGCCCAATGGCGGAGCGGCCATACTTTCTGAATACCGAATGAAATGTAGTTTAGGGATATTATAGAGTTCGGTTTTGGGATCGCGTAATTTGTAGTATGTGTGCTGTGAGTAGTGAGTACCTTGAGTGCACGCCTTACAAGAATGCTATTAAACACTTGAACTCGACCGTAAATAGAGTGTGGTTTCTGACAAATGCAGAGTAAAAACATATCGCGGGACATATAAATTAGAAAAAAATGTAGGTGGATACACATACTAAAAATACAAAAAAATGGAACAAAGATCAGCTGTGAGATGTGGAGGATTTCGTCGAAGATTATCTTAGCAAGCTGCGTGTGATACTTCCATCACGCGTATGTACTGCAGTGGGGGTCCCCGAATAAGGCGGTCTGAGTAAGGCGGTATCCCGATATAAGGCGGTATCCCGATATAAGGCGGTCAAAATCGCTTGCCACTTTGTAGGAATGGCACTCATAACCTGGAATGAATAAGGCGGCTTCCCTCTACAAGGCGGTCATATTGCTCTCTCTGGCACACCACCGCCTTAGTGATGGACCCCTACTGTGTATACACGGTAAATATACGTACGGTATGATGATCTAAACGTGTGTGGGTTGTGTGTTGTGTGTTGTGATATATATATACTCGTATATATATTATACAAGACGAGAAGTGCCCGGTAACACATTGTCTTGCTCTTGGACCCGGGTCGTGGATACCAAACGACAACACATATAATACGTCAACTCGTCACTGTGATACACCATCAGTACGTATACGAGTACCATCACCAGTGTGGTACGAGAGAGTGCTCTGTCTTATGAACTCGTATACTCGTATATACCTGTACCTGCACATACATAGATGGGAAGTGCCCGGTAACATCTTGTCGGAGATCCCCATAAGGATCTCCCATGCAAGTATCACCAATTCACCCTGTCATAAGATCTCCGTCTCTTATCGTACAAACTATGACGTCAGGTCTCGTGTGATCAACAACCTGGCGTCTCCTCGACGCGTACACAGACAAGAAGAAAAGTGCCACAGGCTCAAGCTGTGAACCTGGAGCCCGTATTCATACTTGTACGAGTACGCATGTACGATGGGGATACGTAGTTGGTACCAGGTTCGTACATGCCAGACAGCACATGCGTATACATACTAGACATACTAATATCTCGCCCAGGGATTGCTCATCCCTGGCCTCTCAGAGCTCCCACTTCGACACCGCCTCCTGTCATTACTTGCTCAGCCAAGCTCAGCGTTGCATTCTCTCTTTGTTCCCTATATACTTTAGTTCGCGAGAGGCGTCTCCCTATTCCAGTTTTGGGTTCATGCGTGTGCCCAGAGAGCACGGCAGCGCGAGCGAGCCCGGCGCCATCGCGGGTATGAGAGGGCGCTGGCCAGTAGAGGGGGGGGCGGAAGGAGCGCGGTCGCCTTTTTCGTGGCTAGGCGTGTCGTGTCCATCGAGACACGAGGGGAGCATGAAGGCGGTTCGTCTGCGTTGCTGCTGCAGCATGTACGAAAATATAAGGGTCGTTTAATACTGTAAAATAAAATTCAAGCGGTGCTTATTTATCGGAACAAATATGATTTAAAGAGAAAGGCCGGCAGTTTGAATACCATCATGATGGAGCGGGCGAACGAGGGCCACGGTGAGCACCGGGCTTCACGCGAGGCGGGCCACGGGGCTCACTGGGGCAGAGAGGCAGTAGAGCTCGACCCGGACCGAATCGATGGCGAGGTGATCACGGAGCGTCAAGGCTGACAACACGCCAACGACGTCTGAACTTTATTTTGTTTATGCGGCGCAATCGGCCTGATGTTTTTTTTTTTCAAAACAAAAAATTCATGATGATTCTGTATAAAATTTTAAACATACGTCAGCTGTGAGCGTACGACCAACGACCAATTGATTTCCATTTTTTTTCCGACTTTTTTGTTTTGCGCTCTTCTACCGTTTCGTTCGAGTACGAGTACGAGTACGAGTACGAGTACTCCATAGATGTACGTATGTACGTACGTACGTACGTAAACAAGTGTACGACGTATTTCTCAGTTTTGTTGATTTTCTGTTTTTCGTACTTCACAACTTGACGACCGTGCTGTGCCGCGCTTTTTCTTTCATACCTACAAAGTACAGTAGGAAGTACTACGAGTACCACCACCACCGTTGTTGTTGTCCTACCACATATATATACACTCACGAAAAAGGCACAAAGCACATACACCACAGCAGGCACAGCGCAGCGCCGTGCTGTGAGCCGTGTTGCTGTGCTTTCTATTTCGAACACACAGCTTTGTTGTCCTGAAGCATGGAGCTAATGTGCATCCCGACCATGTTTTGCATGCATGTCAAGTCCGCCGTTTCTTCGCTGTACACACACCATGAACCTCTTGGCATTTTCAAGTTGGTGCTTGCTTGCACTACATCATGGGCCTCTTCTGCCCCTTTCCTTGCGCGAGCGTAGCGGGCGGCGTCAAATGCCCCCGGAGCGGAGCAGAGCCCTTGTACATACATACATACACACATACGTCAAGTACTCTTACGTATATATACACGACGGGGATACAGTACTTGGTTTATACCAGATACGTATCATACAAGAAACAAATCGCATTTTTCAAGTTTGACATTTTGACATATCGATCGACAAACCCAACGACTGCGTCATGACCTCTGAACGCATCGCGCTGGTGAGGACCTCCGGTCCACCCTTGTTTCCCAGTTTTCATGCCTCGGTCGATGATATGCGAATGGCGCCGAGCAGGCGTCTGATGAAAACACAGTTGGCAGCTGATGAGTTCAAAACAGAACACGAAAACTCTCCGATCGCAAGAACGACATTGTTTTAAGGTTTTTGGACGAAGACCCTCGGACGCCGCAAGCAACCGCTCGCCCCCTAGACTACGAATCGTAATGATACCTTCGAGGCCGCTATGTACACTTGCTGGCCTTGCCCGGTACGAAGTTCGTTAGTCGTGGACTGAGTCTATGTCGAGATCAAAGGTCAATCGTCGCATGCAGAATATATGCTATATTAGTGGTTGATTTTAGAATTGGGCATCAAAGCAATCTGCTGTAGTTTTATATTTTATTTTTCATCAGCGCTACTCTAAGTTGTTATGATAAAGTGGGCATCGAAGATCACTTGATTAAAGTACTGTTTTTTGGGCATCAGACGAACTATATATAATAGATAGATAATCCCCAAGGGTTGGTCGGGAAATCGAATCTCGCCGACCTCATAATTGTTCATTTCCGAGCGTGCGCGCTGGAAATATTATGGATGGCTGTGATAGGGTGCTCCTGGATATTAGTCTGCGGCGAGGAGAGTGTCCCGGAAATCAACACAGTAAGGTGAGATTCAACGAGCCCGGAGGCACTTGTGTTTCGGTGGTTATATAGTCCACCGTGACCTACAGTAGTCACGTGACTGAGTAGGCCAGTGGACTACGATATACAACCAACACTCACAGAATGCTTCCATGAAAGTAGTGGAAGCTCCGGTGGAATTACTGCAAAGTTCCAAGGTTGTGTTCTGTAGGGTACCTATAAAACCATACCCGGGGTATTTACCCGGGTATTACCCTACAAAGAACTTCTGTAAGTTATGCATGATATTTATACCCGTACCCGGAACTTCTGTGAGTTATTTACGACATCTTTACCCTTGCCCGGAACTTCTGTAAGTTCTGTACGCCCCGTGCAACAATACCCGGGGTACGGGTGGCTCTATTTTATACCTGCACGGAACTTCTGTGGGTTCTGTACGCCTGTGTCACAATACCCGGAACTTCTGTGAATTCTGTAACACTTTCATACCCATACCCGGAACTTCTGTGAGTTCGTACCACATCCAGACCCGCACCCGGAACTTCTGAAAGTTCTGTACGCCCCGTGCCACAATACCCGGGGTAACTGTATACCTTTGTCACAATACCTGGGGTGCCGGTACCTATTCGGGTTTAGAACTTACGTTACCCGTACGGTCTTAAAGTACTCTTAATACGTACTCCATGGCCTTTTTTCGCTCTTCTTGCTGATACTTGCGTATTTCACTGCCCAAAGATAAGCACGATGTTGTATGGCTTGTGTAACAGGTGCGTATGACAAAAATAAAGTATATTATTATCCGTATGTATTGAAAGTATCGTAGTCGTATACAGTACCAGGTACGTTCACGTCGTACGTATGCGTCACATTATACGCATCGTACTCGGTAGTACCAGCTACATGCCGTACATGTTAATTTATACGTAGTATATATAGGTGTGTTCTGGCGTTGTACTAGGCCCGGCAAATTCCGTCAGCGGTGATGGGGCCTGCATCTATCTATCAAGTACTCGTGCCGACGGCTCCCCTGCTTGACAGTGGTCCCGCGACAACGATGCGGTTCGCCGCTGTGTATTTAACGAGCGCGGGTTACCTGATGCTGCCTTGGTGTGTTGTGGTGTGGTTTGATACCTTTAGCTCACCGGCCTTTTTACTAGAACAGCACAGAACACAATATTTGAAACAGGCGATTAATTAACAAGCCAGTCTGATATTTAGAGGAAATCATAAATTCGAGAGCCGTTTTATATCAAAGTTATAGCGTTGAACGCGCCCTGTCTGGACTAGAAAGTGCAACCTTGTCCAGCTTTCCTGTCTCCTATTAGGTGTCCTGTACTACTGCTGTACTGGTATGAAAACTTTGCAAGATTGTTTGTGTAGGGTGCGGGTTTTTTCCGGGTATTCTTACCCTACAAAGAACTTCTGGAAGTTCTGTACGACATCTATACCCGTACCCGGAACCTCTGTATGTTTAGTACGCCCCGTGCTACAATACCCGGGTAAGGGTGCAACTTTTTTTATACCCGCACGGAACTTCTGTGAGTTCTGTACGCCTGCGTCACAATACCCGGAACTTCTGTGAGCTCTGTAACACTTTCATGCCCGCACCCGGAACTTCTGTAAGTTCTGTAACACTCCCATACCCGTATCTTAAATCCACAAACCCTACAGAACATAACCTTGCGGATTTCCATGGAAGTAGTGGAAGCTTCCGCGGAAGATGTGAGAGTTTCCCGCATATACGGCCGACCCAAGTGGTCGTCTGCACTACTACTACTACTTACTACTGTTGTTTTCCGTGGAGGAAATCCATGAAAACTTCCATGGAAGCTTCCGTGGAAGTGGTCGAAGCTTCCCAGATGGAGGTACTGCAGGCTTCCGTGGAAGTAGGGGAAGCTTCCGTGGAAAATTCCGTGGAAGTTCGAAGTACTTCCATGGATTCTTCCACAAATTCGATGGAAGCTTCCGTGGAAGTCCGACGTGCTCCCTTTTCCATTGAAGATGGATGCTACGATAGAGCTAGCACTTGTTGGCTAAAATAATTTCCGGCTGACCGGGCTATATATATATATACAAGCGCAAAAATAGGCGCGCTTCGCGCGCCTTATTCTTATTGGGCTGCGCCAAGCAAAGGCTGTAGATGGTCACCCATGTGGAAAGACAACCACTCCTAAAACAGAAACAGGCTGGTTCAAGTATACCGCTGAAACATAATTCAGTCGCCAATGTCCACGCCGGTTTTTGGAGATAGACCCTGAAATTTGGCACACGTGTTTTATGCGCCCTACCCGAGACTTTAACGGATTTTGTTTTTCGTCAGATATTGTTTGTTTTGTAATTTTGTTCGGGAAATTTGGGTCTTAAAATATCCAAAATGTTCGGCGAAAAAAAAACAAAACTCATTCGTAAAAGGCTCGGGTAGGGGCGCATAAAACACGTGTGCCAAATTTCAGGATCTATCTCGAAAAAACGGCGTGGACGTTTGGACTTTTGTGCGGTAAAAGTGCAAAAATAGGAGTTGCCTCGTAATTACTTAGTTTCAGTATATATAATCGATTTTGGGCCTTAAATATGACTTAATATGGTCACACGCAGTCAGATCTTCGAATATTTGCGTGAAACTTTGTACAAACATGCCTTGGACCACCTGGAAGCGGCTCGTTCAGAAAACAAAATGGCGGAAAACATGTTTTTCCTACGAAAACGCCGGACTATTGTTGACCTCTTTGAAGGCCTGTGATTGGTCGGGCCACGTTTTCGGCGGTAGCGCCAGTTCTAGGTCCTTCAACAAACAACTGGCGATGTCACCCTCTTCCACTGTTCATGGCGGTCAGCATGAAACCAAATATGTGACATTAGAGTTGCTATTGCATGCGGCATTTGTGACTGACGAAATTTTGGGTGATATGCCTGAACCAGCTCGTAGGTCTATTTGATCGGGTTTACCAACCTTGCTGAACCTTCTTGCACCCATTGGTAAGGAACGCTGGCTTCACGAACGTTAGCCCACAAAGCCAATCAGCCATGACCCAGTGGTATTTGGGTTTCCACACGGCGAAAGGCGGTATCGACTCGGGGGATCACCGTTAAAATCCCCGTGTTGTCGGATTTGTAGATGTACGGACATATGCATGGCCCGGGGATGACACTTTACCCTCCCCGGGTGGAGCTGGCTCCAACTTCAGCAGCCCAGTGATGGAGCCAGTGGGTTTGAGGTTTCCATACCGTGCGGTATCGATGCTAGGGATCACCTATTTAATACCCGATTTATAACGTATGGAAGGGTTAATTATCTGGCGAAAGGACCTTATCCTCCACGCGTGCGCCATACCCTCGAAGATACTCCAGCCAGTCACATCCTTTCCTCCTGCCTCTGCTCGTGTTCAAAGCCGTCCCGAGTTCGCGAAGCTTGGTCATGTTGCATGGCCTACTTACCAGGTACCAGGGGGGGTCCTGGGGAAAACAAGCATGCGTATTCCACCCCATACCAGGTACCAGGTACGAGCAGGTACCAGAGATCACCAACAACCATCCTCAAGTCAAGAACCGCCACCATTACCTAACCACGAGCTGAGCACCAGCAGCAGCACCAGAAACTTGTCGCTGGTGGTGGTGGTGGCGGTGGTGGTGGTTGTATTTGCTAGTTTCCCTTGGTTTTACAATAAATCTAGATCACTCTCCGATGGCAAGAAATAGACGATTATGCGAATGCGGCGCAATAATGTGATACCAGGTATCATACCAGGCTAGACGGTGCCGCGAGACACCATATAGCTCTTCGACGACACATCACGTTCAGAGCGATGCCCAGGTGACAGGCTCACGTGACATTCTCTATTTATGCCTGCATCATGCTGTAATCATGCTGTCTGTGCACGTACGTACGTACGTATATACAGCAGAAACTTGTCGCTGGTGGTGGTGGTGGTGGTGGTGGTGGTGGTGGTTGTGTTCGCTGGTTTTGGTTTTACAACAAATCTCGATCACTCTCCGATGGCAAGAAATAGACGATTTTGCGAATGCGGCGCAATAATGTGATACCAGGTATCATACCAGGCTAGACGGTGCCGCGAGACACGATAGCTTTTCGACGACACATCACGTTCAGAGCGATGCCCAGGTGTCATGCTTACGTGACGTTCTCGCGAGCCTGCATCATGCTGTAATCATGCTGTCTGTGCACGTACGTACGTACATAGAATGTGCCTGCTGTATATACGTACATACGAATAATTTGTTCAGTAAGCATTTCTATTATACGTACGTACTACGACCGCACTGCTGCCGTACGTATACCCGGGGACACGATCAGTGCATCTCCGTATTCCCGGGAACACAATGAACCCCTGGGGTAGTATGTCATCCCCTAGATTAATATTTACTGCTGTCTGTGCACGTATGAAAAGTACGTGCGTATATATATATATACGGACGTACATATCAACCGCTTTATCTACTACCATGGTACAGTACAGTGTCGTACGTACGAGCTGGTACGTATGATATGTGCGTTCAATACACATCCAGCGATCAATGTTGCAAAGTACGTAGTATTTGTGCCCTATTATATTTTTCACGAACTAATGGGTATGCATGCATGTACGAGTCAAATGATCTCGATCATCAGCACAGCCAGTCTCGCGAGGGATTTTGCAAGGCCCTTTAGCAATGACCGTGAGACAACCGACAACAACAAGCAACGTGTTCTCAGGAACAACCAGCCCCCCCCCTGTCCCCCCTGGCCGCATCTACTACGTGTAAATATCTTTTCCATCAAACAATCCGCATTGGTTCGAAGTCAACCCCCCTCGTTTATATTTCCTTAACCATTTGTACTCCTACGAGTATTAATAATCTTCGTCGTCAATTTGTTCCCTATTTCTTCCTATTAATTTTTATTTGAGCCTCTATCATCTCCATTACTACTTGCCTCAATGGCCCTACCACCGTGGGGGCGGGAGGGCCTCTTATTGCCTAGTCAATAGTATAGTAGTGTGTGTAGGAGGCGAACACTCACCGGGTACCAGCAGCAGCATGCAGCGTTGTGGGATACTTGTACGAGGACAGAAGAAGGAGTGGGAGAACATGGAACAACCTGTTGTTGAGCTCGTTGAGCTTGTTGAGCTTGTTGAGCTTGTCGATATTTTAGGAGAACATGGGCTACCCGCGCTCGGAAGCCGAAGGGCACTGGGTCGCTGCTTGTATCTATTGTTGGTGCAGGCTGCTGCTGCTGCTGCTGATACCTTTCTTGAACCTCTACGAACATCTTCTTCACATGGTCGTCAGCAGCCATTTTGGCTCGCTCGGCGGTCGTGGCTTGCTGAAATTGGTCTGCCAGCATTTGAAAGGCAACGGGCACTGGGTTGCTGCTGGTGACCATATTTGGTCGAGGCTGCTGCTGCTGCTGCTCCTGCTGCTGCAGCTGCAGCTGTTGTTGCATGTTTTGAAGCACTACGAACATATTCTTCAGATCGTCGTCAGCAGCCATTTTGGCTCGCTCGGCGGTCGTGGCTTCCCCACCGCCAACAACCTACTGCTTGTTTATCAGCACAGAGTAGTACGTAGACGAAGGTAAAATTATGGCAGGCGGGGGGGCGGAAGATTTTAGTCGCACAATTTTCCACCCAGAGAGCCCAAACGCTTCCCGGCGCGTGCTTGTGTTCAAGTAAGTTCACCGCAGTAGAGAGTATGTATGTACAACACCCAGGGTTTGTCACGGTTCGACGACAATTCAACAATATCGAACGGTCGGATATACCTCTGGTATACGACTTGAAACAGTAAACCTATTGTATGTACTCGTACGGTATGCACAGTACGTTGGCATACCACTCGAAACAGAAAACCTATTGTATGTACGAGTACTCGTACGTGTTTGGACAGTACGTGTATGCGCAGGTACAACAACAGTACGTACGTCGTAGCTATTTTTCAGCTGCTATTTTCAGTCGGCATTTCACAAGCGTTACGGCAGTTACAGCATACCTACGAATATGCGGTGCGTGCTATATTTCGTTCTAGGATTGTTGGCGAACCTATATATATATATACGACGAAGTAGCTGGTATATGAAGCAAGTATAAATAACAACAACAGCAGCCGTCGACATAAAGTCGACTAACTGAAGTTTTTCAGCCGATCGTCAGCAATATAAACACTACGAGATACTGTAGATAGATGTATCTATATCCGGTGGAGACGCCGAAGACAAATATTAATCCTGTCGGCGATGTTCTACGCCAGATATAATAAACCGACTGGTAGACCACATTTCGGCTTCCCTTCTGGTCTTGAACGATGCTTCGTCGTAACAGCAGCAGTAGTAGTGGTAGTAGTAGCAGTGATTAGTAGCAGTGGTACACGAATCTACATAAAATACGAGCACGTAGGTATTGTTTTCCTGCGTATCGTGTATGTGTGCGATTTAACGGTTTCGCGTTTGATGACTGGATCGTATCTTAAACTAATTGCGCCGCATGGCGAACCGTTATCATAATCGAGCGACAGATGACCAGATACCAGGTATCAGGTACCTGGTATATGATACTGCTCGTACGAGCTACGATACAAGTACGGGTACTTGCGTACCGGTACACCTTCAAGATACGGGCGTTCAAGTGTCCAGGTGTCACGCGAAGCCACCAACTTACTACGTGCAGCTGAAGCATTGTCTGGCTTCCGTCGGCGTGGATCGCGAGGCGGGGTACGGTAGACTGTGGGCACAGTAGTACAGTAGAGCTTGGAATATATACCTGGTACGTATCGTGGTGCGAAAGTCGAACGAACCTCGTTTATTCTGCGCTACCTTGTACTGTACCTTGTACGGTAAAATAGTGCCTGGTGCTATCAATACTACTGTACAGTAGTATCACTTTCCCAAGCGAATGGCTCGCACACGTCTCTGCGCGGTGACACTGGAGGACAAGGCCAACGTGTTGGACGTTCTGCTAGAAGACTCCAGGGCTAAAGGAAAGGTGGCCGAGTTGCTGGGCATCCCGCTCGAGCACGCTGCACGCTTCGGCGATGAAGATATGGTCTGGAAACTTCTCGCGGGTGGCGCATCAGCGAACACCCAATGCGCGAACGGTGACTTCGTCCTCCATCTGGCAGTTACCAGCAGCAACCAGAACAGTGTACTCGCCCTTCTCGAACATGGAGCACATGTGAACGCTGTAGGTGAGAAGGGCCACACTGCCCTTGGCCTGGCAGCAATGGATAACGACCCGCGTATCCTCGACGTTCTCATTGCGGCGGGCGCAGACGTCAACTTGCGCAACCATGAGGGAGACACCGTGCCCCTAGATTTGGCCGCCATCTTCGGGAGTGTCGCTGTGATCGAATTACTCCTGCAGAATGGGGCGGACTTATCTGCTGTAAACATTTTGGGGCTTACCGCTCTGCACAATGCAGCCGCGCGCGGCCAGGTCGGCTCGATCAAGGAGCTCATACGGCACAGGGCAGATATCAACCAGAAGGACACGGTAGGACAGACACCTTTGATCTTTGCGACTAGGATGCAACAGGCCGCAGCCGTGAGAGCTCTGTGCGATCTCGGGGCCGACCCGAACATGTGTGACGCCCTTGGCATTGCACCGCTCCACGTGGGGATCACACAACCGGACTTCCACGCGGCGCACGCGCTCCTGGAGGCGGGAGTAGACTTGGACTTAAACGTCGCGGACGCGGACGGGCAATAAACCTATTGTATGTACTCGTACGGTATGCACAGTACGTTGGCATACCACTCGAAACAGAAAACCTATTGTATGTACGAGTACTCGTACTGTATGTACAGTACGTGTATGCGCAGGTACAACAACAGTACGTACGTCGTAGCTATTTTTCAGCTGCTATTTTCAGTCGGCATTTCACAAGCGTTACGGCAGTTACAGCGTACCTACGAGTATGCGGTGCGTGCTATATTTCGTTCTAGGATTGTTGGCGAACCTATATATATATATACGACGAAGTAGCTGGTATATGAAACAAGTATAAATAACAACAACAGCAGCCGTCGACATAAAGTCGACTAACTGAAGTTTTTCAGCCGATCGTCAGCAATATAAACACTACGAGATACTGTAGATAGATGTATCTATATCCGGTGGAGACGCCGAAGACAAATATTAATCCTGTCGGCGATGTTCTACGCCAGATATAATAAACCGACTGGTAGACCACATTTCGGCTTCCCTTCTGGTCTTGAACGATGCTTCGTCGTAACAGCAGCAGTAGTAGTGGTAGTAGTAGCAGTGATTAGTAGCAGTGGTACACGAATCTACATAAAATACGAGCACGTAGGTATTGTTTTCCTGCGTATCGTGTATGTGTGCGATTTAACGGTTTCGCGTTTGATGACTGGATCGTATCTTAAACTAATTGCGCCGCATGGCGAACCGTTATCATAATCGAGCGACAGATGACCAGATACCAGGTATCAGGTACCTGGTATATGATACTGCTCGTACGAGCTACGATACAAGTACGGGTACTTGCGTACCGGTACACCTTCAAGATACGGGCGTTCAAGTGTCCAGGTGTCACGCGAAGCCACCAACTTACTACGTGCAGCTGAAGCATTGTCTGGCTTCCGTCGGCGTGGATCGCGAGGCGGAGTACGGTAGACTGTGGGCCGAGTACGGGTACTTGCGTACCGGTACACCTTCACGATACGGGCGTTCAAGTGTCCAGGTGTCACGCGACGCCACCAACTTACTACGTGCAGCTGAAGCATTGTCTGGCTTCCGTCGGCGTGGATCGCGAGGCGGGGTACGGTAGACTGTGGGCACAGCAGTACAGTAGAGCTTGGAATATATACCTGGTACGTATCGTGGTGCGAAAGTCGAACGAACCTCGTTTATTCTGCGCTACCTTGTACTGTACCTTGTACGGTAAAATAGTGCCTGGTGCTATCAATACTACTGTACAGTAGTATCACTTTCCCAAGCGAATGGCTCGCACACGTCTCTGCGCGGTGACACTGGAGGACAAGGCCAACGTGTTGGACGTTCTGCTAGAAGACTCCAGGGCAAAAGGAAAGGTGGCCGAGTTGCTGGGCATCCCGCTCGAGCACGCTGCACGCTTCGGCGATGAAGATATGGTCTGGAAACTTATCGCGGGTGGCGCATCAGCGAACACCCAATGCGCGAACGGTGACTTCGTCCTCCATCTGGCAGTTACCAGCAGCAACCAGAACAGTGTACTCGCCCTTCTCGAACATGGAGCACATGTGAACGCTGTAGGTGAGAAGGGCCACACTGCCCTTGGCCTGGCAGCAATGGACAACGACCCGCGTATCCTCGAAGTTCTCATTGCGGCGGGCGCAGACGTCAACTTGCGCAACCATGAGGGAGACACCGTGCCCCTAGATTTGGCCGCCATCTTCGGGAGTGTCGCTGTGATCGAATTACTCCTGCAGAATGGGGCGGACTTATCTGCTGTAAACATTTTGGGGCTTACCGCTCTGCACAATGCAGCCGCGCGCGGCCAGGTCGGCTCGATCAAGGAGCTCATACGGCACAGGGCAGATATCAACCAGAAGGACACGGTAGGACAGACACCTTTGATCTTTGCGACTAGGATGCAACAGACCGCAGCCGTGAGAGCTCTGTGCGATCTCGGGGCCGACCCGAACATGGGTGACGCCCTTGGCATTGCACCGCTCCACGTGGGGATCACACAACCGGACTTCCACGCGGCGCACGCGCTCCTGGAGGCAGGAGTAGACTTGGACTTGAACGTCGCGGACGCGGACGGGCAAACGCCTCTTCACTACGCTGCAAGGGCCCTGATGGTTGAACCTGCGCGCGTCCTCGTAAACAGCGGCGCTTGTGTCAACGCGACCGACAGATTTGGGCAGTCGGCACTCCACTTGGCCGCCAGTGTATCCGTGAATGATAACTCCGCATATGTCATAGACCATCTGCTGAGATGGGGCGCGGAAGAGGAGGCCGTCGACAAGAACGGCAAGACCCCCGCAGATGTGCTAGGACTAAACACACGGCTGGCAAATGGTGTTCAGGTTCAAGACCTGTCCATCGACATACGCGCGCGACGTCTGCTGGTCAATGCCGACGCGGACAGGAGGTGGCGCCGCCGCTGCTTCCCCGTGATGTGGCGCGCTCGCCTCGACAGGGCTAGGGCTGAGGCAAACCTTGAGGAGTACGCCGACAAAGAGTCTCGCCGGGCTCGCGATACAGGCCCCAGGAAGAAGACGAAAGTGGCGAGGAGGGAGGGGGAGGGGGGTGAGGCCGGTGACAACGGCGGGGGAGGAAGCGCTCACGGCGACGCCGCGGAGCGTGCGAGCGTTGCTGATGCTGATGTCGAGGGTGCCGTGGCAAACCTTGCGGGGATGGCGAATAGTGACGTGTTCAAGGACGTGGTGCTGTTTCTGTGAAGCAGGTGAGATTCGTTTTCCTCTTCCTCTGGCATGATGAGGTGGGTGTAGGACTGCACGTACATTCGCACACGGTCGGGCTGTGCAGGTGGCATGTCGCTGTGCTTTTTGCCGGCACAGGAATAATTGATAGTTAAGAGTGCTCAATGTCATGTTTTTGCTTTTCCCCAGTGCGTTCAGTTGCCGCGCTCTGCCAAGAAAATACTACTGTAATGCATCTTATAAACATCAAGCCCTCGGCCCTCGAGCACCAGAGGTAAACACGCAACACAAGAACATACCGGTGTGATGCACGATATCGATGAATGCGCACTCGCTGCCCACACCCGCCCCTGCCACGGCCGGCCCCAGGGGCTTGGTAACTCCCCTAATACCGATAAAACTCAAGAATCACGAGAAATCACGATACGTCTGGCCCAAAAATGTCTGGCCGGTAGGAGCAGCATTGTCTGTTCGCATGTTCTACCAGTCTACCAGCACCGTCCCGTGCTGCATCCACTTGGTAGTTTCACCCACGCGATATACCAAAACATGGCAACCACACAGAGGTCAAATTATCAAACAAGCATACAGAATAGAACCAACACGCCTGATTCTCTCTTAAGAACAAACCACGGACTATTCTCGGAAGCTTCCCTTTCTCTAACAAACCCCTCCTGAATAACCTGGCTCTGCAGCTCTACTAGTCCCACTTTAAATACCATCCTGTTTTAACCACCCCCTCGTACCGCATGGTGTCCAAGCTAAACCACGAGTCGGCTCTGTTTAGCCCATCAATCATCTACTCGGCAGTTTGGCTCGGTAACCCACCTGTCGCCAACATATCATAGCTCATCAATTCGAGTCTCCACCTAGTAGATCAGCCTCAACTTCGGGTTGCGTTAATTTATTGTTTTGTTTAATGCTATACCATGAGCCTGCTTCAGTTTACATATCGGTACAAGTTGAGAAATACAAAATATCCCCACCACACGTCGCAGACGGAACGGCCGGGAGCGAATCGGGTGATCTCTCAGGCCCCGTGGGTTATTGATGGGATGGACCCACACGAAGCCAGCAGGAAGCGGACGGGGCGGGGCCAGCCTGTCATTTGCGCCGCTAGAGTACTAATTGGAGCAGGGAGAGATATACTCCACTTGCGCACTTCGCACGGCAATATGTAGAGCTCTACGATTCCGAATTATCCAACTAGCCATTATGTAATCCTCCTATACCGCAACAATCAATGCTCACTCAAAGAAGGTGTCACTGTGGGACTCGCGTTCAGATAAAAGTAGCCGAACGTTATGCTACTGTTGATTCAATCTCGGGCGCATGACGGGCCCTTACACAGGCGGACAGGGTCGAGGTACTGGAGCGCTCCTCAATGTATATATAACGCACCCAGCGAGCACAGCTCAAGCGGAGTAGAGGATAGAAGAACCAAGTCTCATATATTATTATCACGTATCATGTAAAAACATATATCATCATATGGAAACATATGGAATGAAACACCGGGGCATGGCATCGACCTCATGCGAATCCCAGTATCCAATATCCCGCTACCAACCATCCCATTGCACATAGAATTCCACAGTCTACCCAACGGGCGTCGCATCTTGTATCTATTGCACACGCAATCAACAGCTGCACTTCAAGGCGCCTCTACGTAGGACTAAGATAAAACGCGCCGCAGGCCGCGAAAACGCCTCCATCTCAAATGTATCAAACGCGGCGTGGAATTTGAAGGTTTACGTTTGTTTCGGAGTATTCTACGTATGTATGTTGGATCCAATGCGGTGTGTCTTGTATGTACGTGAAGGAACACATCTAGCTTGGAATTTGTTACGCATTGGTGTGAATGGCCGACTGTTCCAGCGAAGTTGTGACGCGGAAAATCGCATCGTGTGCAATGAATGTCGCGTCTGCTCAATCAATACTCTATGATACTGCAGTACCTGATGTGAAAAACCTGTGCTGGCGGGGACTACGTAAAGGGTGTCGACTACCGACTGCCGACGTAGCGCTTCTCGTAATTGGTCGCACACAGAGGCGCATGCATTCTCCCCGGTTGATGCCGCAAAAGCCGAACGCCTCAGACGGTCTGGCAGGCTGAATGGGGGGGGGGCGGGGACGATCTCGACACCGAACCCCTGGCGCGGCTGTACAAACGCCCGAAGTAGTAAAATGGCGATCGCATCAGAGGGTCCAAAGTAATGGAACCACGTATTCGATCAGAATGTCTCAGGATGAGTATCCCAGAGAGGTCAGTTCTCTTTTTCGCTCCCGAAACCTCGTGAGCAGAGTTGGTCACGAAATTCTTGAGACCATCCCACCCACCCAGCAGTAGTAGTATTCATGTTTTTTACATTATTTTATTTATTTATTTTCTTTTTGTTTTGAACCCAGATCATTTACAGGTACTAACCACGCGCTGAGTATACGCCAGCCAAGCGTCCACTCAGCGCGGGGGGGCATACCAGGCGAGGCCCCCCTGCCGGCGCAGGAGGCCTCATCCAATCCATTACTTACTTTAAATGATCCACGGTAGGGAGACAGAATACATTAGTATCATTTCATCGCCGTCCGTGTGACACCCTTCGTCAGTTTATACCACGCCCCTCCGGACGAAGAGGGGTTTCCTTTAACAGCACCAATAACCAACGATAACGAACCATGCCATACTAACGAACGCAATTACTTGAACATCATGTTGAAGCGCGACATCCAAACGAAAAAATAACAGAAAATCCCCAATAGTACTCCGTACGTTCGTTTTTGTTTTTATTACTTTCCACGCCACGCGAGAAGTAGGGGAATCTCCTTTAGAAGCGTCCTAAAACAACAGTGAAACAAACTGCTTTATGCACCCAACTATTACACCGTTCGAACCAACGCGTCGTGATTGCTGTCTAAGAAACTTACCAACGCTTCCGTGCTCTTTTTGTCCTGGTTTTGCAGCACTGCGACCGCTGTCCCACGCTGCATCCGACGGTGGGCCGGACCCGGCATGGGCAGCAATGGGGGTTTCGCCGTCGCAACGTAGGCCTGAACTTGTGACGCTGGATGCTATCCATTACGTATTTGCTGCGTGCTGAGACCTTTGGATAGGGGAGGGTTTTGTTTTTGAGACAATCAGACGGTTTTGACACGGCGTACCCTGTCGACGGCATAGATTGGCTGCTGTGATGGTGGTGACGTAGACGGCGGTAGACGGTGCGATGGTAAGGGTGGTGGAAGTGGCGGGGGCGGCGTAGACGGCGCGGCGATGGCGGACACGTAAATCAATGTTTGCGGCATTGTCCTACGCCTTGGTGGTTCTGCTCGACGGGTCGCGGCGTGCTATAGGGGGAGTAAAGTGAACCACCGTTGGTGGTTGACGAGTGGGGGTGATGGGAGCAGGGTGGAAGGGGGGCCAAGACAGTGGTTGTGGAACGGCCATACTATTGTATCCACCGTCGAGCTTTCAGGAGGCTTGGGGCGAGGTTTCACCGAGGTCTCATGTGCTCGTTGCTAAGCGACCAGTAGGTTGCAACGTGTGTGTGGCACTACAAAAGCTCGCAAGTTGATGATGCTCGCGGGTGCATCGGGAATTACAGTAGCATGTTCTCTTTACGTACAAGACTGGGTTGGAGAGGTGCATGCTGTGGGGAGTGGTGGAGTGGGTGGATGAAGTGGGTGGGTGGAGTGGGTGGGTGGAGTGGGTGGATGGAATGGGAAGTGGAGTGGGTGGGTGGGTGGAGTGGGGAGTAGAGTTGTTGGGTGGGATCTGGATGCTGCCATCGAAGTTGCAAATCACCGAGCTCGAACGCGTCTCCGAGGATAGTAGCGAGCGCTGCCACCAAACGAGCACGTGAAGAAGCTAGGTCGACAGTGGCCAGGCTGAGGTCTGCAGAGGCGGGGGAAGGGCGCCAGTAAGCGTGGGAGGTCATGAGGGCACAGGAACAGCTGGGCATGGAAAGGGAGGAATCTTCACGCGTGCAGCTCGAGCTGAAGTGGGTGCCACTGACTTCGAGTTTTGTAGATCCGCCCGGCTGTGGTTTGTGTTTTCGTCATTTGAAATGCTTGAGATGTGCAGATTTTGCGTTGCCGGGGGCGGTTCGGGTGCGTCTGCACCATGCGTTCGTGCGTGGTTTGCTACATGTACTCTTTTTCTGCCCCTTTGTGCGCGTGGCAACTACCTCGTATTGCACCACCCCTCGGGGATAAATGTGTTTTTGTTTTAACCGCCACCACGCCGAAACGATTGACTAGCCTGCGGTCTTTCCTTGATTTTTGCGTGCCTACCTGGTACACCTTTCCGATTGTTCTATATAGGTCGCCCTTCGAGAGCGCACGCACGCGGTGGAGAACCTAGCAATTACGGAGGCGGAAGTATAACGGCTGCGCGTAGATCTGACAGGGGGGCTAGTGACCGTCGACGACAACCAGGCGAGTACATCGCGGCGTGAGGGCCGTGTGCTTGATGTTTCGCAATAACAACGATAGAGAGTTCGGGTATGACGGGGACTGGTGCCTAGTGGCCAGCAATTCGGAGCGCTGCAATGGCGTCCCGAACGCGCAAGAAAATGCGCCGAGTTGGCTCGAAGCCAGGCGAGCTCAAACCGTTGGGCAGCATGTTCGACAAAGCTCGCGACTTGCCGATCTTGATATTGTCTGTTTGGGTCGTGCTACGGCCGCGCTGATATGACAAAGAAAAAACCCAGGGCCTACACCACGAAGTTCTAAATAGACAGTTACCACTGAGACCTTTCTCTCGCTCGAAGTTCCGAGAGATCGTCATTGCGCTACTGGCTGTGTGTTACCCGAGTTGTCGTTTCGTTGCTGTGACCTCGAAGAGTAGATAGTTAGTTTACGGTTCAGTGGAGGAGATGTGCAGAGGCTTGCAAACTCAATCACACGGATCCGTTATTCATATTGTTCTTTTGATGCAGAGCCCCTCATCACATGGCGCACATGGGCCGGAAGACTCCCATGCACCTGACACAAAACATGCAGATGCCATAGAGTGAACATCGAGGCGCATGTGAAACACGGTGCAAAACACCAACATCCAGATATCCCGCTACCAGACATCACATCATTCTTGGAACCCACCAATCTACGTCGCATTTGTGTCTTGCTACAAGCATCAATCAGCACGTCCCCTTCCTAACCATGTACCGTTTGGGTTACGTTTCACCTTATTGTCATGTTAACACTTGCCAAAGCGTTTGGGGTTATTGCTGATTGTATCAGGGATGAAAAGCAGGCCAATGTCTCTGCACAAACAATCGTGGCAAGGGTCGAGCTGCCGAGGAATGAGTTGAAACTCTATTTCCCGCCTTGCATCTACGCAACATTTCATAAAGTAAATCGCTGCCCGAGTAGTGAGAAGAACGGATACGTCACCCATATAGCTTATTCAGCCACTAAAGCAAGTGGTGCAGTACTACTACTATAGCCCACAGCGATTGCGGAAGGGAAAATAAAGCAAATATGTGTTCCAACCTTGAACATTGACGTGAACTAACGCTTCTGCTTCTCGGCTGGTGTGAACTGTTGTCCCACCATGTCTTCAACCTATTTTTCAGGTGTCGCAGGTGGACGCCAAAATCGAGATAGACGTGAGGCAGGAACGAGCAAAGTTACACGCGGCGGCCAAGGGCGAGCCTCTCCGACGCGCGGAGGGAAGTTGCAAGCCTTAGCGCTAAGTTGAGACAATGGAGACCGACTTCCGTGCCACTCGATAGCGGAAGACAATAGTCGCGGAAGCGATAGACGCCCTAAACGCCAAGCTTGGTGTCTCCCGAACAAGGTTGGAGAGAGTGGAGGTGGTAGCAGCGGCGGCGGCTGCACTCGAGCAAGCTCTCGTGGATTTAGCCGTAGCTGGTCCTGAAGTACGTTCCTCCCAGAAGACGGCGGAAACCGCACAGCGAGATAAAGAGACACTCAACCGAAATCAAACCTCTTCTCAGGCGCAGGCCAGGGAGCTCCGCGCCGAGTATTCGAAGCTGTCGTCCTAGTTATAATCTGCCTCGGCTCCCCCTTTCTCTTGATCTGGTAAAGCGAGTGGACGTGGCGATGGGGCGACGGCGGCGTCGAAGATGGCCGGAATACTCGTGGCGGAATCTCCGAAAGGCGCGACTAGAACGATGCCAGCCGCAAGCAATCTCCGCATGCGCTCGGAGCTCGAGGAAATAGTAAATCTACCACTGGCCGAAGCGACCAAAGCGCGCACAGTTTTCCAAAAGCTAAAGTTCACTGCCAAGACCTGTGAGAGAGAGTAAACGCCCCTCGCCATAACGGCGAGTGCGCACGCGATCGAATGAATCCGTGGTGGTGACGAGGGTAACGTGAACCAGATGCAGGGTCTGCCGGAGAAGGGTGGCATTTCGGGGCAAAGAGGGTGGTGCTCGGAAGCAAGAGTACCACGTCGGCCACGGAGGGAGCGAGCTCGACGGCACTCCACGGGCCACACGCGTACACCCAAGGGAAAGGGCCGCCATGGGAAGCCAATAGTTGACGGAGGCGGCCGGTGGGTGCGGGAGCGGGCCTAGGGCCTTCTCTGCGGGAAGTTGCAGGGCTGGAGACGGCAGATATACCGTAGATGACAGATTCGGCAATGAGTGGGAGCAGGGGTCAGAGGGCGACCAGCGCTTCATCTCTCGCGTGGAGGTTTGTGAACGCTTCGAACGCTTGCGCTCCGAGGCAAGCAATGTTCTGGAAAGGCGAGAAAACGAGCGCGAGGAAACCGAGGAAGAGGTAGCGAATCTGCAGGAGAAGTTGCGCGGCTCTAAGCATCGCGACGCGCAAACGGCAGCGAGGCTCGTGGAGAGTAGGGAGGTAAAGCAGTCTTTCGGGTTATGTTTGTTCTAGGCGGATGAGCTATTACCTTGTTCTCGCATTACTGCGTTTCTAAACTGCGCTCACACCGGAAATGTGTTGTACAGTAAGTATTCTTTGTTTTTTGTCAATGTTGCGTTAAGTCACGACACTGAGAAAAACAAAGGCTAGCACAGTTTACCCGTAACACAATAGCGCACCAAGGATGACTCCTGATGGCAGCAGGTGTGGCGTGTTGAGCAAGAACATGCACCAGTACCTCGATTTTTTGTTTTCGTCCGCAGGATGCCAACTCCCTGCTCTTGTCCCTCCACCGTGACACTCGCCAATTTTACTCTCTCGCACTTATTTGATCGTTCCTTGTGATTTATCCCAACTCTACAGCGGGACTCGGAACACGTGAGGTTCGCGGAAGGTGTTTGGCAAGAGGGGCGGGGTTCGTAGGCGATGTGTGGCAAGAGAGGCGACGTCTTGAGGCCAAGCTCGGTGACAGAGTCAACTAGGTCGAGCGATTACGAGCCAGAGAGGACGTCGCCCCGCGCGGTGGCGAGACTTCTGGAGGGCCGCACATAGAAGAGTTTTTGGTGGCTGTTCAGCAGGGGCAGGCGAATGCGAAGCACGACACAAAAGTGGCCACGGCTGCGAGTACGAAATTCGCCAAGGAGGCGCTGCTGTAGAAGCTAGATGATCTCCGTAGAGAGGTCGTCAGGGAGAAGCAAGCGCAGACAGGGAACCGCTCATGGCCATGTGCGATTAGGACAGGAGCTGCTGCTGCTACTGTTGCTCGAGAGGTATGTCCATACTCAGCCTCTAGGTTGGTGCCATGCGTGGCGGGCGAGGTGCCGAGGGCGGAAGGGCCAGGGGTTGTGACGACGGCGGTTGTCTCCTCGGCTGCGACTGAAGAAGGATTATTGCGGTTGCGCGCCAAGTATGAAAACGCGAAAGCGCGTATCTCTGCGCTGGAGGACCTGATGGCTGCTTCCCGACGCGTCAACACACAAGCTCGGAAGGAATTTCAGGTGCGGACAGGAAAAGGGAGGACACGGTCGGGAGGGTCTCGGCCGATGCGCTTCACGTATTGTGCCGGGCGGGTGGCCATAGACGAAGCCTCCTGGCAGTGATTTGGTCGTCCGTCTAGTTTTCCTTTGCCCCGTGAGCGCTGGCATAATCGCAATTTTTCGTGTCTTGTTGGTGTGGATCTATCAGACCAAACACTGAGTAAGGTGTATTCTGGGTTGTTTTCCCCAAGGGATTGAAGTTCAAGCAGTGTATTCTGCCGAAAGCAGCCAACGCTCGCGACATCGCTTTGAATATATGATGGCTGCTGTTTCTGTCCGTGCAGCTTGAGGGTACAGCACAAAAAACTACTGCGGCAAAAGTAATGTGTTTCTAACATGCGCTGGCGTGTCCTTGTCCATTCTTCCAGGGTGCTCTGGACGAGCTGAAGCACTCGCAGCAAGTTTTCTGGGGATGCAGAGAAAGCGGCAAAGACAGAGCGGCAATTCCAACAGCTCGGCAGCTCCCTCGCGTACCTGCAAGGAAGCCTTTGCCAAAACCGCGCCACTCCGGCGCAGGGCTTGCGCGAAAGACCGTCAGGACCTCCTGCGGTTGCGGGAGTACCGGAATAAAGTCGACTTGCCGCGGCCACCAAGTCGACTGATGCCTACGTGCATGAGCTGACGCTCCAGGAATCCAGGCTTCGTGACAAGACCAACAACGTTAAGTGGCTTCTGCAAGCTAGCGGCGGGTGAGGTGCTAGGTACCCTCAAAGACAACCGAGACTATTTCATGGCTGCCACCCTTGCCGTCGGCGACACAATAGGGGCTCTTCCACTTCCTCAGGGGGGGAGGCGGCTGCTGGAGACTCTGTTGCTGCCAGGAAGAAGAGGCTTGGCCTTCTCACTGAGCAACTGCTTGGGGGTAAAGACGTTGGGCCGGGCGTTAGCGATGGAGAAATGGAGGACGGACGACGAGCCCGATAACGATGTAGCACAGCTATAGCAAGCTCAGAGACGCCTCAAGGACAAAACAATATCGTGTTTATTCGGGGCTTTCTCGGTGCCGCTTGGGATAGCGACCCCCTGTATAATTTGACGTCAACACGGCGAGTATATACAGTAATCATGGCGTCGTGCACATTTTGTGCTTATTTGCCACGTGTCACTATATATTGGTTTAGCCTGATCATGCTGGTGCTCCAAAAATGCAGTAACGTCGTACCTGGTACATGGTACTGACCAAACGTTCGAGTATAGCACTGCTTTATATTTAGTGTTATGCTAGCGTCAGCGACCGCATGCCTGATCCGCAATCACCCGTTCAGAACGACAGTGGGTGGTAACTCCTACGTTACTTTAAGCTTTTCGTACTGGAGGAGCAAAGGGCAAGACCGGACGCAGACCGACGAATGCCACGTGAAGCTCAACCGACAGCAAACGATCAGCTGACAGGGGCTGAGCTAACGGGGGCCCCGAATCAGCGGAAGACGACCTTCCTCTCACTAGGGGATAAGCGGACACCGCGCTGTAGGTTCAAAGTGAGCTAAGGAAACGATGCGAGGAACTGGGGCTAGCTTTCAGTCCTTTTACCACGAACACCTCCAAGCAGAAAGAGGAGGGAGCCGACTCGCAAGGGCGGTCTCTCTCAGACACAGTGGCGAGCGCGAACAAACTGCGGAAGAAGCGTGCCGGTGTTTCCCGCGCGTCGGAGGTTTGGGCGGCCGAACGCATCCGAATCCAGAAAGAGCTGGAAAGCGCGCGTTCTGAAGCTCGGCATATAGACTCCGACGTTGCCCAGGTCCTCGATGCCCTGGCTTCGTCGCAGAAAAAAAGGCGACGGTAAGAGAGTGAGCTCGGCCGACAGTCTAAGATAGCGCGGGCTGCACGGTGAGAGGCAAAAGTGGCCGAGGGCACGGCGGGAGCACGTTCAGAAGGACGTTGATCGCGAGAGACCTGTGCGTTTCAATACGTCGGGCGTGATCGATTACGCAATGCAGGCCGACACGTCTAGGCAGAAGGAGTCGCTGCAGCTAGAAACCAAGCGACGAGAGGGACTGAAACAATAGTGCAAGGGGTTGGCCTCTCGAGCGACTTAGCTCAAAGCGACTCTGACTTCGGCGTCGACAGAGCTCGCGGCTGAGAAGAGGTCAAAGCACAAACGCGAAGTTGCGACGCTGAGCGATGAAGTCGCCAAGCTCAGGACGGTGCTTCAAGAAGAAATCGAGAACGCCCGTGGGGCGCTCGAGCGTGCGGAGGAAATACGAAAAAGGAAGACGGAAGAAAACAACTCCATTCAGCACGAGGCCCCAACGTAAAACCAACGGCGCTGACCGAGGCCATCGAAAGGGCTTACCGAAAGGGCGTGGCCGACGAACAAACGCGCTTGACCGACGAGAGACGTTTATCGAGCTGAACTGGAGGGCTTCTACGTTCGGGGGTGGTGGGAATGGAGGTATTGGTAGTGGCGGCAGTTTGACAGCCGTGCCTCGTAGTATATAGCAGCGTCGTGCCTTCTTTGCGGGTTATTATTGTATGAGTTTTGTGTCGACAGTACGATGTTTCTTTGTAAAAAGGAAGGGTGGCCAATCCATGTGTGTACTCTGTATGGCGTCAAAATCGGCGTTATGAGTAAGTACGTGTGGCGGTTCAAGGGCGGTGGTCCCGTTAAGTTGTTGTATACACTAACCGGCAGGTTGCGCCGCATTTTGTGTGCTCGGTCGACCTTCCGCCGACCCTTCCTTGTTGTGGTTATTACCGGGTACCAGCCTTCATGCAGTCAGTTGTCATTACTGTTGTTATAGTCCAGTCAGCTCAATGTTGGTTGCTGATGACATCAGCCATTCATTGCATACACAGACACAACACCCGGAGAGTAAACTTATTACTTTGGGAACTCACACTTGCTTACCAATGGACAAACCGGTGATGCCACGAATCAAAGTCCACAACAAGGTTGGTTTTGAGCCGCTCTTCGAGGGCATCGAAAAGCCAATCGGTATATTTGAAGGATACACATCCCAACAGGGTATGTGCTTCGCTTCAAGGGTATTGGCAAACAATATATATATACCTGGTATATGTTGGACCGGTATATCGTACTCTAATAGGTTCCGAGCCTCGCTTCGAGGGCATCTAACACCAGTCTCAAGGGCTTCCTTGGCCAAGTACGCGATGGCATGTCCTACAGGAGGAGACTCACTGGAAGGTTGACTACTCGCACCAAAAAACTTGCGCCTTTGAGCTTGCAGCGGCGGTTTAACGCCACCTTCAGAGCTCAAGAGTGCATACAAAGAATTTCTCCCGAGGGATTTCAAAGTAACATGCCGGCACATTTATATTAACCTAAGAGTGATATTAAACCGCAGGGATTGGCGAGGACCCCATGGATATATGTAGGTACCGCTCTGTGCGGGCATGCAAGGACCATCGGGGTATTGATATAAGTAACACCAAAAAAGAGTACCAAAACGGTCCTTACCTTTTCAAACCGGGCGATACGTTCTTGAGCCGGAGAATAGCAGCATAACTGGTACTATTTACCTCGAGGAAACGTTCAGGAACACACAACACGATCCGTCCACTCACGAAGGATGAGCGTGCGCAGCGGGAGTATATCGTTGACGCTTTGCGGTGTGAATGGGACTTCTGGCTGCACACTTTTACAGGGGCTCCATGTATACATACATGCCTCCCACGCCAGTCGACCCGTTGCCAAACCGTCGGTGGGCGCGTGTACTGACGATTATGATGATTCATGCTAGGTTGCCTGGGGCTCCCTTCTTCGCTCGAGGAGCTCTATAACACTGCTGTATCCCCACACAAAACCTGACCTTAAGAAATATGAAAATTGCCCGTACCCGATTATTACGGGGGACCATAATATTAATAGTAAATAGGACCAAATATTGTTAGTAAAAACATATAAACATCTAGGTTTTTGTTTTTACCGTAGGCCCTGTCTACTATGATGGTACCCCGTATTAGGAACAATGTCATGGCCTACTGTAGTTATGCACAGGGGTTCACGAAAACAAATTCCCGGCACCGCACTATTTCTCGAGATCTAGACATGATGGGGTATACTAAAACCAAGTAAAATACGAACATGAAGAAAACAATGTCGTTTTTCATCATTCCATCCACAAATCTCCACGCACTGCTTTTCTTTTTCTTTTTTTGTCACTGGGAAGGAGTGTAGTAGATCGTTTTCTCTGTTGTCGAGCACCCTTGGTATGCATCGAAAAATACACGATTAAATAAAACAAAAAATGTGTATACTGCGATATTGATTGGATAATCCTCACAGTTGAGGAGTGTACTGAACAAGGTAGTTCGATATATGTTTGGCCCAAGTGCCACGTACCCGCTCTAGTCAACTATTGTTTTTTTCCATGGACTTCCGCGGAAGCTTCCATGGAGGATTCCGCCGCTTCCACGGAAGCTTCCACCGCTTTCATGGAAGGAAATCTTCCGTGGAAGCGGCGGAATATTTCACGGAAGCTTCCGCGGAAGTCCATGAAAATTTCCGTGGAAAATTCCGTGGAAGATTCCATGGAAGCTTCCACGGGGACGGTGGAAGCTTCCACGCAGGCCGTACGTGCTTCCGTGGAAGATGTCGACGCTGCCGTCATGGAAGCTCCCGTGGAAGCTTTCGCAGAAGCTTCCTGGGACTCCCGTGGACCATTCCGTGGAAGCTTCCGTGGAAGCTTTCGTGGAATCTTTAGTGGAGGCTTACGTGGGAGCTTCCGTGGAAGCTTCCATGGAAGTAGCTTTAGCGGAAGATTCCATTAAAACTTCCATGGAAGGTTCGACGGAAGTTTCCGCGAAAGGTACTTCCATGGAAGCCTCCACGGAAGCTTCCGTGGAAGCCTCCACGGAAGCTTCCGTGGAAGTATTCGTGGAAGCTTACCACTACTCGTCCACCAAAGAAAGTGTGATCCCATCACACCCCTGATCCCACACAAACAGGCCCCGTCAGGGTGTGTTCCCATAAGACCCTTCTTAATAAAAACCGCGGAGTGAGGCGAAGCCGAATGGGGCCACCCTAGACCTGTCCAGGTGCGAAGCACAAAGTCAACTCCCAGCCTCGCTCTTTCCACCACGGGGTCAAATCGCGGATATTTTCGCCGCTTCCACGGAAGCTTCAATCACTTCCATGGAAGCTTCCATCACTTCCATGGAAGCTTCCACGGAAGCGGTATCTCTCCATGGGAGTGGTGGTGTAACCTTTCATAGGAGTGACGAAAGATTAAGATTCCGTGAAAACGTCCGCGGAAGCGTTGGGAGCTTCCGTGGAAGCTTCGCCAACTTCTGTGGACGTGATGGAACATTCCATGGAAACTTCCAACGCTTCCGTGGAATTTTCCATGGAAGCTTCCGTCACTCCCATGGAAGCTTATCACCACTTCCATGGAAAGCTACTACCGTTGCTTTCATGGATTATTCCATGAACTTCCGCTTGCACCGCTGGAAGTTGGTGGACGCCCTTCAAACATAAGGACGTTCGTGGAAGCGAATACAGTCCACGGAAGCTTCCGTGAAGCTTCCACCCATACGTCCGTGGAAAATTCCACTGTAAACGTCCATCGAATTTTCCACGGTGGAAGTTTCCACGGAAGCTTCCGTGCTTGCATGGAAAATTCAAACGCTTCTGTGGAAGCTTCCGCCGCTTCCATGGAAGCTTCAATCACTTCCATGAAGCTTCCACGGAAGTGATGGAAGATTCGGTGGAAGAGGCAGAAGCTTCCATGGAAACTTCCGTCTACTTCCTCGAAAACAAACAAAGTGTGCATGGAAGCTTCCATCACTTCCATGGAAAGCTACTACCGTTGCTTTCATGGATTCTTCCATGAACTTCCGCTTGCACCGCTGGAAGTTGGTGGACGTGTGGACGTTCGTGGAAGCGAATACAGTCCACGGAAGCTTCCGTGGAAGCTTCCACCCATACTTCCGCGGAAACTTCCACAGTAAACTTCCACGGAAGTTTGCACGGTGGACGTTTCCACGGAAGCTTCTGTGCTTCCATGGAAACTTCCAACGCTTCCGTGGAAGCTTCCGCCGCTTCTGTGGAAGCTTCCGCCGCTTCCATGGAAGCTTCCATCACTCCCGTTGAAGCTTCCATGGAAACTTCCGTCTACTTCCACGAAAAATCCAAAGTGTGCATGGAAGATTCCATGGAAACTCCCGTCTACTTTCACGAAAAAAAAACAAATGTGTGCCTCACCCCGCGTACCCCTCTCGTAGGGCGCGTCTACTACTGCTACTACTACTAGTACTACTAGTACTACTACTGCTACTACCACTACTACTACTACTACTTCTGCTACTGCTGGTACTACTACTACTACTACTACTACTACTGCTACTACTACTACCACCAGTACTGCTGCTGCTGCTGCTAGTACTGCTTCTGCTGTCGTCGATGATGCCTGGTACGTACTCTGCTACTACTACTACCACCAGTACTGCTGCTGCTGCTGCTAGTACTGCTTCTGCTGTCGTCGATGATGCCTGGTACGTACTTCTATGACACGAGTAGGACCTTAGAGGGACGTTTGTCGCTGTTGGTCTTGCTGTTTCGAGGTTTCCAGAAAAACGCTCAGCCAAGCCTAAGCCGTGCATTCTCTCGTACGGCCCAACCCATGCCGAAGGTGCAAAACGCGCGATGCCAAAGTAACGGTGTGTGACACCAATCTCCCTGGTAGTATGCGATCGAAAGAGGGGACTGCAAGAAACACGCTTGGTATATGTTGTTGCTCGCGTCCTGCAAATGTATGCATAGACGCTTGTGTAGAGCTAGCTCAATATGGCACACGCCCTGAAAAACCTTACACACCTCGGACAGATAGATTACGATATATCTATCTGTTTACAGATCATCTGGACCCTAACCTGCCGTTATTATATGCTGTCGCAGGATCTGTACGGATCTAACCCAGGAAACATGTCCTTGGCCGTGCAGGTCATATCGTACGGCTCCCACCCGGCAACATGAACCAGACCATACATGGCAGACATACCATACAGATCATACAGATCATACAGATTAATAATACATATCTGCTCTGAAAGATCTATCCGAGGTGCGAAACCATACCAGCGAAATTCCGAACGCAAAACACCTACAATATGAACACATACCGGGATTTTGAGGTTGAAACGTTCTTATTGCAGCAGGTTGGGCGGTATCATCTGCTCGAGCGACACTAATGTATACGCACAAACACGCTTTCTACGTACGGATAACGCGTCCATGCTTTCTATCTGGTTGGGCGGGATGACGCGATCGTGACAATAGGTCGCAGCCCTTTTACGTCGTAGGTATAATAACGCATGCCCACGCCCCGTGAGTCGCCTGTGTACACAATTACTGCGCCGATACTGGAAACGATATCTCCAAGTGGTTCTACCTACAGTAGATGTACGCATGTTTCGCCAATAGAGCAACAATGCGTGGTCGGTCATCAGGGGACATCCGGGGTATACATCCCTGGGTTTCGTAGGTGCATACGGAGTTTGAGGTAGATATACAAATATGATATTGCTGCTTGCTGCGCAGATTCACAACACGGGGAATAGATGGTAGATGACCTCCTCCGTACGGGACCGTGGAATGCTACTACTTACAGTAGTTGAATAACGGTTCCTCAACAAAATAAGCCGACCGTTTGTTGGCTTCTGCGCCATTCCAGCATGAATGTTACGCCGGGCAGTTCCTTCCAGCGAACGAAGTCAAGACTACCACGGAGGACCATACATAGTCAATAGGACAAACTATTGCTAGTAATAAAAGTAGATAAGTATAAAGGTTTGTGTGTGTATCGTGTTGGTCCTATTTACTATGATGGTCCCCCGTGATAGCAGTATGCATATAGCAGCGCCTCCTCAAGACGGGGTTCATAGTAGTATGTACATAGCAGCACCTCATCAAGACGGGATTGGGCAACCCCCAAGACCACGCACGCCGAACCCACTGTCCCTTCCGGCGCACCCTCCCTTCCGGCTCTGCCCGGAGTGAGCCGCCTGCACATTCCCGCCAGCACGATATCGAGAGAAAACTTGTGTAACGACTGTATGAACGAAAGCTGTTCTGAAAAGTTCGGGAAACTCTACCCGATCAATTACTTGTATTGCGTCATTGCCGCGAGTGCTCTTCAACGTTGTTTATGCGGGCGTATACCAGAATGTTTGATAGGTTTGTGCTTCACGGTTGGTTAAAATAAAACTCAAGCACGAGAGCAGAGTACGTCTGCGCAAACTCATGATACCTGCACAACTAACTCTGACCAAAAATATTGAATACCACGGCGCCGCTTCACTTCACTGAGTATATCGTCTCCCAAACAAAGAACTAGATTAATATACAATAACTCAATACATCAAGTAAATAAACACTATTCACCTTTACTCCCCCCCCCTATATCGTGCATATAACACGGGTACATTCTTGGAGTAGTTTGATTGCAAGTGATACGGGATGGTATACCACAGCTCGTTAGAGCCTCTTACTATCAACAAAAACAATAAATTAGTATACACTAACTTCTTGTCACTCATTACCTGATATCACCCACACATACCCTACGGTATCTTAACAGCATGGCAACGAAGGTGGCGCTAGAATCGGCGGTCCGATGTCCAACTACCTACAGTATATTTCGCTCTGCAACCCCCCGCAAGGGACGCCTTTGAAGACCTTATCTAAAAACCTCTGTCGGGCAAATCGCAGGGCCTATCGCCCCTTAAGCAAGATCAACTAAATGAATCACGCCACCCGCCCGTTCCCCCCTGCCCGCCCCCCCCCCGCCCGCCGCCCTTTTGTTTAGCATACCTTTACTTACTTTGCGGGGTGTTGTGTGTTGCAATTCGTTCTTATTTTTGCATTTATTTCGTATTTCTAAATCCCCGCGATTGCGGGGTTACTTTGCGGGGTGTTGTGTGTTGCAATTCGTTCTTATTTTTGCATTTATTTCGTATTTCTAAATCCCCGCGATTGCGGGGCAACATGCGGATAGACACGCGCTACAAAAGTGGTAGCCTTTGTTTGAGGGGGGGGGGGCAAAAACAATTTGACTGACGGGGCTTCCTTAACCAACGAAATGCGTACCCAATATCTCGTTGCGTTTTTTTTGTCTTTGAAGGGGTGGCACCTAATTTCTCTGAGGCTCATCTCACTTGGATATAGTATAAGGAAGGAGCTCTACACCCCAACCGACAACTGATTTGGAGACAAGCCAAAAGTGCAACCCAATACGTACGTAGACCCAACTTTTTTTGCAATAGGAATTCGAGCAAATACCTACCGGTACATCTGTTCGTATATATGCGACGAAGGTTAAAAGCTTCCATTTACTTTGATTTTTTGTCTTGAAGCTAGTGTGGGGACGGCCCCGGGAGGGAAACGTCTCCGAAAATGTTAAAACCCCCCCCCTTTCCCGCGGTCCTCCCCGCTCGCCGAGTTGGGGCGTTGGGGGGAGATACAGACCTCCTCAAAAGTGAGGAACTTCAGAAAAATGCATGGGTGCTACGTACGACCCCTGCCTGTGGCAAGTGTCGATACAACAATCGGCGAGTGTTATTAACACTGCAGGGCGAAGCCATCACTGAATACGTGGCGAGCCGCAGAGGCGTCCATCCCTCTGGCTCAGTACTCTGCGGCCCTTATCGCCCAAGCGGCCTTCCGGCCGGCGTACACGACGAGAAGGCAAAAGCTGCAGAGGACGAGATTCACCGAGAATATAAACATGGCGGCATCGTGGGCGGAGTCCGCTATCTCCCCAAAAGCCGTGACGGCCACCGCCGTGTGCAGGCCTAACAGCAATACACCCATCGCGCTCCAGAGCGCGAAGACCGTGTGCCCTTTGAAGCAGCACGCCGCAAATAGCGACGACACCACGGCCAGGATCATCGTCACCATGCACAACACCGAGTTCATCAAAACGCCCCCCGCGACCTCGACGAAGATGTGCGCTATGGCTACGTGTCGGGCGTACAGGACCTCAATCGGATCCTCCGGTGTTATCTGTGGGAGGCGGGGCAGGCGGGGGAGACGCGTCGTGGGGAGACGGGACAGCGAGCGAGAGGAGGGGGTAAGAGCGAATGCGACCAGGTTATAATTTTGACCGCGCAAGAAACAAATAGGGGCACCTTTTGCGAGCTAACGTTCGCTACGACAGGAGCATCATAGCATGTTTTTGCAAAAACCGTCTATATATATAGAATCCCCGATGGTTGGTCGGCAAATCGAATCTCGCCGACCTCATAATTGTTCATTTCCGAGCGTGAGCGCTGGAGATGTTATGAATGGCTGTCATAGTGTGCTCCTGGGTATTAGTCTGCGGCGAGGAGAGAGTCCCGGAAATCAATACAGTAATGTGATATTCAACGAGCCCAGAGGTTAGTTATGTTTCGATGGTTATATAGTCCACCGCGCCCTACAGTCGTCACGTGACTGAGTAGGCCAGTGGACTACGCTATATAACCAAAACTCACAGATAGCTTCCATGAAAGTAGTGGAAGCTCCCGTGGAATTACTACAATTTTCCAAGGTTTTGTTCTGTAGGGTACCCATAAAACCATACCCGGGGTATTTACCCGGGTTTTACCCTACAAATAACTTCTGTAAGTTATGTACGACATCTATACCCTTACCCGGAACTTCTGTAAATTATGTACGCCCTGTGCCACAATACCCGGGGTACGGGTACAACTATTGTTTACCTGCACAGAACTTCTATGGGTTCTGTACGCCTGTGTCACAATACCCCGAACTTCTGTGAGTTCTGTAACACTTTCATACCCGTACCCGGAACTTCTGTGAATTCTGTACCACATCCAGACCCGCACCCGGAACTTCTGCAAGTTCTGTACACCCCGTGCCCCAATACCCCGGGTAAGTGTATACCTTTGTCACAATACCTGGGGTGCCGGTACCTATTCAGGTTTAAAACTTACGTTACCCGTGCGGTATTGAAGTACTATTACTACGTACTCTATGGCCTTTTTTTGCTCTTCTTGCTGATACTTGCGTATTTCACTGCCCAAAGATAGGCACGGTGTATAAAAACACAAGTGGGATTGTCATACATATTGGGGGCAGGGGGTTGGATATATAGGTGAGGCCGGAGAAGATATTATATCAATAGCGTGCATGGGGGTGGATGGGATTCATTAACTAACTACTTGAGCTAATAATGTGGATTAATTCGTTCATTAAACAAAAGGGGGAGAACATAGTATACTTGACTTTCATGAAGCCCTCGTACGATATACTCTCCTATTCGTCCTAATAGGTATACAACTATTAGTGTGGATGGGGGTAGATGAAATTAATTGATTAACTACTTGAGCTAGTGTGGATTAATTAATTTAGCGAAAGAGGGAGAAGAATACATATTTGGAGGCGATTAAAATAAATATTGGGTGGAGTCATTGGTGGAGTCGGAAAATAATACCGCTGTGGCCGAAAATATAAGTATTGTAAATTACTCATATTAATGCGCCAACGTTCCTTAAATTTTCGTCCATATAAGTATGTTGGATATTTGGTATGCAGGTGTTTCAAATGGAATAGACGTATCATACTTAAGTGTCGAAGCTGGCATTGTGTCTGGAATTAATACCACTCTGGGCGGGAATATAAGGAACTTTGGACATTCACACGCAAAACAAATTCCACAAGTGTAACTTGTGGTCTCTGGAACGGATTCAATACATTTGTCTGTCTGTCTGTCTGTCCGATGAGTCTCCGTCTGGGGTACCCCACGGCCAAATTTCTTTCAAAACTGCTACACCCGTGCCGCAGGCAACAGGTCGGTAGCTCTCGAAGAGGCGATCGTCATGGTCCAAACCATACCTAATGGGGTGCCCTGTGTGTGAAGTAGTCAGGGTTTGCTGCCAGCATCCGCGAGCCGAGCAGCAGCAGTCGCGGAGAGGCGGGTCTAGCAGCAGCCCGAGGCCGGTGTCTAATTTCAAGTGGAATCGGATTGATGAAATTCATGTTTGGGCAGGGTCACGCAATTTTCTGTGCTGGGAGTGATCAGGTGGCAAAGGCTTTTCCCTCAGTCCCAGTCTCGCTTTTTCTCGCTCCCTCCCTCCCCCCCTCCCTCCCTCCCTCCCTCCCTCCTTCCCACCCTCCCTCTCTCGCTCTGTCCCTCTCCCGCCTTCCGTCCCTCCCTCTCTCCATCCCTCCCTCCGCCCCTCCCCTTTCACGCTTCCCTCCTCTCTGCCCCTCAGCTCCCTCCTCTCTCCCCCTCAGCACCGTCCTCGAAACAAAGATGTCACGACACAGCACCTTGAACCATTTGACAGACAGCCCCTGGACTGACACCATTCTACTAGGTTTTAGTGTTAAACACTCGGCCCTATACCCTTGACAGCGTAAGTTTGCCTTGCTTGACGTGACATAATTGTGGAACCCAAATTTTACACCTTCCGACCACGGCAGACCACGGTGAAAACCGGATTTTCCAAAAATATGCACTTGGGCAGGCTGAGACACATATTATATGTATATATGATATGGGTACAAAGCACTTGTAATAATATGATCTACAAGGTTCCCCTCCGGGACGTGCCTAGGGGAGTGGCGCAAGGACAAATTGAAAATCTACTATTAATACAACAACATGCGATATTGTATCATACGCATATCATATTGTATAGTGGTATTACTAGTTGTAATAGTACATGAATACGACGTCATGAAATATCTGCGTATTACTGTACATAAATATAGACCTGCACCTGCATTTTTGGGGATGTAACATACTCGGAAATATGATGGAACCAATACTATTGACTCGATCGTTCTTAGAGATTATTTGTTAATGATCCCGCCAAACATTTTATCATATTTGTCAATAGTTTACTGTTATGGCAATCGGACCATAATCTGAAAAATCGAACCGCATAGGAAACGGCCTGAGGATCGAACTCAGGCCTTCACATCCAAACTCGGACATGGTGAGTATTTAACTAAATGATCAAAAACGATTTGCCCCAATACCTGTACAGTATTACTTGTCGCGGCTCGCGCCAGGCGCACGACAGGTTGCACGTACATCATGCAAGCACAGCTGCAGGCAGCAGCGCAGAAAAGAAAGAGAGGTGCGGTGGTGAATGCTGATGACGGATGCAAGCCTCCGATGAAGCAACCACTAACAGCCACAGCAGTACACGGCGAACCTGCCGCAGGAACGTCTGCTGCTGCCTGTGCTTCTAGGCGGGGCTGCGACCTCGTTCCTCGTTTGTGTTCGTTGCATGTTTTCTGATGGTCTCGTAGATTTCTGGAGTGAGCTTCAGCGAAGAAACACATATGATATGATATGATATGCTCTGTCTTCGGAAGCCCATCTCTCGATATTTCGATATTTCATGCTGGTATTCAATACTAAAATTAATTAGAGTTAATTATTTATTTTTTAAATTCGGGGAGACGAAATGGATACATTTTTTATTATTTATCCAAGGGTCGGCTGGAAATTTGGGGAAATTACATTCGATTTAGGCCAAAAATCTTCTTTCAACTGCCCGACCTTCCACCCAGTGCCAAACCCTTGCTCGTCAACACCACGAGTAGAGCCCCGTACTAGATGGTCTTCTTCCTTCCTGCCTCAAACCTTCCCAACCTCTGTCTCTCCAGCTCAACCAACTGCACCGCCATGATATACGTACTCGATAAACCTTTTCCGATTCCCTCTTTCAATCATGCCAACGATTCAATACCTCTCCACAAACCCCAGGTTTCCTTCGTTCAATCTTCCACATTTTTGGGACAAACCTAAATACTCGAAATCAGACATCAAAACCCATAAATGATTACGAGTACATACACTTGTGGAATATAAGCACGCCAACCCGTTTCCTTGGCCGTGCAATAACACGATACTTATATTTCCGTCTAGAAAAATATATTCCCACGATCAAGTGGTATATTAGACAAGCCATGTAAAACACCCACGAAAAAATATACAGAGTAGAATGGTATCACTCATTGCTGCTGTAGAACGCAAACCTTCGTTGAATATCCAAGCGGGTCCCATCGACACCAGGGAGATGACGATGTGATCATCAACAATTCCAATGAGATGTTGGGATATCATCGCTTTTGTTGAGCGTGCGCCCCGTGTTCCAGGAGAAACATGTCACGGGAACCCACCCGAGCGTATGACATCTCTCGCTAGTCATGGGGTGACATGCAGCTGAAAGTCAAAACGATACAGAAGTCCGCCAAAGATCTTGAGGGATTGGCGAAGGAATGACGTCGTCGTCGTACTCGTTCTCGATCAAGATGAGATCAGGGGCATGTTGTAGAACATCTAACGATATGTCAGTTGTGTTGTTCTGATGTTTGAGGTTGTAGCGAGCTGTGGTGGATGACCAAGAAGAGGGGTGGTGGGCTCTGGCAAGCGAGGGTGATCAGGAGAAGAAGGGGAAGCCTAGACTGAAAATGGGAGGAAGGGCAGCCGGCATGCTTTTCAACCGCGTGCGCCAAGTAATATCGTGATCAATGCCACGACCCCATCGACAGCTTGCAGCATGCATGTACGTATGTATCGACCTGGCCAATCACAAACATTGTGCGATGCAAGTATTCGAAGCGCAAAATAATCGGCAACCTCCCTAGATCCATGCATTCAAACACAACCTAGGAACCCGACCAGAAACACAAGACAGTCGGCATGCCTACGGATTCGAGGCACAAGCAACTTGGCAAATAGCGCAAGAACAAAGTGGGAGTACAGCACTAGTGTAGTACGTATTAATACTCGTAGTGGTCACGAAATATTTGGCGGGATTCATACCACCGAATAGAGTGTTGACGACACAACACAGCTGCAGTAGTTCGTAGTCGAAATTCCACGACGTATCGTTTTGTTGTACTCCTATTAATATCAATGCGGAGTAATACCACCAACAATAATGGAGCTGGGTACACATTGTAGAGAAAGATTTGTCTGGGAATATTACTTGGGTCTGTATTATTTGCTTGTAAACACCCGTAATGCGATTTAATAAATGGGTAAAAACACAAAGCTTGAGGTAGTGAGGGTGGTGTGGGGGATATAGCCCCGCGGTCTATGGTGCCCAGCTCCGTAAATATGGTGCTGGTTCGACCCTGTTTTTTTCCATCGGCGATTGTAGAACATATATATTCGACGAATGTTGACCGTTCACGTGTCGCGCTTGGCGCTCACGGTCTGCGGCGCTTCCTGCGCGGGGCTAATTATATTTCTGCACCTTGTGGATGGGAGCAGGGTGCCAAATGGGATCATATCCGCGGGTGGGACCAGGTTCGGTTGGGATCAGGAGTAAGACCCAACAAAGGCCTGGTTTGTTTTCCCGCGTTTTTATCTGGAATATTCCCAGAACAATATTCTGCAATGTGGAAGACTCTACTGGAATAATATTTTGCCAATGTCGCAACCCGACCGACAGTCAAAATACGCCTGCGCCAGCAAATATACATACGCGCACGGTTTAGTTGCAACCATGAACTCATACTCGTAGTTTCCCTGCGGAAATAAGTTTATGATAATATTACGACACCCGGCCCCCGTTTGGTAAATTTACTTGACCTTACGATACAACGCCATTTTTTTAATTAATCCATACTAATTCAAGTCATTAATTAGTTTTCACCTTCGAAGGACACGATAGATATATATGTTGTAAGACTTGTGCAACAGGTGCATATGACAAAAACAAAGTATATTATTATCCAAATGTATTGTACGTATCGTAATCGTATATAGTACCAGGTACGTTCACGTCGTAAGTATACATCACATTATACGTATCGTACTCGGTAGTACCAGCTACATGCCGTACATGTTAATATATACATACGTAGTATATATATATATGTGTTCTGGCGTTATACTAGGCCCGGCAAATTCCGACAGCGGTGATGGGGTCTGCATCTATCTATCAAGTACTCGTGCCGACGGCTCCCCTGCTTGACCTTGGTTCCTGCGACAACGATGCGGTCCGCCGCTGTGTAGTGAACGAGCCCGGAGTACCTGATACAAACTTGTGGTCTGGTCTACATAGGTCAAGGACAGTTTGTGGTACTGGCTTCCCCTTATCGATTGTCGCTCGTGGTGACCGATATCTCGGGGTCACCTGACTGCCCTCGACCTCTGATAGACACACGACTTAGCTTGTACCGAGCTCGTGCATTGACACTACCTGGGTCCTCCTGGTGAACAGACTCCAGCGTTGATGACCTTGCTGCTCTCGCCTCCTCCAGCTGACGAAGCTCCAACTCGCAGAGCGGTTGGTTAAGATGTGGCTCAGACATGTCATGTGCTTGTTCCACTTCATTTTGTGGGCAAGGAGGGCTCTCCTTTACGATACTCGGCATTAAGTCGGTTTTCCACGTAATGAGGCCTTTTCACAAGGGCACTTTCATTCTTCATCGCCCTTGAACTGGGTCTTCCCTTAGCGCCTTCAGTTATCGAGTAATATCTAGATGCACCGTCGTAACATACCTAGTGCTGGCTTGGTGTGTTGTGGTGTGGTTTGATACCTTTAGCTGCTGTTCTTGACGAGTTCAATGGGCCTTTTACTAGAACAGCACAGAACACAATATTTGAAACAAGCTAGTAATTAACAAGCAAGTCTGGTATTTAGAGGAAATCATGAATGCGATAGCCGTTTTATATCGAAGTTATAGCGTTGAAAGCACCCTGTCTGGACTAGGAAATGCAACCTTCCTGTCTCCTATTAGGTGTCCTGTACTACTGCTGTACTGGTATGAAAACTTTGCAAGATTGTTTGTGTAGGGTACGGGTTTTTTTCCGGGTATTATTACCCTGCAAAGAACTTCTGGAAGTTCTGTACGACATCTGTACCCGTCCCCGGAACTTCTGTATGTTCTGTACGCCCCGTGCTACAATACCCGGGTAAGGGTGCAACTTTTTTATACCCGCACGGAACTTCTGTGAGTTCTGTACGCCTGCGTCACAATACCCGGAACTTGTGAGTTCTGTAACACTTTCATGCCCGCACCCGGAACTTCTGTAAGTTCTGTAACACACCCATACCCTTATCCTAAATCCACAAACCCTACAGAACCTAACCTTGCGAATTTCCATGGAAGTAGTGGAAGCTTCCGAGGTAGATGCGAAAGTTTCCCGCGTATACGGCCGACCCAAGTGGTGGTCTGCACTGCTACTACTTACTACTGTTGTTTTCCGTGGAAGAAGTCCATGAAAACTTCCATGGAAGCTTCCGTGGAAGTGGTCGAAGCTTCCCAGATGAAAGTACTACAGGCTTCGGTGGAAGTAGCGGAAGCTTCCGTAGAACATTCCGTGGAAATTCGGAGTACTTCCATGAAATCTTCCACAAATTCGATGGAAGCTTCCGTGGAAGTCCGACGTGCTCCCTTTTCCATTGAAGACGGATGCTACGATAGAGCTAGCACTTGTTGGCTAAAACAATTTCCGACTGACCGGGTTATATATATATACAAGCGCAAAAATTGGCGCGCTTCGCGCGCCTTATTATTATTGGGCTGCGCCAAGCAAAGGCTGTAGATGGTAACCCATGTGGAACGACAACCACTCCCAAAACAGATAGGTCTATTAGATTGGGTTTACCGAACTTGCTGAACCTTCTTGCACCCATTGGTGAGGAACGCTGGCTTCACGAACTTCAGCCCACAAAGCCAATCAGCTATGACCCAGTGGTATTTGGGTTTCCACACCGCGAAAGGCGGTATCGACTCGGGGGATCACCGTTATAATCTCCGGGTTGTCGGATTAGTAGATGTACGGACATATGCATGGTCCGGGGATGACACTTTACCCTCCCCGGGTGGAGCTAGCCCCACGAACCTCAGCAACCCAGGGATGTAGCCAGTGGGTTTGAGGTTTCCATACCGTGCGATATCGACCCTAGGGATCACCTATTTAATACCCGATTTATAACGTATGGAAGGATTAATTATCTGGCGATAGGACCTTATCCTCCCCGCGTGCACCATACCCTCGAAGATACTCCAGCCAGTCAGTGATAGAGCGAGTGGGGTTGGGGTTTCCACACCGTGCGGGGCGGTGTCGATCCGGGGGACCTCGGTTTTCGCCCCCGGGCTGTTAGAGTTGAAGACGTATGAAGGGATTTCCGATCCGGGAATGGGACCCTATCGTCCCCGAGTGGCGCTGGCTATAATTGCGAGCCCCAGCCAATCAGTGATCGGCCAGTGAGGTTGGGGTGTTCAAACCGTGCGAGGCAGTGTCGACCTTGGGAAGCTCGATTTTCGTCGCCGTGTTGGTGGAGTTATAAATGTACGGAGGGGTTTCCGATCCGGGGATGGGACCCTATCGTCCCCGCGTGGCGTTGGCTGTATTTCCCATCCCCAGTCAATGAGCGATCAGCCAGCAGTGTTGGAGTTTCCACACCGTGCGAGGTGGTGTCGACCTGGGGAGGCACCATTTTCGTCCCCGCTGCGTTGGAGTTCTGTAAATATGAAAGTGTTCATGACGTGGGGATGAAAAATGATCCTCTCCGGGTGGCGCTGGCTCCCCGAACCTCATCCAAACAGTGATAGAGCCAGTGGGGTCGGGGTTTCCACACCGTGCGGGGCGGTTTCGAACCGGAGGATACTTTGAGTTTTTCTCCCGGTTTGTCAGAGTTGTAGATGTATGGATTTATGTATTGCCTGAGGATTGGACCTTAACCTCCCCGCGTGCGGCGGCCCCTGAAAGGTATCCCAGCCAATCAGTGATAGAGCGAGTAGAGTCGGGGTTTCCACACGGTGCGGGGCGGTGTCGATCAGGGGAAGATCGGTTTTCGTCCCCGGGTTGTTGGATTTGTAGATGTATGGAGGGCTTTCCGATCCGGGGATGGGCCACTATCATCTTCCGGGTGGCACTGGCTCTATTTTCAAGCCACAAGTCAATCAGCTATAACGCCAGTGGCGCTGCGGTTTCCACGACGTGAGCGGCGGTATCGACATGGGGGGTATCGGTTTTCGTCCCCGGGCTGTTTTAATTTGAGTTCGCTTTATTTTCGATCCTCAGCCGATCAACGGTCGGCCGGTCGGGCTGGGGTTTCCACACTGTGCGGGGCGGTTTTGACCCAGGGGATCATTGTTTTCGTCCCGAGATGGTCAGAGTTGTAGAAACACGGAGGCATTCGCGAACCGGGGATGGTTCCTTATCGTCCCCGGGTGAGGAATTGTGAATGCATGGCCGGATGTCCGATCCGGTGATGATACTCTGTCGTCCCTGGGTGGCTCTGGCTTTGTATACGAGCCCCAGCCAACCAGCGATCGGCCGGCGTGACTCGGGTTTCTCACACCGTGCGCGGCGGTGTCGACCCGAAGAATCTCGGCTTTCGTCCCCGGGCTGTTGGAGATGTACATGTACGGAGGAAGTTTCGAACCGGGATTGGGGCCTTATCCTCCCTGGGTGGCGCTGGCTTTCTTATCGAGCCCCAGCAAAGCAGCGATCGGCAGGTGGGGCTGATGTTTTCACACCGTGCGGGGTTGTTGTGACCCGGGGCATCATTGTGTTTGTCCCCGGGTGGTCGGAGTAGTAGAGATACCGACGGATTTCCAAACCGGGGATGGGGACCAATCGTCCCTGGGTGAGGATTTGTGGATTTATGGCTGGATTTCCGATTCCGGGATGATACTCTGTCGTCCCCGGGTGGCTCTGGCTTTGCATAAGAGCCCAAACCTATCAGCGATCGGGCGGTGTGGTTGGGATTTCCACATCGTGCGCGACGGTTTCGACCCGGGGGACCTCGGTTTTCGTCCCCGCGTTGTTGGAGTTGTGCATGTATGGAGGGATTTCCGAACCGGGGAGGGGGGCTTATCGTCCCCGAGTAGCGCTGGCTTTATTTTCGACGCCCAGAAAACCAGCGATCGGCCGGTCGGGCTGAGGTTTCCACGCCGTGCGGGGCGGTTTTGACCTGGGGCATCCCTCCCGTCCAACAACCAGTCACCGAGCACCCAGCGTCCTCCCGCCCGACAACCATAGGCCCCCAACAACCAAGCCCCGAACACCCAACCCACGACCTGTGATGATATGATATGCTATCCGATTATCGCGTCATATTTTGAAAATATACGATATACAAGGTTCCCCTCCGGGACGTGCCTAGGGGAGTGGCGCAAGAACGAATTGATAACCATACAGAATTCTATATTGTATCCTACTACGCATGCATATGATATCATGGTACGACGTTATGAATTATCTAATTATCTGTATATTACCGTACGTGCAGGGACACACACACTATGTTTTAGAACTGCATCAGATGACCTGCGCACTTTTGGGGATACAAATACTTGGAAATAATGTGGAACCCTTACTATTGACTGCTTATTTTAAATAGATTTTCCTAACGATTCCGCCAAACATTATATCATGTTTGCCAGTGCGTTTATGTATGTATTTGTTGTGTGTAGGGGCACCACAGTTGACTTAAGTTGGTTCTAGAAGGGGGTCGAAATTGACTCGATTTCAGTGTCAGGGTCGAAATTATCTTGGTTTTATGTGGGGGATCGAACATGACTTTTGTTTTTTCTGTTGGGTTCAAAATTGGCCTGGTTTTGGTGCGGAGGGTCGAAATTGACTTTTCTTTTGTGTCAGGGTCGAAAATGACTGGTTTTAGTTGGGGGTAGAATTTGACTTGCTCTTTGTCTACGGGCCGAAAATGACTTGACCTTGGTTGGTATGCGGGGTGAAAAGGCGCATCGTGCATTGTTATCCCCTGACCCACCACTGTTCGAACGACGCCCAAGATGACGAGATTCGAAAGATATCCAGTAGTGTGTAAGTGTATGCAGCGCCTTTCAGCAGCAGCACCAGCTGGCGGTGTGTTGTTGGACCTGTGGCAGCATGCATGTACTACGCAACAGCAGAGACCCCCAGCATTACGTACTGCGTTCTACTTTGTGTTTGGTGTATTATTTTTTCCTGGGGTATTCTTCCACTGCAGAGCTTTTTTGGAGCCTGTGTTCTGTGACCACGGACTACCCCTTATAATAAAATTACAGTATACTGTATAATAGTAGGACGCCACGGCAATACAGGGCGGAAAAAACTACCGCACGCGCTTGATGCTGTTTCTTGCTCTGCACTACTCGTGTGTGCTGTCTGTTGTGTCCGGGTTACTCACGTACATACTACAAACATAAAACAAACTAACGTGAAAACAAAAAGGAAAATTAATATGTATGAACGAAAGTCTCGAACTCACGGCCTCAAACAAAAAACCGAGCAATGCAATCATTTACCATATAAATATTTACCAAAGAACCAAATTCATTTTTTACTGGCGTGCGTGTGCACAGCAGTGCGCGACCCACCGCACATACACGTGCACAGCAGCAGCGCAGCAGAAGAAGAGAGTGTAGATATGACCGATCACGGATCATGGTCTCCGATAAAGCAACTTCTGCTGGAGCCACAGCAGTACACCGTGGACCTGCCACATGCGCGTGATGTTGCCTGCTGCCGCTTGTGCTGCTGGGCGGGGTTGTAACGTGTTGTTGTTTGTGTTCTCTCTGCATGTTATCTGATGTCTAAAAATTTGGTGGTGGTGTGCTTGGGGCAAAAAAACGGCAACATCAGAAATATCATAGCAGCCAAGTAACAGCAGTCAGTTGCCGTACGTACTCACACGTGATAAAACACGGTCCTAACAAATCGGTCCAAAGTGCACAGCAAAGAATGGAAGATAGGCGGCGGGCTACGGACAACAGCCTTCGATTTAACAACTACCCACAGCAGCACCAGTACAGCTCAGATGGATGTGCCTCTCACGCACGATGTTTCCTACTGGTGTGGGCGGCAATGCCGTAACGCTGTGCTCTGTGCATGTTGTCTGTTGTCTATCTGGTACATGTTTCTGGCCTGGCCGCCTGTGTGCATGTGAGAGAGAAAAAAACTGTCAAAATCTTGAAACACAAAATTATTTTTTACTGGCACGTACGTACAAAGAAATGCCTCACGCAGAAAACCAGGGAAATCGTCTTATCCACTCCCGCGCGAAAAAAAAACTTTGAGCGCCCGCCACGCAAGCTACAGTGCTCGGATCGTGCTCAAACCTCGACCAATGTGTCCGGCCGGGCGTCCCGTGTCGGTGTACTTAGTGTTTTGCCGAAAAGTGCTCGCACGAAGAGAAAAGTTGCGAAAAGTGCGAAAATTTCACAAACATAACTATACATACAAGGCTCCCCTTCGGGGAGTGGGGTGTTCCCCGCGGGGTGACGCAAGCTGGCATGACACAGCAGAAAACCGACCAATCTCGTCATCCAGCGGTAACCGTAAGCAACGGTTGTTGCTAACGTACGCATTTAAGGTTAGAAGCAAACTGGCGTTATGCCACATGAAAAAGAAACACGTTGTTTTTCTCACAATTCACGACGTCAACTTTTCTTGCGTTTGTCAAACCTTGTAATTTTCACACATTGTGGGAAATGTCAGTATTGGCATAATTGTCATGGTTTGTCACGTTATGTGGCAATTTTTGTCCGCTAGGTATGGCCATCATTATTTTCAAATACGGATAGCAAACGGCAGCAAGACGTAATCGCATCATGTATATCAGGCAGTATACAGCAGTGGTAGTAGCAGCGAGCAGTGTAGCAAGCATCAGCAGCACAGGCAGCACTACAATTAAGATTAATAGTACCTACAGCAAGAACCAGCACCAACAATTGCTACTACGAGATAGTAGTTTGCGTTCAGCAGTAACCGCAGCACAATTGCTGAATGTAGCGTACAGAAAAGCAGTACAGACAGCAAGTGAAATATCACAAATTAACTTTACTACGGCTGAGGTTTGTTATTGTAAGCATGTATGGCGTGTATGTATCTGGCACGTGCATACGTGTACGTACGCGCTTATGTATATACAGCAATATAGGTACGTTCCTCACCGCCCAAGGGAAAATAAGTCGATGTACTTCAGGTAATGTTCGTACAATACTCCATACATGCCATGGTATGCAATTGCGTACCTGGTGTACGATGTGTGCACGCACAGTCGATGGATATTACGGTAGTACTGTAGTAACAACAGCAGTATACAGTACACAGCAGGAATCACTAATTGTCTTCCCACTACTTGCAGCAGGAACACTGCTGTAATACTATTGATGTAGAGTGTGTATACTACGTAGTGTGTGCGCACGTAAGTACGTATGCATGCTGATACAACAGCTCCAAAACAGTCGCTTCGGTGTGTGTTTAACCATACGCACATCCAGCAGCTTTGACTCATGGTCGACTGGGATGACGAAAACAATCGAACAATCGATAAATACGCCGCGACCATATCCCAAGGGAAATTCGCAAAATACTCCACTGAAGCAAGACGGGCGGAGGTATTCCGCGACACAACGACTGCACGCGCCAATCTCTGTCCGCTGCAAAAGTACTACGGCAGCAAGCACAGGGGAAACAGCAACACTATGAATTAATAGTCGTATATACCACTTCGAGTATCGTACTGCCGCTGCTGTCGTTGTATCATATCTGGTACCTGTTACGTATGAACGATAGTTACCGAGGATGTACGTACGTACGTACTACCTGGTAGTATTATAGTGGATACGGTTCATGGTGTACGTACCTATCTGTTCGGCAATGTTACGACCGTTTGGATATTGACATAAGTACCGAACGGTTCTTTTTTTTCTGGGCAGAGTGTTACATGATGTCAGTTTTGCACTTGGTGGCGCAGCAAGCAGCATCCTTATGCCTCCCCGTCACCACCATACGACTGCACACGCCGTTGACCCAACAGCAAGTTGACCCAAAAAATCAACAGAAACCAGTTTTGCACTGCAAACCCGATATCATGCCGTTAAACAAATGACTTTCGCAAAAAAACGACGAATCGAATCCAGAGGGGACGCGAGCAGCGCCTGGCTTGCGGGCACACGTGAGTCGCTGTCCGGTGCAAATTCACAAAAGGAAGCAACACACTGCTGTCGCTGTGGTTGTTGCTGTATCTATCATAGTCTGGCTCGTGCATGCAGCAGTACCAGGTACGTACGTAGCAGAGTAGTATGTATTGCGTGCATGTGAAAATTCTGGCCGGAAATGTAAATAACGTTTGGATATCAACATTAATGTGAAACCGCTTCTTGTATTTCCGAACATGCGGTACCTTGGAAAATCCCGAGCATCGCACGAAAGAGTGCGGAGAGAGACGTACGAGTTCGTAGTACGTTGATCGTTTCGTGCAGCCAGACCTGTGGTGAACCAGTACGCGAGCCACATGTCCTATGTAAACCTATGATACTACACAGCAGCAAGCGGCAGCATAGGACTACGAGTACTGCTGCTGTTGTCTGTCGCTGCTGTATCACGACCTGGAACATACGAAGACTGTCCATGATACTTGAACACGTACATATCATACGTGCTTGCATTTCGAAAATTCCAAGGTACGAGTAAAGTAGTACCGGCCCACGGAAAAGCGTGTTACACCATATATATGCAGACCTGGCGGCGCAGCAGCGTGCCATGATACACCCATCAGGCCGCCCTGTTCCACAAGGGCAGATATACCCCGACGCTGCCACGCTGCTGCTGTTGCATGAGCGCACGTTCGAAGTTGTTCGATGTATGTGTCGTCCAATCGATTCTTCCCTCTTTGCGACGCGAGTGTGTGCTCTTCTTGCTGCATGCTCTCTTCAAAATTCAGCATGAACAACAAACAGTCGACACACAGGCTGAAACAATCACGATTGCTCGTTATTCATAGGGCTACAGGCTGTGGCGAAGGCGGGGCATTTTCCACGAGTACGTACGCAGGGTATGTTTCAAAGCGACTTTTGCGCACGAATTCGCAAAGCGGGTTTCACGTTGCCCTGCTCGGCTCGGTCGAGTGGGACGAGGTACCCCGGGAAACCGACTCTATTTTTTCGGCTTCGCGAGCGCCCCGCGCGGGCCACGGGCCACGGCCGAGGGCGAGGCCCCGGGGGCACGCTCCCCGGTCGGCCCCCCGCGGGTCGCGCCCGGCGCCGGCGAGCTCGGCCGCGAGGGGCGAGAGCGAAAACGCGCCGCCGGGCAAAAAAATCACAATCCTACTTTATTATATATATATAGGTGTAGGTGTTCAGGTCGTCATGTATTCGTACTGACGATGTTATGGGTTCGAATCCCACGGTGGTCACCAATGTAAATACTACAGTATGATAGGCGCCAGCCGTCGTCGTTGAAGCCGCGTAGAAGTCGCCTCGGGGAGGTCTCGAATCGACGGTCCCTTGTAGCCCTTGTAGCCATCGTTACGGCCCGACGTAGCCGAGCATAGTTATTTTGTCGTCTTTAGCAAGGAGATGCTACGGCCCACGAGGGGTCGAATTATATTTCATCGCCGTCGGGGGTCTCTTCGAGGCCGATCGATCCCAATCGTGTATCAAGGCGGAGAGGTAAATCGAGTCAGCTTGAGGGGAGAGGTCAACGTTGTCCATACAGCGGACCTCCAACGCCCCCAGATCCGGTCTGGGCGTATGTTTCATGCCTCACTTTGAGATAATACTACGATCCTTCCATGCATGCGTGTTCCAAGATCTACGATAGATACGTCTACCCCTAACCGTCGCTTAGGTGCTTTTTTATTTTGTGATAATCAAGAAGTGTGTGTGTCAGTGCGTTGTGCTTGGTGCCTTGTTATATTTTGATGATAAAAAAATGGATGAGTGCGTTTGTGCGATGTGCTTGCGATGACCAAACGGTGTGTATCCGTTGTGCTTTGTGCCTTGCTATTTTGGGATGAAAATATGTGTGTGTTTGTGCGCTGTGCCTGGCGCCTTGTTATGGTGTGTTGGTTTTTGCAGGTGCGTGCTTTGGAGCGTCAGATCACGACTCTGGAGAGGGCGGAGAAGAAGGTACACAAGGACATCAAGACTATGGCCAAGGAGGGAGCTCGCAACCAAAAGGCCATCCGAGTGAGTTGTGCTGCTGCTGGCGCTACTGCTGCTGCTGCTATTACTGATATCGGTGGCGGTGGTGAGGTGGTGTTAATTGGGTTGATGTTATTGGTGGTGGTGGTGGTATTGCGGGGGAACATACACAGTAAATAGGACCTACGGCACATACAAAACCTAAGTATTTACCTATTTTTACTAACAATATTTGGTCCTATTTACTATGGTCCCCCGTGATAATTGAAGTGGTGTGGTGGTGGTGCTGCTGCTGCTGCTGCTGGCGGTGTTTTTTTTTTTGTTTCTGCTGTTATTGACTTTTTTTCCTGCTGCTGCCGGTGTTGTCAGTGTTCTCGCTGGTATTGTTACCAAGCTTGCCGTTGTAAACTTAAGTTTAGCTATTTTGTGTCGGTCGTGTTCCTGTTGGTTGCTGTATTATAGCCTGTAAACGTGCAGCTGCCATTTTTGCCCCCCTCTTTGTTGTTGCTGTTGTTATACAAGTATTTGATAAAACGCGTCCATGATATTATACCGGTAGATACCCCCCCCCCCCTCCGCCCTATAAGTATTTTATATATTTATAGGTTGGGTTGGCGTCGGTTGGCAACGACGCTGTAAAACACGCGCCTCTCACTGCGTGAGCTCGACAACCAGGGTACCGTTTTTTTGTTGTTGTTTTTTTGGCGGTCACCCATGCTGGCGGTCTTGTTAGATCATTTGTGCGGGGTTGATAACCTCATCTCCGCACAAGGGGAATGATCGTATCACGTAGTGTTAATATGGTAAGGCGTCCGCGAGGCAGTTACATAGTAAAACCCATTGCTGTCTCCGGAAGTGGCCACACCAGAAATTAAATTAACTCATTGAAGCTGTCGTCCATATGCAAGTCCGCCTCAGAGGCGGTTCTTAGCAGGATGCAGCTCACCCTCCATGCGACTCGCCCAATACCTCACGGCGCTTCGCGCTTGGTGCAAGCAATGTCTGTCTGGTTGGTGAAAACCCAACGTGCTCCGTCCCGGCATTGTAGGGATGCGAGGGTCTATGGTCATACGACTACGGCCGTGCACGATATGAGTACACCCCCCCCCCCCTGCTGGCGCCTCTCGTTGCGTTGAAACTTTCCCGGTTTATCCCCTCTAACGTGCGTTGTCGCGTCCGTTGGGGTGTTGGTTTATCCATTGGGATGTCTGTTTGTATGTCCGTTGTTATATATCCGTTGAGCAGTTACTGGCGAAGGAGTTGGTGATGTCGAGGAACGCTAAGAACCGCATGTACGAGGGGAAGGCGCAGCTGCATTCCGTGCAAATGCAGCTGCAGAACCAGCTAGGTAAGGGCGGAAACTTGAGTTCTCAAATGAAAAAAAACTGAAGCAATATATACCACCATCACCGACCCTGTGTGTAGTGTTTGCAGAACGCTATAGTTCATGGTATTACGTACATAGGTATCAGTCATTTTTACGTATATATGAGCAGTGTGAAAGGCTGGACGGGTACGGCCGATGCAGCATTATGCCACTATGTCCCGAAATATAAGCAACGTTTTATTGAATTTAAATGTAAAACTGTGCATTATTTCAGACTGGTATGGAGTACGCGACAGCGCTGAAGCGCTAGGGACCTATTTGTGCTTGCCTCGACTTTTGCCTGAAACCTAACAAAACATACTCTCTCACCATGGCGTCGGTGTGCCACACACAAGGCCTCACAAAAGAACAGTTGAGCCTGGCCCAACGTAAAAGAGATATGTTTTAATCATAGATGGTGTCGCGTACCAGCTACTGCTATATAGGCGGTTACACATAAAATTCCCACTGCGCGATTTCCACGCGGCGGCGATACTATTTCTTGCGTTTATCGTACATGACAGTGTATATATATCACACCCCCTGGGGTGAATTTCAAAGCCATTTTTCCTTCATAACCAGGGGGGCACAGACAACGAAAAAGGCGACTTCCGGAGCATCTCGTCGAGATATTTCCATAGATGGGTCGCTCGGGGATAGCGCTCGACCGGTCGTCGAGAAAATCAGCGTTGAAATTCGTCCGAGGGGGTGTGGTATACAGTAGTGTCATATACGGTATACTCCATGACGTTTTTTGTGTCGTTCCGGTTTCTTGCTCCCTGTCGCTGCCTGCCGCTGCCTGCCTGCCTCTCCAGCGTTGATCAAGGTGACGGGGGTGATCAAGAAGAGCACCGAGATCATGGCAGCTATCGGAGAGTGAGTGCCGCGCATACAACATATACACGCGGCGCATACAACGCGTACACGTCGCGCATACAATGCATGAACGCCGCGCATACAATGCATATACGAGCGTCGCGCATATTTTATTTTGTTTTAGTTTTTCATCCCATTTATTATCTTTGCACTTCTGTCTTTCTCCCTCCCTGGTCGTAATTCAAATCCGGGGTCACAAAGTAGGCTCCTCTCCCTCCTCCCCCACTACGGCTCTTGCCTTGATTTTTGTCGCGCAGAGGGTTCAGCCTTCCCAACGCTCGTCGATCTCCATCGAATTTTGCTAACTCACGCTCTCGCGCTTTCCGCTAGTTTTTTTTTTTTTTTTTTTTAATCCTCCGGCGCTAGTCAAGATATTTTTTTGCGAGAAAAAATCCCTACGAGCATGCACTCGGGGGGTCTCGAACTCACGATTTCGACTCTAACAGGCTTCGTGGTTACCTACTAGCCCACCGGGGCGACCGGTTACGTATGTAGGGCGTACAGACAGCGCGTACAACGGATGCATGCAGGCCGCGCATACAAGGCCTACATGTTGCGCGTACGATGGATACAAGCGGCACATACGATACAGCGCATGCATGCATACATATTGCGCGCATGTAAGCCATGCACGCCGGGCAAAGAACGCGTTAACGTTGCGCGTAGAGACGCATGTATGCCACGTATAACCAAGGTGTATACAACTGGAAGTAGGGGTGCAAACGTGCAAACCGAACTTTTGGAGGGCGGTCAGTTGATTATCTTGGTTGTAGTATAGGATATCTCTACCTCACTAAAAAAACGTGACGAAAAACAGACTTGAATCAAAAAAATATCATTGATCAAAATACTATTACTGTAGTACAGTTGTAGGTGTACAACGAAGAGATGTCAAAACCTTAGACTATAACGGGGGACTTTTAGTAGTCAGGACCCGTCACATACACAAAAACCTATACATTCCAGTATTTTTACTAAGCATATGTGGACCTGAACACTATGCTCCCTCGTAATAATGGGGATTTGAACGATTTCGGGTAGTTTTGTTCGTTCGCGAGAGCCCGTCCGTCACTATTTTTTAGCCAAAAAAAGGTACCGTATCGTTTTGTTTTCATTAAAAAAAAGGTACAGTACCTCTATATGGCGTAGCGCTCTTCGCGCATACCACTGTTCCGAAATATAAGCACCGTTTTTATTGAATATTAAGGTATATAAGGTGATTATATTTCGGAACAGAGTGGTACAAAACATACAGGCCGCACATGCAACGCCACCACCACAAGGCCGCGTATACTTGCGCCGCACTTTTTACACTACGATCGCGCATACAAGGACATAAAGAACGCGCATACAACAACCAGACAAGGCGGCGCATTACATGCTGCGCATACAATTTATGCTTGCGCCGCACATTTTTACACTACAGTAGTTAGTATCGCGCATGCAAGGCATTCAGGACGCGCATACAACAGGCTAGGCGAACGGTCTTTACTTGCCGTGCACACTGCTGTGCATTGCATACAGCGAGCACGGTGGCAGGCCTGCCGCCTGTTCTAAAGTCGCCGGTTCAAACCAAGATTGTCACATTTTCTCCTGCTGACAGATTATTATTTTGAGTTTCCACGCTATTAATAGTCGACTTGTGTACAAATGTGGGATCTAGCGAGCTCGGAAAGTAATGCCGGAGGCAGGTAGCGCAATTGTCAACAAAACGCCTATTTTGATAAAGGGAAAAATAATTTCGCAGCCCCTTTTTTTCCCCTACTTCTCTGGTGTTTTTGTTTCTTATTTTTCCAAACAGTTTGGCGAAGATTCCCGAACTGCAAAAGCGAACACGCAAAAAACGCCCCATGTTGCTGCTTTTGGCGTGAAAACTAAGTTTACAGCCCCCTTTTATCCCTCCCTCTTTGGTGTTTTTTTTTTTTTTTTTTTTTCCCAAAACAGTTTGGTCAAGATTCCCGAACTTCAGGCGAACATGTTCCAGCTGGCGACGGAGATGGAGAAGGCCGGCCTGGTGGAGGAAGTGGTATCTGATGGACTCGCGCTCACCGACGTGAGACCTCCTCAGATTTTTTTCGTTCACCCGTTTTTGAGAGCCGTGTTACATGCAACCTCATGCAGCCTTAACTCCCTCCGCTACGTGATAAAAAAAACATTTCCACATTAATTCCAAGTAGTATAATATCCCAAAAGAAATGGTTGCAATTCTTGAGGGATTGACCCCTCAAGGTCTGCACCCACAAATGAATAAACTCAGCTGCGAGGCCGATCCTGTATATTGGGAACCCGGATGTGCAAATTTTTGTTTCCAAATAATTTACTGCCAGTAGGTACTAGACTTTTGTCGTCTGCTTTCTAAACACTAACGGCCAAATGTTTTTTTTTCCAAGCGCCCAGCCGACGCCCGCCACAGTGTGAATACCGTGACTCTAACGAGTTGGTTTCGTCGATCGACGACTTCAACATTTCGCTGAGTTCTTCTCAGGCCGGTGTTCCCCCAACATCGGACCAAGTTTTTTTTTTTTTTTTTAGTTTCATATTTTGTTTTTCAAAGATTCGTGCCCGTTAAAAACAAATTTTACAAGGTTTACGGCGGGAGTCTTTAAAATGCATACCTGGTACTGTCTTTGGGAACATCGTGTTTCCTTCGGCATCCGATCCCGCGTACTACGAGTTTTATGACCTCGTGAAGGGCATATATACGGCCTTATTGAGGGGAAACCAAATCAGTGGGATCACTCAGTTTGATCACTCGAAGCAATGGCTTTATTTTTGGTCACTCGATCGCTCGATTTGACCACTCGATCTGAGTGCTCAGTTCACTTTTTTTTTTCCCCTCGTTTTTGTTTTCCTCTTTGGTTACACGTACGTATCCTTTTCTTTTCCTGTTTTTCTTTTCCGTTTGTGTGTTTTCCTCTGTTTTTTTGTTTTCTCTTCCTTTTTAAAAAAAAACATTTCCTTCAATGTTTTTCCATTCTTACGTTCCTCTTGTTGAGATTCTTTGTTTTTTTCCCTTTGATTTGGCGTTTTCACTCTTCTTTTTCCGATAATTTTCGTTGGTGCCGTTTAGCCCCCCTCCCCATATAAAAAAAAAACGCCTGAGCGCCCCAACTTTTAGAAATGCCTCTATTCTCTATTCGGAGACGGAACGGTGCTCGGCTTCTGACCAATGATCAAATGACGAAAGCAAGCAGCCGGGAGTTCTCCGTCCCAGCATTGCAGGGATGCGAGGTTCTATGGTCATACGAGTACGGCCATGCACGGCATGAGTACCCCCCCCAGCATTGTAGGGATGTGAGGGTATATGGTCATGCGAGTACAGCCATGCATGAATATCGAGTGCACCACCCTCCCCACGCGCCCCCTACTGCCGATTGGCTATGATTATATGGCTTCGGCCATGCTTGACATGAGCACCCCCCCCCCCCTCCCGTCTCGCCCCTCACGTACTTTCAGTCCGAGGGCCTCGAAGGCGATGTGGACTTGGAAGTCGACAAGGTCATCGCCGAACTAACGGAGGGCAGGCTGGAAGGGGCAGCAGACGCACCCACGGCCGTTCCCGAAGCGGCGCCGGCCGAAGCAGAGGGTGCAGCAGAGGCGGCAGCCGAGGAAGAGGGGAAAGAGCGCGAAGGGCTGGACGCCATGAAAGCTCGGCTGGAGTCGCTTTAGTGGGAGGAGAAAAGGTCTCTTTTTTGTTTTTTTGTTTTGTTTTTTGTCACTGTAGCGGGAGGAGAAAAATATATATATTTTGTTTGTTTTGTTTTGGTTTTTGTTTTCGCTGTAATGGGAGAAGAAGAGACCTATTTTGGTTTATTTTTGTTTTCGTTGTGCTTTTGGGCGCCTTGAAAGCTTCGCGGGAGTCCCTTATTACCCCTAATGGGAGATGTGGCCGTGTTTGTTTTGTTTTGTTTTGTTTTGTTTTGTTTATTTCGGGGGTGAGGGGAGAGGCGTACGCATTTGTTGCTTGCCTTAGTATTTTGAGCATTGGCTACGCATCCCTTCCGAGACGGACCACATCGTGCGTTCGGAGAAGGGGTGCTAATTTATTTTTGAGGGAAGTTGCGCGCGCAAGCGGGGGGCTTTTGGAGTTCGAGATGGCGTAGGGGGGCAGAGGAGGGTGTACTTCATTTTCATGCATGGCCGTAGTCGTATGACCATAGACCCTCGCATCCCTACAATGCCGGGGGTGCTTTGAGGGAGTTGCGCTCGCGTTTGAGGCGTTTGGAGTTCGACGGGAGTGGAGGAGGCGGGGATGCTTCGACGGGGGGATGGTGGGGGGGGTTGTGAAGTGCAGTGCAGTGTTTAAGTTCTCTTATCCCAATGGGATGGCTAGATTGCAGCGAGATGTATGTAGTGACACCCTCGTATATCTCAACGGGTTGTATTTATATTTCAACGGGTAGATTTCAACGGGTTTATTTCAATGGGTATATTTCAACGGATATATTTCAACGTGGTGCGCGGCCCCGCTGAATTTCCACGTGCGGACACGAATGAATGTTGGCGTTGCAGTGCAATGGGGATGCACGAATGTCCTCTAAATTTACGCGACAGATGTTAAAAGAATCTGATGATTTAAGAATTTCAGACTGAGATTTTCGTGGGGAAAATAAGAATGCAACTAATTTACACTGACAGTAGTGTGGGACACACCCATTCTTACATAAGAAGTCTAGCCTGGCGAAAACTAAGAAATTCTTAACATATGTCGCGTATTGTACAGTGCGGCGGAGGTCCCCCAATGAGGCGGTTCGAATACGACGGTATGCCGATATAAGGCGGTCAAAATCGCTTGGCGTGACTGGGGAACGGCACTCATAACCTGGAATGAATAAGCCGGCTTCCCTTTATAAGGCGGTCGTATTGCTCTAAAGGCACACCACCGCCTCAGTGGGGGACCCCTACTACTGTGCGAATTCCCTGTATGTTTTTTGTTCGTAGAGTGCCTTGGAGTTTGGGTTCCGGGTGGGGAGCAAGGGGGGTTTGTTTTCTTCATTTTTTCATTTTTGAAAGCTCTCGCGAACGGTTAAGGCCGACGATCCGGTCTGCCGGTGTTGCAGTTGCTGGTGTTGGCACCTTTTTCAATGTCGATTTGGCCTTTTGCTGTTTTTGCTCTTTATTTTTGCCTGAAGATTATAAATAGCGGAGATAGCTTTTTGCTGTTTTTCTTTTCTATCTTTGAATGAAGACTATATCTAGCGGAGATAGGGGAAGGGATGCATGGAGTTGATTAATTGATGGCTTGAGCTACGAAGTGTTGGTTAATTTATTGGGACAGAAAAGGGACAGGATACGTATGCACTGCACGTTTTTCGCTCATTGGCACGTAGTTAATTTTTTTTAGATGTCGATTTTTGATCATGCTGTTGGGTTTTATTGCGCTAATGTGGGATTTTGACAGCAGCTCGGGGGCGGGTCGACAAAGCAAACAATAAAACTTGAAACGTCTTTTTTTTTTTTACTCTTTCGAAGAGGCGGAGATTTGGTTGAGGGAGGCGATCGTTTCACTTGGGCGGGGTTTACACCCCGGATTCAAGCGTGTCTGGGGGGGCTGGGGTGTACTCGATATTCTGAGGGGAGGGCAGATAACTTTAATTCTGCGCAAGGGGGATTATCGTAATGATGCACGCTTTCTTACCTCTCTTCGGCCTTCAGACGAAAAAATTGACAAAAGTTGACGAATAAAACATGACGATTACAGCGTCGACCAGTGCTTTTGCTATTGGGGGATGATACTACGTATAGGCTTTGGTGTCCGAATTTAAATGCAAAACTTTGCACGGTGCGGGCGCAACATATGACCCTACCCGTGCTGCTGCTGCTGCTGCTGCTGGGCGCCCACGCTGCTCGTCGACGGTGGTTGATAACGCCAAAATTATTATTGTTTTGGTCGCTATCCCTTACACCCGTTGTATCCCTTACATCCGTTATTTCCCTTATATATATTCATTATATCCGTTATATCCCTTGAAACGGGCCCCGAAGGGGTTGGGGCAAGGGTGCACGTACCAGATAATACTTTGTGAGGCTCCTTACTTGAAGAGCTCAATAGTTCGTCACCAAAAAACGCCTCCTTTAAGAAACCTTTAGGCTTAATGACCACAATCAATCAATCCCATGAAAATGGCTTTTACCATGTTGTCTGCGGAAAAGTTGAGCAGAAATAAAACGATAAGGCATACCCCTTATCGGGTAGTGTTGTCACTTGAGAAGGAAGCCCCACAGTCACAAATGTGATAAGTATTCGCCTCAGAAGGCAAAAAACCGTGCTACAGTACCCATCATGGAAAAAAAAATTACGCTTTGAACGGCAGAGAAACTGTAGCCTTTACCGACCGCGCAAACCAACCGACCGACCCCCTCCAGATTTAGTACCACTCCTGTTTTACTCGAACCACAAAACAAAATGTTTTGAAACGGCTCATTGCTTCACGGGATTTGCTCGTATGTAATGGGCACGCGGGGGGGCAGGGGAGGGGAGGGGGTGGGCACTCATTTGGTTGCTCGCCTTCGTCATTTGACCATTGACCACGCATCCCTTTCGAGACGGAGCACCGTTCCTACTCCTAGTAGAGACACCTCCAAACTTGGAGCGCTCAATACGTTGTTTGCATATGTTACGTTGAAACAGAGATATACTCCTTTGTTGCTCGCATCCCTTTCGAGAAGGAGCCCCGTATGTATTGGATTGGGAACACCTCCCATCACTTCGGCCCATTGCGTTGTCTCCACGTACTGTATCGTATTCCATGGGGAAAAAAAGTATTTTCTTATCTTACGTACGAGTATCCTCTACCAGGTATCTGTTTCGCCTTTTGTTGGGAGACGATGTCATCACGAGCTAAGGTGACGCTTTTGTAACCGACGGGAAACTCTTGGCCTTCACCGACCGCGCAAACCGACCGACCCCTCCAGATTCATTACCGATACCTCCATTTGAACCAAAAAACTGTTCGGTAATGGCTTGCTCCACAGTTGCGTTTTTGGCTCGCAGCAGGCGTGCCGCAAACGGCTCCAGGGGCCCAATGTAGCCTTTCGATTTGTCCTTCATTATATTCGGAAGCAGGGGGATAGCGTAGAGGGGGGGGAAGGGGTACTCATTTGTTGCTTGCCTTAGTCATTTGACCATTGACCACGCATCCCTTTCGAGACGGAGCACCGTTCCTACTCCTAATAGAGACACCTCCAACATTTGGGCGCTCATTACGTTGTTTCCATATATTACAGAGAAACCTTTTGCTAATCTTATCCCCTTCCTGCTTCGCCGCCTGTGGCCACCATCTATCTCCTAAGATAGCGATCGTTTTCTCGCTACTATTTAGTGTACCAAACTGCTCCATGTCACACTCGTCTATTTTCCTCATCTCCTCCTCTAGCACATCCCTTTCCTCCTTGTACCTTTCACATTCTCCCACTATGTGAACTCTACTCTCTATGGCTTTGCCACATGGGCACATCTGTGCCTCTACTTCCTCCTCCTCCCGGCTACTGGTATACCTCCTTCTTCTTTCTGGCAGGTCCAGGTCCCCTACACGAAATCGCAGTTTCAGCTTTTTCGCGAAGTCCATTGGGCCGTGCAGATACCTTTTCATTCCTATTCCTTCTCTCAACCCCCCGTACATCTCTAAGTGTTCTTCCCCTTCCACCTTCTTTCTCAGTGCTAGCCTTTCCCTTCTTTCTATCCTTTCTTTCACTTCTGTCTTGTATCCGCTAAATTTCTCTATGGCCAGCGTCTCTTTTTGGTTTCCTATTTCCTTCCATACTTTCTCGACTACGCTATCCCACCTTATTCCAGCTCGCCCTTTGGTTACTTTCTCCCATACAGCTTTATCGGCTATGGCTGGCAACCGCTTATTTGGCATGTTCTTTACTTTATATTGCCATTTCAACTTACGCACGTCTCTATTTGTCTTAAGTGGGTACATTCCCAGTTCTGCTCTCAATACTGTATTACTCGTCGTACTTGAGCATCCTAGTACTTTTTTAGCTGCTGTCATCTGTACTGTTTCCAGCTGTTTTACGAGCTTCGCGTTCCCTTCCCATACTTCTCCTGCATATTCTAGCTTTGGTACAATCACATTCATCAGTATACATCTCTTAATTCTAGTGTCAAGGTGCGAGTCTGTTAGGACTGCTTCCATCTTGCCTACGTGTGCCTTACCCTTGCCTATTATTTTATTTATGTGTGCATCCCAAGAGCAATCTTTTGAGATTTCTACGCCAAGGTACGTATACTGGTCTACGATCGGTAATTCATCTTCTCCCCACTTCCACTTACAAGTTACCGGATTCTCCTTATCTTCGTTACATACAACTAAACCCAATATTGTTTCAATCCCGCTCGTATTTTCAATGATTTTCGTTTCAAAGCTATACCAGGTATGCCGTGCGATTTTTTCTCGGGTTAAGCGTACGCTTTTTAGCAAAAGTCCTTTTTTGGACGAGTTATGGTGCTCCTATACTATCATCAAGTTAAAAAAAAACTCAGGAAAAGCTAGATGCACCCCTACAGGAATATACATCCGTGGGTGAAGGTCTTGTCCCAAGTATCGAGCGGTTGTTTTTTTGTTTTTTTTTCGTGACACAACAACACGTTTAGTGGGTGCAGCAGAAGGACAGCTCAGCTTTAGTTTTTGACACGGGAGATAGCCGTCGTCATGAAAAAAAACGAAGGAAATGTTCAAACGTGGATGCTAACCCTTAACCCTCACCCGGCGCGGGGCGAGCACTTGCGTGAAAGCTTTCCTCTCGGCAGGCGTCATCCTCTCCGCCGCCTCGACAAACAGCTGCAGCTCCACCTTGCCGACCTCCCAGTTGCCGTCCCTGCTGGATAAGGCCCTTGTTTTTGTCAATATCTCGCACGTGAATTGTTGAAGTAACTTAATGCGCGGTTCTGTGTACGCGGTTTCTGGAATGGCACGTGCTATTTGCCTTTTAGGGGTGGCGTCTTATTTTATTTTGTGAGGCTCCCCACTTGAGGAGCTGCTCTTTATGCCTCACCTAAAAAAAGGTTATGAGAACTACCGAAAGTGAAAGCCGATCACAATCCCATCGCCTAGGTACATCACGAACAACACTTTGAAGTACTCCTGAGATGGCCGACGATAGTGGACGCATGCTGTTTGCCTTACAGATGTAGCACCTATTTGCCATCTAGGGGTAGCACCTAATTGCCTTATAGGGGTAGCACCTATTTTCCTTCTAGGGGTAGCACCTATTTGCCTTCTACGCAGGGGTAGCACCTACTTTCCTTCTAGGGGTATACCTAGCTCATGTTTCGCTGTTTAGGGATAGCGCCTCTTTGCCTCCTAGGGGTGGCGCCTAATTTTTATGAGGCTCCTCACTTGACTATAGTATAGAAGCGCTATGTATCCCCCAAATACAGATTTAAGCAGACGTGTACGCTTAACCCGATGAGCAATCCCATTGTATACTGTAGGTCTAGCAATATCCTAAAAAAATGACCAATCACTAAAATCAAGCAGTTTGGGTCCAAAAGCATCAGTGCCGTTCTCTAGGGGATTAGAAGCCTTATCGATCAGTCAGCAATATTTTGGTGAAAAAATGATACCTGTATCGTAGCACACCTGTTTTTTTAGACAAAATGTGCTTTACCCCCTTGAGAACTGGTACCACGAATTTGGGGACAAACTACTTGGAATTAGTGTGGGACGTTTTTATCAGTTCTGAATGGGTTAAGGGCATGGCCCCTATCGTATAAAAAATAAGGCATGCCCTATCGTGTAAGGCAATGAGGCATGCCCTATCCGCGCACTCCTCGAATCTCTCAGTTATGTTGTCCTGATTGGCCAGCCCCGAAACATGGTGGAAGGATGGGAAGAGTTCTGAAGCTCCTTTCTCTGGTGTTGATTTTTCACCTTCCTAATGTTTTTCGGTTGACTTCTTAACGACCCACCGGGTTGTGCACTTCCTTTTGTTCATCAACGCCAGTTTTTTTGGGTTGGCTCACTATTAATAGTGACCCATCGGGTCTCACCGCTTCCTTTTGTTTTTATCAACGTGAGTTTTTTTGGGCGACTTAGAAATGACTTACTATTAGTATAGAGATCCTCGCGTAAGGAGTCCCAGAAAGAGTGGGTACGCCCATTCTATTAGTAAGTCATTTTAGTAGGCATGGGCTTCAACGGTGGTCGCTCATAATCGCTCCGAAAGAACGTACAGTAGCATGTATGTGTCGGTTCAATAGCAACCACTGAAAGAAAATCGGTATATATGTATATATGTATATATACAGCACCTCTACGAACCGTAGCGTGCTTCGGTACAATAGCAACCACCGAAAGAAAATCGGTACATACTTCGTATTGTTGTTAATAATATTATTCCATTTTCCATCTGACAACCTGCAGTTTTTATTTCAATCAGTACTACAGTAGGGGTCCACCAGCAAGGCTAAGATGGTGGTGTGCCTTTAGAGCAGTATTACCGCCTTATAGAGGGAGGCCGCCTTATTCATTCCAGGTTATGAGTGCTATTCCCCAATCGAGCCATGCAATTCTGACCGCCTTCTATCGGGATACCGCCTTACTCAGACCGCCTTATGGTGGGACACTGCCTTGTATCGGGACACCGCCTTATATCGGGATACCGCCTTATGTCGGGATACCGCCTTATATCGCGATACCGCCTTATATCAGGATACCGCCTTATGTCGGGATAACGCCTTATATCGCGATACCGCCTTACATCGGGATTCACCTTATGCCGGGATACCGCCTTATGTCGGGATACCGCCTTATATCGCGATACCGCCTTATATCGTGATACCGCCTTACATCGGGATACCGCCTTATATCGGAATACCACCTTATATCGGGATACCGCCTTATTGGGGGACCCCCGCCGAGTATAACTCACGGTCGCTCTGGGTGTTTGTGCGGTGCGTGGTCATCCATGAAGTCCAGGCAAGCCTTGGAGAGAGCTGCTTCCCGTCGCTCCAGAGAGTCGAGTACCGTGGACATGTCTCCGGTCAGCGTATGTCCCCTTACAGTATTTCGACAAGGGAGTGGTTCTTACAGTGTGAATTATTAGTAGCAGTATTTAATTTGCCTTCCGACAATGTGCAGGGCATTTATTCGTTCAGAATTGAAAAAGCGGACACTTTTCGTTGAATGCCACCAATCCCCATCCAATCAGTTCCCCTTTCCTGGCTATACTCAATTATTACTATTTTAAGTTGTCATCTGACAATTTGCAGCTTCTTCTTTCAATCATACCATTCACATATACTTACCAATACTACCTGAATATTGAGTGCGCGCTACTACCCTTTGCCCAATCAGTATACCTGCTATGATATCAGCAGCATCATTGGGTTAACCGGTATGCGACGCCACTTACTGTAGCAATCGGGCCAGGCTTAAACTGTGCTGTCGGGCAGGGCGCGTCCTATTCTAATTTCAGAAGTCAGGTTCCGGGTGAGATGTCTTAATACACTATTAATACTCTGTAGCTTCGAGTAATATACCTGGTATTGAGCTCAGAAGATAGGGCACCACATGTATACACACACTGTATTTAGATATCATAGCATTGCTCGGCTGACCTGTCGTGCAGATGTAAAGCCAGATCCGCCGCTCGCAGGAACCCCCCGACCCCTTTCACTCCGCCGCCGCTAGGGTAGCTGTACTCTTTAGACCGGAACGGGGGCTCTCCGGTGATCTCCCACTCGCGTATCGCCTTCAGCCGGCGGAAACGCACTGCCTCGTCCCTGCGCTGGGTGCGTTGTTGCTCTCGCCGAAAATTCTGCAGGGCTTCAGCGCTTCTCCAAGAGCTTCGAGACATGTGTATGAATATGTATGTATGTGTACTCGTGGTCTGGCGGTTAACCCTGCGGTATAGGAACACAATAAAAATAACGAGGAATGCAATAAAGACAGACGGTCGGTTCTGTCGGGCTTCAGCGCTGTTCGGCAAGGGCATCTAGCCATCCATATATATACGTGTATGTGCTCGTTTTCAGATGGGTACTGTGTAGGGTATGTATAGTAAATAACGAGGAAAGAAGTAGAAAAAGAGACGGTCAATATTCACAGGGAAATATGTATATGTAAAGTAGAAAGTAGTAGTAGTAGTAGTAGTAGTAGTAGGTTGTCGTAATTTTCCACTTGTACCAATTATTCAAAATGAATCGTCTTTATGGCCGATTTCCCGTTGCTCTCATGGCTGAAGCTTCTGTATGTGTGTATGTGTATGTATGTGTTTGTATGTGTGTGTACTCGAGTTGAATCGGGGTGCAGGATGGGGCACACAATAAACACAATAAACACAATAAATACCAAGGAAAACATAAAAGACAGCAGGTCAAGATCAACCGGAACATTGTTTTCGGCCAAGCCTCGAAAGGGTTACCATACACTGTAACCCAGATAATAAGCTAGTAAACTGTAATTAAAATTATAAATATAAAATTCACTACTGCAATCAACATAATACCGCAGTACACTGTGAGCAATACAATAAGAAAGCATACCCATTGGATGAAGATCCAAGACGATGGGGGCACCCACAACACAACACAACACAACTGCAAATGGCGGCTTTGGGAATATCTCATCGAGATTTTTCCATTCGCCTCGCTCGGCGTTAACACTCTCTGCCAGGTGGCCAGAGAGCCGGCTTGGAATGCTTAAGTGTGCTGGTATGTATTATAGTCGGCAGCGGGGGTTTCTGGAGATAAAAAGGGGAGGAGGGGTCCCCCCCCCCATACGACTACGGCCATGCATGACATGAGTGCGCGTACGTGCATATATAGGGAACATGGAAAAACCGTACGATACGAATATCACACCCGGGTGATTGTATATCACACGGATTTCCGAGGGGAGTTCCTCCAAACCCACCGGGGGGGGGGGGGGGGCAAACCTAACGACACTCTGACTGGTGGTTTTGAAACTGCACTATCTTGACGAGACATTTTCATAGCCAGGCGCATATATCTCACGTGGCGGCGTGTGCGCACTCTCTCCGTTGTGGAGACAGTCGGCTTCGAAATCCGTCCGAGAGGGGGGTGTGATAGCTACAGTAAGCTTATCATACACGTGTGATATAATGCGGTATGAAAGTCGGGCCAATATCTGCGCAGGGATATGTCAGAATTTTGGACGTCTGTGTCGAGCTTCGGTGCCTGTCTTGTCCACGCACACGTCATGGGTTCACCTACGTTCAGGGCAACGGTGGAACCCGCCGGGGCCCTGGTCTATCGAACAACGAACGTTAGGAACGGCGGGTCTACCACAATACTGTAGTAGTTTGTCATTTTTCATTTACTTCCATGAAAATAATTTTTTACTTCCATGAAAGGTTGTTTGCTTTCATTTCATTTTACTTCCATGAAAGCAAAAAACACTTCGATGGAAATAAATTGACTCATGTGGAAACTTTAAAAAAAGTAAATTTTACTTATTTTTTCACTTCCATGGAGATAACATTTGTTTTCCATGATTTTTTTTCACTTTCATGGAAGTAAACTGACTTATTATGTGGAAAATTTCATGGAAGTAAACCGTATTTACTTCCTTCCGTGGTTCCGTGAAAATTTCCGTTTGAAGAGGGCCTTCGGCTACTAAACAGGTCTACTCGTAGTGTGGTTCCGCGCTGCGCGCTACACGGGTTTTTATATCCCGTTTGTAATTGGCCCACGTTTTGGTAATCGGGACGGGCCCACTTTGGGTGGGACGGTGTACCAAGTAACACCAGGGGGTGACTTCATGCCCTCGCTGCCATGTTTCACTTCTATGCAAGTAAAACAATAACGTACTTCCCAATTCAATCACCTGGAAGTAAAAACACTTTGATGGAAGTAAAAAAACTTCCGTGGATGTTTAAACAAAATCCATGGAGGAAGTAAAGTTTTACAAAAAAACTTTCGTGGAAAGTAAAATTTTACTTCCATTACGGTAATAAAAGTAATAAACCTTTCGCGGAAGTAAAATTTACTTCCTTCATGGAATTTTTTTTCATTTCCGCGGAAACTTTCATGGAAGTCAACTCAAAAGTGAAAAAGAAATGTAGTGCTTAGATCGGGAACGATAGGCCAAGATTAACCCACAGAGAAACAAAACGCGAGGAACGATGGGCAAACCTACGTTTGAGACAGCCAACTTTGAGAAAGACAGACCAAGATTCCACCCACAAGGAAACAAGACGCGACGAGGAAGCTTGGTGTATATACTGGAAGCATCACTCCAGTGGAGCCACCGATCTATACGACTGGTATACTGGTATCCTTCACGAGGTCAGCATATGCACCCTGTTCGTAGCACGCGCGATCGATCTATAATACGTACCTGGTACAGTAGTAGTAGTATCACACGCAGCTGGCAAATGTGTATTTCGACGACATTGTCGATCTCAGCAAAGCCGTTCGTATGCTTTTAGCTTGCATTTCGTATACAAAAACGGTACGTAGATAATGTCGTTGAACTTGGCGCGGCGGTTAGGATATCCGATGGGTACACTACTGCCTGGTACCGCGGTATATGATATAGATGCGACGAGCACACCTCAAGAGTACGTAGTACCGTATAAGAACTGCGGATCGTCACCCCAGCGAGGTGTACCACCAGTGGTACACAGTGGTACAGTACAGTAGTCCACCGACAACAACTCCGTGCTCGTCGATACCTCGGCACTGCTGTGGCTGCTGTGGTACGGCGTAGGAGGTGCATGTACGAGAGTACGAGAGCTTTACGGCCGCACACAATTGCGGTGGAATACAACCAAGACATTTTTCGGAAACTTTGAACCGTCGCATATTGCACCGCACAGCCGTATCCTTGCGCCGCAGCGAGTACGTAGAGGGTAGATATTCAGGAGCGTGTAGCGCCCACTTCGTGACCAGCACGGGTTGGTCATACTAGGGTGACCAGCTTGATACGGGCTAGTTATGCTACAGAGCTTTGTGTGATGTGAGGCATCGGTTTGAACACCACTCGACACAATCACACAGCTGCGCGTTCCACCAATAATTGAGTGGTTGATACTACTATTCACACAAAGCAATGATTAAAATAAAATTATTATAAATACGTCAGCTGTGAGTTCAACCGATTGAATAGTAGATACTCAACTTTGCGAGCTGCGTAGAAATTTTAGGAGAAAAGCACGAAGCGGCAGAACACATGTAGAGGGCCACTCATAGCCTCGCGCGTACAGCATCAGCAGCAGTACAGCAGTGTATTAACAGCTTCCCCGCGTAGCACTGCCTTATAGCACGCTACGGAAAGAAAAGGGAGGTGTGTAGCAACGTGGATGGCACGTAGACACGGCTTGACACCATCGAGACTCGTCATCGAGACTCGAGACTCATCGGGTAAACAATGTTCCGGTTCAGCTATTCGAAATTTATGAAACCGTCATATTTTGCTTCTTTTTTTTACATGACGACATCGGACATCACACACCATAAACCAACACCCATGACAGGCGAGTGAAAAACACACCACACACCAACACCACCAAGCGACATGTATTGTATGCACCTCGCGTATACCCCCGTACAATCAATCAGACTGACGACGACGTCGTGAGTGGCTGGGACAGCTTAAGCTTGGGGGGGGGGGGTAGGGCAACGGCACGATGGCTCGTCGACGAGGTTCTATAGCCCTGGTGATGCTGGACCAGTCGGTGGCGCCGAGCTTGAAGTCGGTGATTTCGAACGTCATACCCCCTTCAGAGGACGCCAGTTTGCAGGTAATAAAGCGCGGTGCGGTGCGGTACTCTTAGCCCGCACAAGAAGAAATGGCAAAATATATGTGTTATGAACACCATTCTCGTGTGTCACTACTGCTGTACAGCAGTATGTGTAACTACAACTAAATGCGCCGTCTGCCTCTCGTCTCTAGTGGCTACTATACAGTAGTAGGTTCGTAGGTTAGACTATACCTGGTACGAAGTAGACGTACCTTAATGTAGTAGTGCTGTGTATTCCCTGGTAAGCTACTCGTGTTGCATGGTACAGCAGTACGAGTAGTAGCGGTAGTGCTTTACTTCGTATGAGCGCATTGAGGCTGTGGGTATTAATTCGTACACCGCTGAACAACAGCACGTATTACTGTATTTAATAGCATCGGGACGATATGATAGTGCTGTCCTTCAAGGTACGACGTACAGTAGTATACGAGGTATAAGGTCACTATTAATACGTCGGGCGACTCGCCATAACTGAGCGTTGCTCCTCGTGTCATACTGGTAGCTACGAGTATCAACAGACGTATTATTGACCTATTTGCTAGACGTACGTACGTACGTACTGTATTATACAGTAGACGTTGATACGCGCAGTAAAGTACGAATACGTACGTACAATAGACGTATTAATAGACCTAGTGGCTATACGTACGTACTGTAGTACCCTATAAATTCAACGTTGGTACGTACGTAGTACAGTAGTAGGTGTCCTGTGCTATATGTATGCTTTGTACACTCACGCACTTGTGCATGCCGTCGCGCCGCCTGACGTTTGTATGTATTATATGTATATGTATGTACATGGTCTACGATATCGGCACTGCACTGGTGTAGGTGGTGGACAGCTTGCTCACTGCGGCGGTCTGGAAAAGTCATCTCCATACTCTCAACCAAATCGCGGTGAGGCCCAACTGCTACGTATCGTAAAACATTGGTTGTGTATGCCGTGTGTTTCATTAAGTATTTCACTATTATTAAGAGTTAAAAAAGTCAGGCACACAAAAACCTACTCTGATTTATATACTACTATGGGCAACGCAGAGCTAGTGCCGCGGGCGGAGCCGTGGCCGTACCGCTACGTAGTATTCACAAAAACCTTCTTATATTTCGGGTCAGAGGGGTACAAAATATACCTATGATACGTATAAAGCCTTGCAAGGTCATTGGACATGATCCACGTGATACCATGCGTACAACGCTGTTTTAGTCTCACGCTATCAGCAAGTTTGCTACCTTGGCAAGATATTGTTATTCTTGCCATTCGACAATGTGTAGTACAATAGTAGCATGATCTTCAACGCTGATAACTCACAATCTAATAATCTAAGACAGCAATATAGCTGTAGCTGTCGCTATGAATAGGAACCTCTCAAACCACATATGCCCCCCACATGGTTATGAGCCATATTGGGCTCTGGTTTACTGCTGTTGTACTATGTTCCCTAAAACCACATACAATACGTATCCCCCATATGTTTATGAGCCCTATTTGGCGCTGATTGCTACATGTGTCCCCTAAAACCACATACAAAACGTATCTCCCGTATGTTTACGAACCATATCAGGCTCTGATGATTATGCTCCCTGAAACCACATACAATACGCATTAGATCCCCCTACTCTTTTTTTTGTTGTCCATCCCATTTATTATCTTCGCCCTTCTTTTTCTCTCTCCCTCTTTAGTCGTAACTCAGGTCCGGGGTCACGAAGTAGGCTCTTCTCCCCCCTCCCTACTACGGTACGTGCCTTGCTGCATTTTTATCTCGAGAAGATTTCAGCTCTTTCTTCCCTCGTCGACTTGCGTCGGATTCCGCCGTCCCACGCCACGAAGACGCTCTCAGCAATCAATTGGTTCCTTTTATTTATTTTAAAATATAGTCAATATCTCACCACGGTGGGATTTGAACTTGGGTACCAATGCTAGGTGCCTTTGTAGCTGACCACTATATAGTCTACCGGGGCGACCGGCCTGTATGTTTATGAACCTTATGTGGCTCTGGCTTTTACTGCTGCTTGCTGTATGTTCCCCTGTGCTACATAGAGGATTTGCGCGGCAGACCAGGCGACGAGGGAGGTGATGCGGGCTCTGGCCGCAACGAACAAGTTTATACGCAAGGATCGAGGGGAGTGCGGCCTCAGGCTGACGGACCTCAAGGTGCGTGTGGGCATTGTGCAGTGTGTGCGCCCCGGGGCTTGCCGCCGGTTACTGGATCACAGAATTCTGGAAGCGGCTGGAGCAGTTCACATATTGCTCGGCGTGTTTCTCCCAGAAACACGCCACCTCAACAATAGAGGGGAAACGGGGATACCATGAATACCATGACAGCTATCCTTGTTTTATAAGCCACACCCTGTGGAACGATCGTCATCTTTGTCCGGGTGGGGGCCCTCGTAGATAAAAACATACCAAGGTCCCAATTAATTACTAAGGCATGCAAGCAACAAATGAGTACGCCCGCTCTCCGTTTCGGCATTGTAGGGACGCGAGGGTCTATGGTCCTACAACTACGGTCACGCACGACATGCGGCTAATACGTGCACCCCACCCCTCATACGAGTTTATCCCCCACTCATATGAATTCGACTACTCGTGCGGCCATGCAGGACATGACCCCCCTCTCTCATGCTCCGTCTCGAAAGGGATGCGTGATCAACGGTCGAAATGACCAAGCCAAGCGACAAACGAGCAACAAATAAGTACCCGGTGCTACGTCTCGAAAGGGATGCGTGGTCAATTGTCAAATGACCAAGGCAAGCAACAAATGAGTACGCCCCCCCCTCCCATCCCATGATCCCCTTCGGTTCTCTCGGGCCCTCAGGATGATGAACCGTTGCTGTCCGAAATTGACGTGAGAGCGCGCGGGCGGATTGGAACGCATGCGCAGAGCATTTCTCCCGCTGCTGCAGCCGCTGCGGCCGCGGAAGGCTTCTCCAACTCCGATGAGGTAAAAATAACGACATGCATGATACATCGTTTTCATCCGCCCATGCCCCCATGAATTCATTTTCCGACAAATCTCCAGCTCAAAATGTTGCATGTACTCTCTATATATTCATGCTCACAGCTGCTACGTAGCGATCTCAAGACTTACTATCTCTTCCCCTCGACTTCCCCCCTGCTCGACGCCCATGCGGTGCACGATGGCCCAGCTAAACTCCCAAGCCTCGTCGGGTGTGACACGGAACACCGCCAAGAGAAAAGCAAGCGCGTTTTCTTCCTTGGCAGCGAAACCCTCCTTCGCTCCAGGGGCTTCCGGCAGCCTCCACGCACCGGCTTCATCGTTAGCATCACCACCCCCCGCCCTCACAACGGCGCCTCCCGCTCTAGCCTTCGGTCCTCCAGTTAGCGGGCGGGGCGATATGGAACCGGCGGGGAAAGGGAGGGGGGGCGTTCCAACAGGCGGTGCTTCGGCTGGCGGGGAGGAGGGCAGGGAATCGGCGGGGCAAGGGGCGGGGGGCGTTCCAACAGGTGGTCCTATATTTAGTGAGGGGGGGGGGAGGGGGCCGGCGGAGCAGGGGGGGGGGGTGGGGGGTATGGGTGAAGCCCCTTTGCTAACGGCGCTCACGGTGAGGACGGTGACGGAGCTAAGGCCGACGGCACAGGCGACGCCAGCGACGAGGGCGAGCGTGAGCGCGGGGCGCGTGCGCGGCTCGCTGTCTCGCGGAAGCTCGTACACGCATGGTCAGGTGGGTGGTGTGGTTGTGGTATCTTCGCACTTCTAACCCTCTCCCTCCATAGTCGTAGCTCAGATCTCGAGTCACAAAGCAGGCTCTTCTCCCTCCTCCCCACTACGGTTCGTGCCTTGGTTTTTAAGGCGCAGAGGGTTCAGCATTCCCAAAGCTCGTCGATTTTCATCGAATTTGGCTAACTCACGCTCTTGCGCTTTCCGCTTCGTACTCGTAGTCAAGATATTGTTTTGCGAGCAAAAGTATCTACGAGCATGCACTCGGGGGGGCTCGAACCAACGACCTTGACTCTAACAGGGACAATATTCACCTGTCATTCCACCGGGGACGTCGGTATAAGGGACCTCCAATCCCGAACACCCTAAAAGGGCTCCCCTATTGCATTTCGTTGGTGTATAGGGGACCCCCAATCCCAAACGCAGGAGGCTCCATAAAAATCTGGAGTGGATGAATACCTCATAGGAAAAAAACGACCAAACCAAAATACTACTCACCACAACTGAAGCCCATCGTACCTGCCCCAGACAAGAAAACAAAACAATATCGGGTGCATATCACACTCACCCTTGCCAAAGATGAGGAGCAATCCTACGGTAGGGGTGCCACTTTTAGGCTCATGTTTTTCTGACCGGTTGTGCTCCTCACGTGAGTAACCACCGGACGCCATTCATGTTTCACTGGTATTTTTGTTTGAGGACTACCGCATTGGACGCTTTGGTCGGGTTGCGCGAGCGAATGTTTCTGAAGTCATGTTCCGGGTGAGATATTGAGCTCCTCATGTGAGGAGCTCGGAAAATTCTGAGGTTCGACGAAATCCTCGATCTCACAGTTGTTTTTTTTTTTACTTTTTGGGAGTATGTATCCTGCGTCATAGTACGGGGGAACGTGTAAACATCGGGAGGGATACCTGCGTTTTGACTCCATCATAGGTTATGATTACTACCAATCTGTCCATAAATATAAGCACCTTTGTGCCTTAACATTCGTCAAAAACGGTTCTTGTATTTCGGTACAGAGTGGTATGTATTACTATGTATTACTGCTGTATGTCGTACGATGTGTTACTATGCCCCCCCCACTAGATAGTAGCGAGAAACCGACCGCCATCTTAGGAGATTGATGCTGGCCACGGGCGACAAGAAAGGAAGGGGGGAAAAAATAACAAAAAGTTTCTATGTAATCTATGGAAACAACCTGATGAGCGCCCAACTGTTGCAGGTGTTTCTATTAGGAGTAGGAACCGTACTCCGTCTTGGAAGGGATGCGTGATCAATGGTCAAATGACTAAGGCAAGCAATAAAATGAGTACCCCCCCTCCCCGAAACAGTTGTTGAGGGAATGGCTTACGAGTTGCTAGAAGGTAGTAGAACACTCACTTTCCCACGTCTCGCGGGTGCGACAGATGACATCGAGATCGGACGTCACTTCCAACTCCTCGTCGAGAGCTAAGTCGACAGTCAGTCCGGCGATGGCCGCGCTGTTTGTCATGGCAGATCGGAGGGGCGTCGGCTGGCTCAGCGTCACCGATATTCAGGTAAGAGCAGGCTTTAAGGGTTTCGTAAGGGTTTCGTAAGGGTTTCTTGAGGGTTTCATAAGGGTTTCTTGAGGGTTCCTTAAGATTTTCTTAAGGGTTTCTTAAGGTTTTCTTGAGGGTTCCTTAAGGGCTTCTTAAGGGTTTCTTTAGGGTTTCTTAAGGGTTTCTTAAGGGTTTCTTACGGGTTTCTTACGGGTTTCTTGAGGGTTTCTTAAAGGTTTCTTAAGGGTTGAATCGCTGTTGTTACGGCAGGGCATCCACCAACCAGCCCACCCACCCATGTTTCTAGGAGCCTCCCGCCTCCCCTCCCCCCGGCATTGTAGGGATGCGAGGGTTTATGGTCATGCGACTACGGCCATGCATGAAAATACAGAAGTACACCCCCCCCTGGTTGGTGAAAACCCAACGCGCTCCGCCGCCACTGCCGCCGGGCGTTCGAATGAGCTGCTTCGGATTTATTGGGGTTTCAAGTCGGGGGCGTTTTGGCGGCGTCTGGGGGGGGGCGGGCAGGAATTCCTCCCGCCCCCCCCTCTACCCCCGCCGTTCGCTACCACCAAACGCCGCCAGAGGCAATTTCCATGGCCATCGATCGGCATGGTTGTTGTTGGCAACATGGCTGTTGTTGGCAGTTTTAGGCTGGTTTTGTAAGGTAAATGCCAAGGTACATGTACGAGTAAGGTAAATGCCACGTGACCTCACACGAAAGAGCATTTTGAGTGTTGCTACGATAATTTCAAGTATTTTGTGTCCCCAGTGGGGTGCTGTCTAAATAAGCCGCATGCCCAAAAGGGTTAACGCTTCGTCTAGCGTTTTTTGGGGGCGACAAGCTACCTTCGCAGCGGAGAAAAAACTAAGGCAGACTGATCACCTTTTCCCACTTCATGATCTAGATTTTTCACGGCAGAGAGATTTATGATCTGTATGATCTGTATGATCTGTATGATCTGTATGATCTAGTTCATGTTGCCGGGTGGGGGCCGTGTATTCTGCATCATCTAAGGCGTGTTCCCCAGGTTGGATCAAAGGTATACAGATCCTTGCACAACATCTCGAAACGGTAGGCCAGGATCTAGATGATCTGTCTGATCTATCTGTAGATGTCCTGTCTGATTTGTAGATGATATATCTGTAGATGATCTATCTGTAGATGACATACCTGTAGATGATCTGTATGATCTGTAGATGGTCTGTTCGGCGTGTGAATTGGGTCAATAGAGGATGCTGGCACTATACATATGAAAGCGGAAACGTGGTCTCTTGTTGCCCTTCGTTCGGCAGGTCTTCCTGGAATACCACGGGCAGAAGAAATGGGCAAGCGCGAGCAACATAAGGAACATGCTGACAGAGCTCGGCATCTCCAAAACTGGCAACGATCCGATCAAGCAGCACCATTTCGCACGGCAAGTCGTTAACACGTAATACTATTAATGTGGGTGCCAGGGTCTCGGCCCAACCGTCGCGTGGATATGCCCTGCGTCGGTTTCACTATTCGTCGAGGCCATAGATATCTCTAACTTACTTTGTATCTTATTGTACTCCTGTGGTCGTTCGTATGCCAAGACTGTTTGCCGTTTTAGCCAGCCCGATATCTTGCCACGTGCGCAAGAAAGGGCTGACGACACCCAAGATCCTTGAATGCGCGGCAAGGGCAGTCCCCCTTGCCCACACTCTTCGTATCATTCGTCCGGCTTGTCGTCAAGCGTGGGTGCTCCAACAACCTGGCGTCTCCTCCCTCGACGCTACACAGACAAGAAAGGAACGTGCTACAGACTCGAGCCGAACCTGAGTCCGTAATCATATTGGCGTCGACGGCAGGGCATATTAATAGTATTCATATTACGGAGGAAGATAGTGAATAGGACCCACGGTGAGCAGGAAAAACATATATATTCCCCTATTTTAATGAGGAGCTATTGGTCCTATTTACTATGGCCCCCTAACAGTATTTCTTTCTCCCTCCGACACTGTACGGTATTGTATGGTACACCTCTGGGCGTAAATATTGGGTCCGTTTAGGCATCAATATGAAGACGAATCGGTCCTTGTACATGTGTCCGTCCAGAGTGGTGTACAGTGTGCGTGTTCTGACTCGACATAACCTATCGAACACCCTCTACTTGCAGTAATCTCTCTTGTATCACTCTTGAGCTACTAAAACATCGCACATTCCCTTCTGGAAGGCTTCTTATTGCACCCCCCCCCTATTAACATATTATATATTTTTAGGTTGGGTTGGCGTCGGTTGGCGACGACGTTATAAAACACGCCTCTCACTGCGTGAGCTAGACAACCAGGGTACCGTTGTTTTTGTTTTATGGCGGTCACCAAAGCTGGCGGTCGAGTTAGATCATTTGTGCGGGGCTGAGAACCTTTGCTCCGCACAAGGGGAATAATCGTATCGCGTAGTGTGTATATGGTAAGGCACCCTCGAGACAGTTACATAGTGCTCTCATTGCTGTCTCAGGAAGTGGCCACACAAAAATTAAATTAACTCATTGAAACTGTCATCCATATGCAAGTCCGCCTCACAAGCGGTTCTTAGTAGGATGCAGCTCTCCCTGCATGCGACTCGCCCAACACCTCGCGGCGCTTCGCGCTTGGTGCTAGCAATGTCTACCTGGTCGGTGAAAACCCAACATGCTCCGTCCCGGCATTGTAGGGATGCGAGGGTCTATGGTCATACGACTACGGCCATGCATGAAACTGAAGCCCCGCCCTGGTCGGTGAAAACCCAACATGCTCCGTCCCGGCATTGTAGGGATGCGAGGGTCTATGGTCATACGACTACGGACATGCATGAAACTGAAGCCCCGCCCCCCCCACTTTGCACAAGCCTCGTTTACTATACCCAGCTTCCGGCTTAATCTAATTATAGTGCAGGACTTCTTCAGCCCCTGATAGGAAACGCTTCCTTAAATTATACTGGAAACCCTAATTTCCCTCTGCAGGCGGGTGATATTCTCCTCGTTTTCCCTTCTTGAAGGCTCCTTCTCACGCCTCCTTCCCTTTGCAAAACCTCGTTTACGGTGTTCACGTTACTGTTGAACCTAGTGTAGCCGGATCCGCTCATGAACTTCTCCGGCTCCTGATGAAAAATGCCCCCTTATATTTTACTGGAAACCCCTGTTTTTCCCTGCAAAGGGATGGCGGTATTTCCCACGTTTTCTCCTACTCCTTCTTACACATCCCTACATTTCTGGAAAACCCTTGTTTCTATAATAATCAGGTTGTTGTTGAACCTTGTGCTGCGGGATCCGCTCGTTAACTTCTGCAGCCCCTGATGGGAAATTCCCCCTTATATTATACTGGAAACCCCCTGTTTTTCCCTGCAAGGGCGTGTCGGTATTTCCCACGTTTTCTCTTCTTGGAGACTCCGTCTTACACACACCCCTATTACTGGCAAACCCTTGTTTCTATAACAATCAGGTTGTTGTTGAACCTTGTGCTGCGGGATCCGCTGATGGACTTCTCCAGCCGACCTTTGCCACCGGACGAGTCCACGGCGGGAATCGAACATCAGGCCAGGTGAGCCACAGCAGCAGTTAACAGCCGATGTTCCTAATTGAGAAACGCATTTCCGATGAGAAAACGATAATCGGTTTTAGTAGTTAGTTGTTTTTTACGACTTTACTTTTAGTTTTTACTTTTAGTTAGCTAACAATCGAAATTTGACCTAGAATATATATGTTCCTCCATGGTAGGTATCGCTCCACAAAAAACAAATCGAAATCAGCCTGGACAGGCTCGTAAAGCAGAGGATAAAGGGAATTGGTATTTAGGGGCGAGGTACCTCGCCCATAAATCCCGATTTTCTTATTCTTCGATATCTTGAGACTGCCGACGCCGATTATTTTTTTCTGTCATCGACGGCTGTCACAAATGACAGTTGAAAAAATTGACTGTGAGGGGGGTACATCTCTTACAATACCATACCCAATATTTTCGATTATCATTCTCATCGGAAAGCCAATTATCAGTTGAGAAAATCGGCTGTTTGTTGCAGATTTTTGCTGCAAGTTCATTCTTCCTTGTTTTTTTTTTGCGTTGGCCGCCAGACCATGTAAAGCATGAGCTCCTACTTTGACCACTCATAAATACCCCCTGATATATTAAAGCTAAGGGAAACCAAGCAAGGAAACCTACTGACTACAGTAGACTATTGGACTACATTATCCCGCTTTAGACTACAGCATATTATTGGACCACAGTAGACTATTGAACTACAGGACCCTGTTAGATGACTGCATCCTATTGGACTGCAAGGACTACAGTATAATATCGGTCTACAGTAGACTGTTGGACTACAGTAGCCTACTGGACTACAGTAGCCTATTAATAGTAGACTATTGGACTACAGTGGCTTCAACGTTGATCAGTCATAAACATCCCACCCCGAAATAACAAAACGAAGGGAAACCTAAACAAAACAAAAAATGGAAATGTGTACACAAAGCCGAACTCCCTTCTGTCCCTATTTGTGGATATTATTGTCCCTGCCATCCTACAACGTGCAGCATAACCTTCAACGGTGAGCACGCAAAATGATTCCCCATAACAAGGAGAATGCCAAGAGAAACATCAGTACTATTGCGGGGGACCATAGTTAACAGGACCAAATATTGTTCGTAAAAATATGTTAATATCTAGGTTTTTGTGTGTACCGTAGGCCCTATTTACTAGTATTTACTATGGCCCCCCGTCATAGAAGGAAATTAGGTGCTACCCCTAGAAGGCAAATAGGTGCTACCCCTAGAAGGCAATTAGGTGCTACCCCTAGATGGCAGATAGGTGCTACCCCTATAAGGCAAACAGCACGCGTCCACTATCGTCGGCATACCAGTAGTATAATTCAAAGTGTTGTTCGTGGTGTACCTAGGCGATGGGAGTGTCATCGGCTTTCACTTTCGGTTGTTCTCGAAATCTGTTTTTAGGTCCCCCGTCATAGTAGTATTACTGTTGTGTTTGCCATCCGATAAGGTGCAGCATATCACGAGCTTTAACGTTGACTATTCATACACACCCCCAGAAAGAAGAAGCAGAAGAAGAAGAAGAAGAAAAAGAAGAAAAAGAAGCAAAACCGTGGGGAAACAAAACCACGAGGGAATCTATGCACGAAGTCGCCCTTCCTTCTTGTACCTACTCCCTGCTTTATATCGATCTACTTCACTCGATGCCCTTCCCTCTTCCTTCTCGTTACATTACCCTCCAGCTTCTTCTACCCTTAGCTTCGGTGCTGCGTCCAGGCTCCATTTCCAGCACGCCATGGTTGCTCATAGTGCCGCTTGAGTACTGCCGGTTGCCCGCTAGATACGTACGTAGTGCCTGTGGAACCGCTTGGCGCATACCGATATGTTCTTCTCTGCGCTTGAAATACGAAATGCAGGTTCCTGTCAAAAACTGCTCTACTCAGCTTCATGTATCGGTGATTCTTGTTTAACTGAGTTTACTGACTACCGTGCCCTTTTCGAACGTTACGTTTTTTTCGTTTAAAACAAAAAATGATTTTGGGCCACCGGAAAAATCTTCTGGAATGGACATTATTACATCAGGGAGCTGGCCGCGATTCTGAAGGAGACGGAGGGCCGTGATCACGCAAAGCCGACGGTCGCCAGGCGACGACTAAACAGGTGACGACAACCTCACTAAGTAGAGCCAAGCGCTACCGTACGAAAGAAGAGATGGGGCGAACGATTTTTGTGTGTCTGTTTGTCTCAAAGTGATGTGGCCACTGACCGCGCATCCCTTTCGAGACGAGCACCGTCCCTGTTGCTCCTACTATAGACACCTATCTACCCTTATACATTAAATAGGGGCGTCGTACTCTTTCGTTTCTTGCCTTACGGTTGCCATTTAACCATTGGCCACGCATTCCTTACCAGACGAGCACCGTTCCTACTACTCCTGATATAGACACCTGTAGCATTAGAGGGGGGGCATCATACTCATTCCTTGTTGGTCTTAGGCGAATGGCCATTGACCGCGCACTCCTTTCGAGGCGAACACCGTTCCTTCTACTCCTGATATAAACACCTGCAACATTAACGGTGGGGGCATCGTACTCATTCGTTGCTTGCCTTACTGTTTTCATTTGACCGTTGACCACGCATTCCTTACGAGAGGAGCACCGTTCCCATAGCTCCTAATATAGACACCCACCTATCAGTATACATTCAGGAGGGGCGTCGTACTCATTCGTTGCTTGCCTTACGGTTGTCATTTGACCATTGACCACGCATTCCTTTCGATACGAGCACCGTTCCAACTACTCCTAATATAGACACCTGCAACTGTTTTTTTTGGGGGGGGCGTACTCATTCGTTGCTTGCCATACTATTGTCATTTGACCATTGGCCACGCATTCCTTACGAGACCGAGCGATAAGAAAGGCAGGCTGAGATTCGCAAGAAAAAAATAAATCAGAAGCCGTTATGCTGAAGTTAGTGCAGAAGGCACCCATTCTCATATAAAACATCCAGCCTGGAACAGCTCTCTCGTTTCTTATCGTACCGAGTACGCCTTTCTAGGCCGTTTTCGGCCCGATGTTCCGGGCGTCGATTGAGAAGGCTACCGTCCTTTCAACGATCCATAGCCATCAACGAAGCCATCAGTAGACTCTAGACGTATATACGTCCGGTAAGATTCCGCTTATACCTTACCGCGTGCGAAACGTACAGGGCATTGACGTCTACAGCAGCCGCTCAGGCGTTTGGGAATGGAGTTGGAGGGGGTGGGGGAGGGGGCGCGGGGTTGGGCGGTGGGGGGGTATGGGGGGGGTCTTGACGAAGAGGGCGGGCACGACAGAACATCCAGCCATGGGAGGGACCAAGCCAGCCACCAGGTGATGGTGATGGTGGTGGTGGTGGTGCGTAGAGGTCGGTATGTGTGAGGGCATCCAGGGTTGGAAAGGACCTCACCAATTTGAAGCTCCTCCAGAAGCTTGAGCACTTAACAGACACACTAATGTGTCAATATATATATCAATATATACGAGTGTCTCTGCAGCCTCAGATTGTGTCCCCCTCATACGGGATGTACATCCTGCATGAGGTACGCGCGATCGAAGTATCCCACTCAGCTAGCAAAGATGAGTTTCGACGAAATCCTCGATCTCACAGCTGTTGTTTTCATTATTTTTTAATATACGAGTGTCTCTGTAGGGGGTTCCTCGCGAACATTCTCTGCAAAACTAAGAAGAGAAGAACGTGTACAGAAGACGTAAGGGCAAAAGGAAAAGACGTAAGGCTAACTAAGAAGAGAAGAACGTGTACAGAAGACGTACGGGTAAAGGAAAAGACGTGAGGATTCTTGCGCTGACAGTGGTAGGTTGCAAACGGAGCGCGCGCAACAATGGCACACGAGCCCACGGCCAGTTACCACACGATCTTACACCGCTGGCCGCATCGGGGAACGCCGTGTTTTTGTTCCCCCCCCACCCACCCACCCACCTTCACTGCTTCGTACCATCTCACCAATATCAACACAGTATACATCAAGAAGATTAATCTTCATATTTCCCCCGTCGTTATGCTCTCCCCCCCCCCCCTCCGTGCCCTCCCTCCCTCCCTCCCTCCCTCCGTTCACCTTCTCCCTAAGGTTTCTCTAGAGGTCGCCATCCGCGACCTCGCCGCTTCCCGGCGTCCATCCACCGCACCAGGTCCTAACATCAACCGCAGCCACCGCCAACCCAGCGCCGGACACAAAACGCGCGGCGGTGGCGATGGTGGCGGTGGCGGTGGGAAAGCGGGGCGTGGAGTCGGATTACCGCTGTCGTCCACTAGGGGCGGGGTTCCGCGAGGGGGGAAAGGGCTGGAGGCGTTTTTATGTCCGGATCATTCCGCGCAGGTGAGGTAGAACTGGGGTGCCCTTGTATATCTGGGTCATTCGATGCAGTAGTAACGACAAAAAAAAATGACACCTGCTACGATAGAGGTGTACCCTCTTTTTTCTTCTGCTCCTCCTCACATCAGAAAGATCTAAACCCCACCGGAGAACTGATTTTGGGAGAAAACTGTCAAAAATCATATCATAAAACAAGACTGACATTGACATTCCGACAAATTTTAGGTTAACCCCTTAAGAAATGGCCCCACATATTTCGGGACAGAATACTCGAAATTAGCGTGGGGTATTTTTTTTCCGATTCGGATGGGTTAAGGAGGCCCCACTCCGTCATTCAGAAAATATTTACGGCAAAAATTGTTACCTCTATCGTAGCACGCCGCATATATTGTCACCTCTAAGAGTGATCCGTTTGCCTTAAGTAACTACCTGCTAGGGTTTCCGAGCTCGGAAAAAAACGTCATCATGTCGTCGCTGTCGCTCGTACCGTTGAGGCTATTTCCTTTACATATTGAGCTGAAGTGCTGAAGTACAGCAGCTGTGGTTCCGCACATATATAGTTCTTAACGTATGTTAGTAAAAATCAAGAGCTTGGAAAGAAAAGCATTTTTTTTGTCTTCGTTGTTGTCTTGCGTTTCTTTAGACGTAGACGTGTGTGTAGTTTCTTCATTTTTTCTACCCGTCGACATCCAGCACACCCAGTATAACCCAGTCTCCGTGCTGATTCTTCATCCCACAACAGAGAGATACAAGTCCTGTGGCCACAAAATGGCATGGACTTTGTGTCATCCCCTCTGTTTATAAAGTAGTAAGTTTTCGCTTCTCAAGTCCCTAGAGGGTTCACGCATGCCAAAATTATTTAAAAAAAACTATTTTCGTCGATAAAACAAAGCAAAACTAAATACTAAATACAAAACGTGAACGGGTCGGCAGGTGTCCATTGAGCGTATGTGTGCCAAGTTTCAGGCTTTATCTCCAAAACACACCGTGGACTTTGGCTACTGAGTAACTTTGGGGCGATTTTCTCGAACCAGACTGGAAGACATACCTTAGCCTTGCGTCGGTTGACTGATCGACCATTTTTCTAATAGTTAAAGCATGCCTTCGAAACACGTTAACGCAACGGTTAAAAACATGCCTTATAACCCTTTCAGAACTGAAAACAACTTATCCCACACTAATTCCAAGTAGTTTGTCCCTAAAAACGGGAGATCAGCTCTTAAGGGGTTAACAACAGTTAATGCATGCCTTAGCCTTGCGCCTGGTGACTGATCGACCCGTTCATGAACAACGAACAACGACACAGGCAAGCCTTGTCGAGGCGGAATTTGACATACGGCCGGGCGTGACGGTCCAAGAGTCAGGTCTTCCGGAGAGCGGAAGTTCGCGTGGGTCGAGGGCGACGCCGGAAGTGCTCCGGTCAAAGTCTGGCCCGGTAGCGATGCCAGTTCCCGGAAGGCTTAGCCGAACCGCTTACAAGGTATATATGACGCATGCTACTAATAGTATGTTAGAGGTGCACCATGTTAATAAGCTTAAGCTTTAGCCTTCTGAGGGTGGTGACTTGATTATCTTGATTGTAGTATAGGAGCCCTATGCCCCACCCAAACACTGATTTTGGAGGAAAAATTAATGCGCTACCCGATGAACTATACAATGAACAATATTGCTTTACAGCAGTGAAGGTCCGTCGAATTGATAGCACTGGAGTCCCGTTTTGGGGACAAATTACTTACAATTAGAGTGCTTTGTCCTAGCACGCGTCATATACCTCCACCTGGTACGAAATATCCTGTCTGTGTACAGCGGCAGTGCAGACCCAAACCAGGAATCAGTAGATCATGTAGGGTATAGAGTGCAGGGTATACAAGGATCCCTCCCGGCCACATTAACTGGATCATCCTACGAGTATAGATCAGGAATTTATCGGATCTAGATACCCTGCATACCAGTAGGTTTTGGTGTGCATCGTAGGCCCTATTTACTAGTATTACTAGTATTACTAGTGTTGTATGATATTTGCTATGGTGTCCCGTAATAGTTTTGGGTTATTCTAGTAGGGAGACTATTTGTAGGGAGACGACGTACTCTGAAGGTTTAGTTTGTGGCACATTTAGGTTTCTGTTTTTTTTTTGTCAAGGGTATGTATCGTATTCGTGTAGTTACAGTTACGCTTTTTTTCTGTCTGTTATGGGATTGTCATTTACACCCAAGCTGCGCACTGTCGGACACACATACATGAAAATATTACATAAATGTGTAACACCTCACTAAGGAACATAATATAAACATACCTGGTACATGCTTCGTATGGTTATTGTAATGGCATGGGCTAGGAAGGCTGGCAATTACCTTTATACGAAGTATAGTTAATTGGTCCGTTTCCGTATAACTTGGATGGCATTCGTATTCGTCCGGGGTATTTATAAGATCTGAGGGCTATACTTGAATCCCATCGAGACAGATGTAATCTAGCTCGGGGATTAATAAAAGCTGCTTCTCTTCTACACTTTATTCTACGGAAAGTGAGTAACACCAAGGATGCTTAATAGACAAACCTGCAAGGGGATACTCTGTGTCTCACCCAGTCCTATAACATTATTTTGCCATTCTGGACAAGCAAAGTGTATAGCATATAGTATAGGCTTCAACATTGATCACTCAAAAACATCCCCTCTCCGAAGGAAGAAAACCGCAGAAACGAAAAACACAGCTTATTATTGTATCTGCACAAAAAGTAATACATTCATTATGTCATATAGAGCCGATAGTACGCGCGATCGAAGCACCAAAAACACGCAGCTTGCAAATCTGAGATGGTTTCGAAGAAACCCTCGATCTCACAGCTGATGTTACATTATATATATACATGTTTGACGACCATGCTACAGCCCCACTATTAATAGTATACCAGTACTTACACGAAGTGGTATATGCTTCAGCTATTACCGGCACTATTTAATATTTACACTCCAGCGAATGTACGAAGAAAAACAAATGCCACTAACTTTTTTAACCAAACTTTGTGCTGAACACCCAACCGACCAATCAAATCGATTGGTTACAGGCGCTGTCGCAGACGAGGACTGCACCCGAACTCCCAGTGGGAGCGGAGCCCCCCGCAACTACAGCAGGCGTTATTGGACAGGGGGACAGCGCCAAATATCCCCTCCGTGATGCGATCGGGAGGATGGCAGGGGGGGCTGGCCGAGGTGCAAGGGGGGGAAGGCCATCGACGGCCCCGGTGGGTCTGCACGGGTATTTAGGTGAGACCATGTGTGATGTGATTCTTCAGCATGTAGCAGGATGAGGTTACAAAGATTACCCCGGGCTGGGGGACGGATCGATGTTTGACTCCGACGATTCCAGAAGGTAATGTATCGGTCTCCCCGGTGGTCTATCAATGGTAGTGCCTTCGAATTCTACTAAGAGTTGGTTTCTGGGGTTCGAGTCTCACGTGGGTCGGACTTTTGAGTTGTTTTTGCCTAAACTAATAAAACTAAAAAACCGAATCAACTACTGAGAGAGCCTAGTAGCGTGGGTAGGAGCAATTTCGATGCGAGTCGACGAGAGAAGAAAGTGCTGACACCTTATCCCGATAAAAATGCAAGGCACGAACCGTAGTGGGCGAGGAGGGAAAGTAACCTACTTTTTTACCCCGGATCTGAGTTACGACTAAAGAGGGAGGAGAGAGGGAAGAAGGGAGAATATAATAAATGGGACGGAACAAAATAGAATCAAAGCAAAAATATCACCTTTCACATTTCTTGACGTCGTCGAGGACACGGGGTTCGAACCTCACCTCGAGCGTTTCTTTTTACAGAAACGACTGCGCTTATATACTTTGGTGAGACCATGTGTGGTGTGATTCTTCAGCATGCAGCAGGATGGTGCCACAAGGATTTCCCTGAGCTGGGCGACGGATCGATGTTTGACCCAGGCCAGCAGGAAATATGTCACCCTTCACATGTCTTAACGTCGTCAAGGACACTGGTTTGAACCTGCGCTTATATATAATAGTAGCATCCAAAAAAACTATTAATAGTAGCATACCAGGTATGTTCCTTGGTTCCCCAGGCACTGACACTAAGCGGGTACAGGTCCACAGTGCGGCATGCTATTAGGTGTGGTTCCAAGGTGTGTTCCAAATTTTGGAACCATATTCTTAGAGGTATTATTTCTCTCTGTTGCGGATCACTTAATGTAATTATTGGATTGGAGGAGGCCTCCTGTGCCGGCATGTGGTCCCACCAGTTATTTTACGGGATGAGCGCTGCGTTAGGGGTCGTAGCACCGTTTCGTAGCAATTTTTGCCTTTTAAGGCAATATTTATGTTCGGCTTACACACTTCTCGACTGAGGGGCTACTACGCCACAAGGCACGCGCCGTACAAGGCATGCGCCTTATCGTCCTCTTCAGCAAAAGTTTAGGCCAATGAGATTGCTCATCGGATTAAGCATTCGCTTGGTCTTAACCCTTCTATCACAAGGGACCACAATAAGTAGGACCAAATGTTGTTATTAATAGTAAAAATAGGTAAATATGTAGTTTTTTTGTGCGTTCCGTAGGTGCGATTATATGATATTTACTATGGTGTCCCGTAATACATCGATGGCGTGTCTACTGCTGTACGCTGCGGTTATCGTTTCGAGTACTATTACGGTAAACACCATAGTAAATACTAGTAATACTAGTAATACTAGTAAATAGGACCTACGGCGCACACAAAAATCTATATATTTCCCTATTTTTACTGAAAAAATGTGGTCCTATGTACTATGGTCCTCCGTAATAATATGTACGATGGGATCATGCCTACACTTCCATCTGCACTGTACATACACCTAAAACTGAGTCTGCTGTAGTTCCAAGTAGTTTTGTCCTTAAGGTCTAGGGGGGTTGATGACGTTTTTGGGTGGCTTACTAATGACTTACTATTAGTATACAGCTCCTCACGGGAGGAGCCTCTCGTAAAAATCAAAATTGCATTTGCTCCCTTACTATCCCGCCGTTCACATCCTTAAGGGCACCCTTAACCTCTTAAAAACTGGTCCCACGTATTTAGGGACAACTACTTGAAATTAGTGTGATATCTATTTTCAGTTCTGAATGGGTTAAGGGAGGCGAGAGTCTTGCAAAAATGACTATGGAAAACGCCTCCACAATGGGTTAAGGGAGTTCGTCCCCCTGGGCAATTGGTCGATATTTATAGGAAACGCCTCCGACTCGTGCTACGATAGAGGTTTAGGGTATACCTTTTTTTGGCTGAAGTGTTTTCTGCATGACGGGGCTCCTGAACCAAAAATCGTCCAGAGTTAATTATTGGGTTGCATATTTTTCGTTTTCTAGTTAAGGCCACGGGATTATCCATCGGGTATGATCATTTTAATAGCACTTTTAGTTTTTCTAGAGAAGAAATTTTCGGGCGAGGCGTACGTAGAGCTCAAGCGACTACCCTCAGAAACAACACGGTGCACCTCTACCGTAGCATGCGTCCCCCCCCCCCGGTCAGACGATGGAGGCGTGCTACGATAAAAGGTAGCGATTTTATGCCGAATGTGTTTCTGAGCGATCAGTCTCGTGTTGCGACATTGTTCATTGTATACTATGCTTAGGCCATGGTATTTATTGTTCATTGGGTAGTACTTTTAGTTTTTTTTTTCAAAATCAGTTTTTTGGGTGAGGTGTAGAGCTCCTACACTGTAAGTAAGCCACCACCCTCAGAAGGCAAAAACACGGTGCATCACCTCTACCCTAGCATGCGTCGATGATGCCATTCTTCAGCAAAGAAAGCAGTAGGACGATCAAAAATCGAAGCTTTAGCGGCAATCGCTGCTATTATTGGCGAAAAGGCGTTTGTCGTTCGGCAAATAAATATGCAGCACGAGCTTCGATGTTGACGACCCATAAACACGTTCCCCGGATGAAGAAGAATACCAAGCAAGGGAAAAACATAAACCTATTATTGAAAAATCCGTATGCCGTATCCAGCAATGACGCATGCTATGGTAGCTAGAGGTGCACCATGCTACAAATAATAAGCTTTTGCCTTCTGTGGGTGGTCACTTGATAAGTTATATACTGATAATAAGTCAAAAACTGGTTTTAGAGGAAAATGAAAGTGCTATACACGTACATACTCGACGAACAATCCCAAGGCCTAAGCGAAAAATGGAAAATATTGCAGCACAAGGATGAAAAAACGACTATTTTGGGTTAAGGAGCCTTTAATACATCATTCAGAAAGGGTATCAGCCAAAATAAGGTATACCTCTATCGATTCATACGGCAGTGTGAGCTTTTTAAGCCGATCGGCCATAATCATAATCATTCTCAGAAAGAAGCGGCAGAGCACAATATACTTACGTTTGTCACGATCCGAACGTGTGCAGCATATACTAATATACTACGGCGTCCACTCTCCCAACACTGTAGCCCACACGCCACATGCATGTGGAACTCCCATATGTAATCATAACAACAAAAATCGCTATTATTAATTTTCTGCAATGCAGGAAAAAACGACGAGGCCGACCCTCGACTCCAAGGAGGGTCCAAGGTTTCCGGTGGATTCGACGGAGGCGATGCCCAACCGGGGTACAACAATGGTGAGAAAAAAATGTGTACGTACTACTATTACTACTGTAGATGTACTATAACGGGGGACCTATAGTAATCAGGACCCGTAAGTTACACTAAAACCTATATACTACAGTATTTTTACTAGGCATATTTGGTCCTGATTACTATGTCTCCCTGTAATACTGCTTGTACTTCAAGCACTATTCTAGGAGACCGTATGATGAAAAAAACAACACAGCGTACCAGGTATATCCTAATATTTGTTCTACCTTGGTTTTCTTATATCAGGGGTGGCGTGTTTCTGAGTTAGCAACGTTAAAGTTTACGTCACAACATGGTCGGATGGCACAAATAACATCAATGGGAAGTTCCTACCGTCATCTACAAGCGAAAGTCCAACAGCCTCCGTTTCGTACACAAATCAAATATCAAATGCCTTAAAAGCGATACGAAGTATGATATTTTGGAAAAACAGAGCAGAATAAACACGTCATACATATAATATGCCTCAAAAATATAACCTCGCAATCAATCAATAATTAATTGGGTTTCCATTACCGTGCGCGGCGGCGGTGACAGAAATTGACGGACGGAGTTATCGCAGACCAAGCACCTCCACCTCCCAGCAGAGACGTCCATCGACAGGCCTGCGAGCGAGGGCAATCGCTGCTGGATCCGTAGCCTCCGATCCTGGTTTTGATGGCCTTCCGCCTTTCTTCGTAGGGGAAGAGGCCGGGCGTTCGCTGCTTGCTGGGGGGGGCGAAGGGCAAGGGTCCGAGCGTCACGCCTTGATACCAAGGGTGAGCACAAACGTTTTTTTTGTTTGCCTTGTTTTTTTTTCTTTGGACTGATTTCCCTTTTTCTTGCTTGAGGCGCATACTTCGTACCTGGTATACGATTTACTATAGCTATTATTGTGTATAAACATATCGTACTGTGTTGTGCTCAGCCAACCCCCTAATGGATGCGGCCTCGACTACTCTCTCTCTCTCTCTCTCTCTCTCTCTCTCTCTTCCTCCCCCCTGTCTCGTCGAACCCGCAAAAACAAATGTCAGGGTGCTCGACGGGCGTCTTCAGCGAGAGGGGCGTCAAGAGCAAGAGTATCGTCCCCTGGGCTGGGCGTTAGAAGGGATAGACGCGGCAGCAGCGGCGGCAGCGGAGGCGGTAGCAGGGCTGTTGCCGCCCGGTGACCCCAAACACGCCGGCATTTTTTGCGTTACCCCTATCTATGACGGGGGAGCCATATAGTAATACTACTTTAGAATATAATAAGAAGACCCACGATGGTCCCCCCCGATATAAGGCGGTATCCAGGTATAAGGCGGTATTCCGATATGAGGCGGTATCCCGATATAAGGCGGTATCCCGATATAAGGCGGGGTCTTGATGTAAGGTGGTATTCCGATATAAGGCGGTATCCCGATATAAGGCGGTATCTCGATATAAGGCGGTATCCCGACATAAGGCGGTGTCCCGATATAAGGCGGTGTCTCGATGTACCCTGTATGCCGATATCAGGCGGTATCCCGTTGTAAGGCGTATCCCGATACAAGGCGGTATCCCGATATATGGTGGTGTCGTGATATAAGGCGGTATCCCGATACAAGGTGATATCCCGATATAAGACGGTATCCCGATATAAGGGGGTGTCTCGATATAAGCCGGTATCCCGATATAAGTCGGTATCCCGATATAAGGCTGTGTCCCGATATAAGGCGGTGTCTCGATATAAGGCGGTGTCCCGATACTAGACGGTATCCCGGTATTAGGCCGTATCCCTATATAAGGTGGTATCCCAATATAAGGCGACATCCCGATATAAGGCGGTATCCCGATATACGGCTGTATCCCGATATAAGGCGGTATCCCGACATAAGGCGGTACCCCGACATAAGGCGGTATCCCGATATAAGGCGGTATCCCGATATAAGACGGTATCCCGATATAAGTCGGTATCCCGATATAAGGCTGTGTCCCGATATAAGGCGGTGTCTCGATATAAGGCGGTGTCCCAATACAAGATGGTATCCCGGTATTAGGCCGTATCCCTATATAAGGTGGTATCCCGATATAAGGCGACATCCCGATATAAGGCGATATCCCGATATATGGCTGTATCCCGATATAAGGCGGTATCCCGACATAAGGCGGTATCCTGATATAAGGGGGTACCCCGACATAAGGCGGTATCCCGATATAAGGCGGTATCCCGATATAAGTGCCGGTATCCAGATTGAAGGCGGTATTGCGATAAGATACGGTATCCCGATAAAAGGCGGTGTCCCGATATAAGGCGGTACCCCGATGTAAGGCGGTATCCTGATCAAGGCGGTATCCTGATATAAGGCGGCATCCCGATATAAGGCCGTATCCCGACATAAGGCGGTGTCCCGACATTAGGCGGTATCCCGATATAAGGCGGTATCCCGACATAAGGCGGTATCCCGGTACAAGGCGGTACCCCGACATGAAGCCTAAGGCCGCATCCCGATATTAGGCGGTATCCCGATATTAGGCGGTATCCCGATATAAGACGGTATCCCGACATTAGGCGGTATCCCGATATAAGACGGTATCCCGATATAAGACGGTGTCCCGATATAAGACGGTATCCCGATATAAGACTGTATCCCGATATAATGCCGTATCCCCATATAAGGCGGTACCCCGATATAAGGCGGTCAAAATCGCTTGGCACTTTTTAGGAATAGCACTCATAACCTGGAATGAACAAGGCGGCTTCCCTCTATAAGGCGGTCATATTGCTCTCTCTGGCACACCACCTCCTTACTGGGGCACCCCTATTGTATCCGCCTTTGTTTGTGAATAACATTTGGTTATTATTACTACTTCCCCCCGTAATATTATATATATGTATATAGATAGTTCTACGTTTAATGAGGAATAGATAATCGCTCCACAGGCAGTATGTATGTAGTCCAGTAGCCTACTGCGTAGAGAAAAAAAACGGCATGACAGTAGCCTACTGGATCCCGGGCCTGACCAAAAACAAACCAGTGGGGTGGCATTTCTGTACGAATTTTAATTTTATACAAGGGGGGCTTCGCCGCGGCGGGCTGACGCCCGCCTGCGGCTACGCGCAATGCCCTAACGGCGAGGAGTAGCCTACTGAGGTGGATTGGTAGCTAAGATAAGGGCGAACAAAGCGACTCTGTACTGCCAAGGGGTGTACAGCAGTAGTACATGACACCTAATAATGAAAAACACTCACAAACGGAGGCTAGGTTTCATATTTACATGAGAGGAGAGGATGCGTTTTATACTAGCTTCAATATAACGGCTTCCGAATTTCTTATTTCTTGTAAATATCACCCTCATAGGTACTGAGGTGTTATAATACGTACGTACGTACGTACGTTCGTACGGGTATATGCATGTACAGTAGTAGCTGCGTGTAAAAAAACAGAGCGTGTGTGTTTTGTATGTGCGCTCTCCATCACCATATTCTTGGTAAACGTTGCTGCAGCGCCCACCGCCCTCACGTTCACGCCCGCGAGCGCACGCGAGGCCCTGCCCGGTACTATGTCCAGGCACACACCGACCACTATCGTACTGCTGAATACCACGCACGCATGAATACTGTACAGATATCATCGCATATTGAAAATTACCTGGTATATGATACTCTGTTACTGCTTGCAGCGGTACTGGTACTCGTACATATAGTACGTAGTACGTGTATATCAGCAGTAAAAGGAGCCGGTACGATAAAAATCCGGGTTGGTCGTCTACTCGTACATAAAAAAAACGGAATCTTGCATAGTGCGGTTTGCGTGTAGAACAAAAAACCATGTACTGGTTGGTATGGCATGTGCACGTGACTAAAAGGGCATGGAATCCTGGAAAAACCGCAGCCCCGTGAGACATGAGTTGGGCACGGCCAAGACCGCCCTTGGCAGAGTAGGCAGAGCAGGGGTCGGCGAGCACGATGAGGGAATCTTTGATTATGCATGTACAGCAGTAGTAGCGTGTAAAACAAAAAGAGCGTGTGTGCTTTGTATGTGCGCTCTCCATATTCTTGATAAACGTTGCTGCAGCGCCCACCGCCCTCATGTCCACGCCCGCGAGCGCACGCGAGGCCCTGGCCGGTACTATATCCAGGCACACACCGACCACTGCCATACTGCTGAATACCACGCACGTATGAATACTGTACAGATATCATCGCATATTAAAAATTACCTGGTACATGATACTCTGTTACTGCTTGCAGGGTACTGGTACTCGTACATATAATACGTAGTTGTATATCCGCAGTAAAAGGAGCCGGTACGATAAAATTCCGGGTTGGTCGTCTACTCGTACATAAAAAAAACAGAATCTTGAATAATGCGGTTTGCGTGTAGAACAAAAAAGCATGTACTGGTTGGTATGGTATGTGCACGTGACAAAAAGGGCATGGAATCCTGGAAAAATCGCAGCCCCGTGAGACATGAGTTGGGCACGGCCGAGACCGCCCTTGGCAGAGTAGGCAGAGCAGGGGTCGGCGAGCACGATGAGGGAGTTGCGTGTCGCCGGGTGGACGTCATCGCCAGTTATCGCGAAAAGGGCAAAAATCTACGTCTAAGAAAAGCTGTCGAGCTCTCTCCGAGCAGCAGCTGCAATTTTGTACATGTATTTATAAGGGGGGCTTCGCCGCGGCGGGCTGACGCCCGCCAGCGGCTACGCGCAATACCCGTAACGGCGAGGAGTAGTCTACTGAGGTAGATTAATAGCTAATCTTAGGGCGAACAAAGCGACTCTGTACTGCCAAGGGGTGTACAGCAGTAGTACAGGACACCTAATAATGAAAAACACTCGCAAACGGAGGCTAGGTTTCATATTTACATGAGAGGAGAGGATGCGTTTTATACTAGCTTCAATATAACGGCTTCCGAATTTCTTATTTCTTGTAAATATCACCCTATGGTACTGAGGTGTTATGATACGTACGTACGTACGTACGTACGTGCATATGCATGTACAGTAGTAGCTGCGTGTAAAAAAAAAGAGCGTGTGTGTTTTGTATGTGCGCTCTCCATCACCATATTCTTGGTAAACGTTGCTGCAGCGCCCACCGCCCTCATGTCCACGCCCGCGAGCGCACGCGAGGCCCTGCCCGGTACTATATCCAGGCACACACCGACCACTGTCATACTGCTGAATACCACGCACGTATGAATACTGTACAGATATCATCGCACATTAAAAATTACCTGGTATATGATACTCTGTTACTGCTTGCAGCGGTACTGGTACTCGTACATATAATACGTACGTGTATATCCGCAGTAAAAGGAGCCGGTACGATAAAATTCCGGGTTGGTCGTCTACTCGTACATAAAAAAAACGGAATCTTGAATAATGCGGTTTGCGTGTAGAACAAAAAAGCATGTACTGGTTGGTATGGTATGTGCACGTGACAAAAAGGGCATGGAATCCTGGAAAAATCGCAGCCCCGTGAGGCATGAGTTGGGCACGGCCGAGACCGCCCTTGGCAGAGTAGGCAGAGCAGGGGTCGGCGAGCACGATGAGGGAGTTGCGTGTCGCCGGGTGGACGTCATCGCCAGTTATCGCGAAAAGGGCAAAAATCTACGTCTAAGAAAAGCTGTCGAGCTCTCTCCGAGCAGCAGCTGCAATTTTGTACATGTATTTATATTGTTTAGAGCGAGAGGGCGATATATATACGAATATATAAAAATTGTTTGCTTTTTTACTGGGTTTTAGTGTGCTCCTTCGTCTAGATCTCGAAAATTGTGTTACGGGCATAGTAATCAAGGCACGAACCGTACGTAGTGGGGAGGAGGGAGAAGCGCCCTACTTTGTGACCCCGGATCTGAGTTAGAGCCCCCTGAGCTGTAGAGGCAGGCAGACAATCAAGGCACAGATCACTTGCACTTTTGTTTCTTCATATATTTCCCCGAGTGAATGTACCTACCTATTATACGGTATAACATGATACGTACGCACGTTACAGGTAACGGTAATTCAGACATTATTGGGGCTAAGGGCAAGGAATAAAAAAATCACGGCAATTAAAATTATCAGGCATGCGTTGTTCTTCCCCTTTTGCTGAATTTATCGATCCACACTACTTCAGTAGTAGCTCAGGTTGTTAATTAATTAATTGCATCCACCCCCATCCATACTATTGCTTACAGTAATATTCACACCGCACTTGGCGCCTGCCCTCTTTGTTTCATACAACCTTGATGATTTTTCCTGCTCCATGTCTTATCTTGGGATCCGTTTGACAGGACTGAGACCGTTTACTGAGCATGAGAGAAACAAATCGGGCAGCTGTGGAGATCAGGGGGTTGGTGCCTTCAATCTCCCCACCCGGAACCCCAACAAAATCCGGGTAACAGCCTTTTTCAGCGTTTCCCAAAATGTTCCCCTCTTTCCTCATTCCAGGGGAAAGGGTTTTTTTTTTCGGGGGGGGGACTCTTATCATCCCCGGGTGGCCTCCGCTCGCCATGCCTTCTAAAATGTATCTCATCGTATACTGTGGTGTGTGGTGTTCGCAGTAAAACGACCTCTACGTACGCAACATAATGGGCAGCGGTTAAAAGGCTAAAAAGCGGGTGTTTCCATTTTCTATGTAGGGGTTATATCAGCTCCCGGGGATAGGGGACGTGAAGAATTTCCTCTGAAAAATAAATAGTTCCTCGAGCCTTATTAATTTCGGGTAATCACCGCTACCGGGAAATAAGTATGCCTGAAAATTAGCTATCCTCGATAATTATTCGTAGACGTTGATACGCAAGCTCCAGAATCCGTCGGGTTTGATGGCTTTCGCGGGAGCGGGGATGACTTCGAAGGAGGCTGGGCAGATTGGGACGGGGAAGGATAAGAGTTTGACGATACTTTCTGGAGCATTGTAGTCCGCGATCGCCCGGGGGGGGGGGGGGCAACAAGCATACGTCCCTTGGTGAAAGCTGCATAACTACCAGTTTTTCGCAGGCGGTGTTAGCGATACTTATTGAGCGTTACCGGTAATCGGTGTTTCTAACTAGCGGTAACGTATACCAGGTATGTATATACATATACACATCACTGTTTTTTCTCGTCATATCAAGAAACACAACACACATGCACGGTAAAACAGTAAATGATCTGCGTGCATCCCACAAAAGCGCTAAAAAAGGCGGGAGGGAGTTCGGCAACTTGTGACAGGCATTTCGAAGGCGGGTGCTAACCACCAACTATCTCGCCATATTCAATCACGAAGTCGCCGTGCGTTTTGCGCAAATTACGCCACGTTTTTTTTTTTGTCGTGTGGTTTACGTACAGGAGCAGCAGTGTGTACTCGTATGTACGATTTGCAGGGGGAAATATACACAAAAAAAAGCAAACACCAAAAATTTCATTCGCATGAATAAATGAAGCAACACCCTTCATAGCGACGTCACGACACAGCAGCTGCTGCTACATCCGACACAGCCGACACAGCAGCTGCAGCAGCAAATACAAACAGAAGTACGTAGCTACAAAATTTGCAGCAACAACACCAGCACCAGCACCAGCGCCAGCAAAGCACCAGCAAAGCACGAGCGCTGCCAGCAGCAGATTCACTACACCAGGCACTCACTGACTACACCGCCCGACTGAGACTAAACGGAGCGTCTCAATCTTAACACCCAACAACACGCACAATAATTACTCTCAACGCACCCCACCCCCCCACACTCGACGGCCAAGACTTCGCCCCAGCATCCCAAAGTACCCACCCCCCTCCCGCCACGCGGTGGCCGAAACGCCGGTTCAGCATCCCAGAGGAAAACCCCCGCCTTGAGGATCCGGGAAACGAAACGCATCCTCCCACCCGGCGGCAAAAAACTCCGCTCCTATGGCAAACCCTCGACGTTGAGGATCCGGGGAACGCAACCCCTCCCACTCGGCGGCCAAATCGCCGCTTCAGCACCCGATAACGGAAACCCCCTGCGTTACTGATCCGGGAAGCCCCCCCCCCCCCCCCCCCGGGATCCACCACGACGGTCATAAACGCCGGCCTCCAGCGTCCCAGAGGAACTTCTTTCGTACTAGATACAGGAAGATGCGGTCCCCTCACCCAGAGGCCAAAAAAGGACACCGCATTTCAGTTATCCCAGGGGAGGTGTCCGGCGTTTACGGGATTCCGGGAGACCCCCCCCCCTCCCCCCCCGGTTCTCAATAAAGGGTATGCGTTTATCAATGTGTCAAAATAAGTGAAAGGCAATGTACACTCCATGAATACCCCCGTCTCCGAAAGGCATGCCGTGTGTTCATATGGTCAATGGGTACTTAAGTCATTAGTAACAATATTGGAGTACGCCCCCCCCCCCCCACCTACCTCCGCTCTTGAAAGGATGTGCGTGGTCAATGGCAATGACTTAAGCAAATCACCCAATAATGCAGTACGCCCCCTCCCCGCCTCCGGGCTCGAACGGGATTGTGGTCAATTGCGTCAAATGGCTTTAAGACAACAGTACCACAAATGCTAGCTACGCCCCCCTCCCCCCCTCCGGGCTCGAAAGGGATGTGTGGTCATTGGCCAAATGGATAAGGCAATCAACAAATGAGCAAATGAGAACGCCCCCCCAACCACCCCGCGGCCAAAACTCCGCACCAGCAGAGGAAACAAACCCCCGGCGTTCGTCCGGATACGGAAATACCCCCCCCCACGGTGGCCAAAATACGGCTCTAGCATCGCGGGGGAAACCCCCCGCATTCCGGATCCGGGGAAAGCATCTCCCCTATTTCCGGTGACCAATACGTCGCTCCAGCATCGCAGGGGAAACCCCCTGCATTTCGGATCAGGGAAACGCATACCCCGCCCACCCGGTGGCCAAAATTCCTCTTTAGCATCCCAGAGGAAATGCCCGGCGTTACTGATTCGGGAAATTAATCACCCCATCCGGTGGTCAAAACGCCGCTCAAGCATCTCACAGGAACCCCCCGGCGTTATGTACGTATCCGGGAAATGCATCCCCACACCCGGTGGGCAAAGCGCCACTAAAAAAACACGCCAGAGGAAATCTCCAGCAGTGTGGATTCGGGAAACGCCTCCGCCCAATCACGTCCCAGTGGGCGTCACACTCACTTATGGGTTGTGACACTAATGATAGAATGCCCTGTCCAGAAATATAAGCACCGTTTGCATATTAATATTTAATAAAAACGGTGATTATATTTCTGGACAGAGTGATGCCAGGTATACAGTAAAAGTAGTTTTACTGTATACCTGGTACTTTGTATGCGCACATCATATCATAGCCCATAGACACCAACAAATATACCCTCTATATCCTTATCTCACTACAACTCCACAGCACACTACCAGGTACACCACACTGCACTACTGAGGCACCTGTATTTACGTACGTACTTACTATACCAGCACTTATAGTACCGGCACACTAAATAAGCGCGAAATCTTAAATCGTTTTCTCGACAACAAACCGATATATGCACGTATATCATATATATGTGAATCTTAAATCGTCTTCTCGACAACATACCGATATACTTCGTATATCCTATATATGTGAATCTTAAATCGTCTTCTCGACAACATACCGATATACTCCGTATATCATATGTGCAAGCTGCCGCCGGGACAGGACTACCCGTGTCGTGTGTATCCTGCAGCGTTGGATGTCGGAACCATAATACGCGCGAAGGCTTACGTTGTCCGTATCAGGTGTGGTAATATATACCAGGGGTCTGAGCATCGAAGATGGCTTGGCTCGGACTGGAGCGGACGCACGCCTTTTTGAAGAGGATGGAGCAAACGCCGGGCCATCGCATCGCATGCCGAGGGAGGGAGGGAGGGAGGGAGGGAGGAGGGAGGAGGGAGGAGGGAGGAGGGAGGAGGGAGGAGGGAGGAGGGAGGAGGGAGGAGGGAGGAGGGAGGAGGGAGGAGGGAGGAGGGAGGAGGGAGGAGGGAGGAGGGAGGAGGGAGGAGGGAGGAGGGAGGAGGGAGGAGGGAGGAGGGAGGAGGGAGGAGGGAGGAGGGAGGAGGGAGGAGGGAGGAGGGAGGAGGGAGGAGGGAGGAGGGAGGAGGGAGGAGGGAGGAGGGAGGAGGGAGGAGGGAGGAGGGAGGAGGGAGGAGGGAGGAGGGAGGAGGGAGGAGGGAGGAGGGAGGAGGGAGGAGGGAGGAGGGAGGAGGGAGGAGGGAGGAGGGAGGAGGGAGGAGGGAGGAGGGAGGAGGGAGGAGGGAGGAGGGAGGAGGGAGGAGGGAGGAGGGAGGAGGGAGGAGGGAGGAGGCTGCTGGCATCTCAGCGGCAGAAGGAGGGAGGGGGAGGGAGGAGGGAGGAGGAGGCGAGGGAGACGTAGGGAGGAGCGGAAGGGGGTGACGGAGGGAAGGAAAAGAAGGAGGGACTGGAGGATCGGAGAGGAAGGGAAGGTAAGGGGAAGCGGAGGAGGAGGAGGGAGGGGGAGAGGGGGGAGGAGAAGGAGGGAGGAGGGAGGAGGGAGAAGGCGAGGGAATTGAGGATAGAGATGGAAGGTAGAGGGACCGTAGGAGAAGGATAGGTGAAATGGGGTGAGAGGATGGGGATTGTGGATGGACGGAGAGGAGAACGCGTGACTTAATGTCGAGTTCACCAGCGGAACTAGGATGACGGTAGGCAGGACGGAGGGAGGGAGTATGTTTTCATCAAGTTAGCCAGTATACCTGGTACCGTTTAATATATAGATATAGTACGAACCCGCGTGCAGAAGGAAGCTGCCATACAGGGATAAGCGAACGGGGCACAAACACAACGAGGTCAAAATAATAAAATATATATAACGGCATTTTGAGGGACAAGGAAGCGTGCACACCTAAGAGTAGGATAGATGCGATATATTAGATAGATCATCGATTCCTACTTGATGATCTAGATCCTTCAGGGAAGATGTATTATTGATGTGTATGATCTGTATGATCTGCATGATCTGCATGATCTGTATGCTCTGTATAGTCTGTATGGTCTGTATGGTCTGTATAGTCTAGCTCGTGTTACCGGGTGGAAGTTGTATAGTCTATACATGATCTATATAGTACATACACATTTCCTGGGTTGGATCTGTACCATACAGGTCCTGCACACCATGTTTATATTATAGCGGCAGGTTAGGATTTAGATGATCTGCAGCAGTAGTTCTTGTCAGTGAGCCTGGCGTTTTTTGGGAGGTTTGGGGAAAATCAGTTTTCTCTCTGAAACCATCTCTAATATGTAGGTTATGGTCTAGAGTAGCTAGTTTATGACCTATCTGTAGATTATATATCTGGTTTGTAGATGATCTATAAGCCCGACGTGTGAAAGTGTCGCGTCAGTTTGTACCCAGCGGAAGAGAAAAAGCTGGCATCTATCGTTTACTATTAAGGGCGAATGGAAGAAACCAAAAATGATCGGGAAATAGCCTTGGTTTTTCAACATGTACACAGATATATAGGTCATCACGACCGAAATTACAATTCAAACACACATGTACCTGGTATGCGCTACGTATTTACAGTACTACTGTATCCTTTGGATTAATTTCCCTTTCTCGTGGTTTGAGGTTAGGTGTACGATTTGCCATAGTTTCGATGTACTGGTACATCGTAATGCGTAGTACTTCGCATTTCGTGTATGTGCGGGCTTTATTTTATTTTCGCCTATCCTGCGACCACGGCGATGAGGTACGTAATGTAAGAACAACAACAAAGAAACCAAATCTGTTCCCCGAGATAATGACCGCGTGGATATAATATGAATACATATTCATATATATATATTCTTTTTTTCCATTTTTTTTTCGGAAGAGAGTGTTGCATACTTCATTGAGAAAAGTGCACCAATCACCATATATTAATACTTAATTCGAACGGTGCCTAAATTTTGGGACAGAGTGGCGTATACTTAGTACTAAGAAACATGCCCCTTTCATTATGTCATACTTAATCCGAAAGGTGCTTATATTTCGGGAATTATTGATGTATACTTACAGGAGTATCAAGAAACATGCACCTATCACACTTAACTCGAACGGTCCTTATATTTCGAGACAGAGTGGTGTAAATATAGTATTAAGAAAAATGCAAGTATCACCATATTGATACTTCATCCAGACGGTCCTTATATTTCGGGACAGAGTGGTGTATACTTAGTATTACGTAAGAAACATGCACCTATCACCATATATTAATACTTAATCCAAAAGGTCCTTATATTTCAGGACAGAGTGTTGAATACTTAGTGTTAAGAAACATGCACCTATCACCATGTGTGAATACTTAATCCAAAAGGTGCTTAGATTTCGGAACAGAGTGGTGTGTACTACTCGTCCTGGACTTTGTATATAAAAACGTCTCCAGGAGGCGTTACCGCATTTGTGGTAAAGCACCAAAATTATAGCCAGTACAATGTTTGAGGCGGTTCGCATTTTTTCTTCAGATCATTCTGAACGTGCGGCGAAGCCGCCCTCGGCTCGTAGGGTTACAGGGTTGGGTTGGATCGACCACCTCTCGTGTTTTTTATTAACTAAACACCAAAAACACACACAAAAAGCAATCGAAAAACTAAACTCTATTTGCAACAGGTAAAAAAATCGGAGTTGTTGGGGCTGAGCACTGGCACATTATGTACTGGCAGTAGTAATCTACTGATCGACCCGGTCAGTACATTCGCCAGAAGGTAATATATTCCGCACGTTCAAGAAACACGCTGTAGCATAGTTCGGAAACCCACCAAGTGCGTTTCGGGAGCAGAGAGGAAAGAGGAGCTCTCCGCGACCCCACGGATGTTGGCCCGCATGATTTCTCATGTTTGGGTCTCTTTCTCTGTGTTGAGTACCTGACACCTTTGCTTGGCGTGACTCGCTTCGCTCGGCCAGTATATACTGCTTCACCCAGTATACTGGTTTATTTCGACGACAGTATAATCGCTACTGACTGAGTCAGTCAGTGCCCAGTCCTAGAAGTTGTGAGGTCGACTTTTCCCCTCAAAATTCATATTTGCAATCTTGGTGTGATACAGACAGCACTTCGATCGAGCGTGCTAAAACACTCTATAAAGCGTACCGCAATATTATTATATGTTTGGAGCTTTAGCTGGTATGTCTGGGGGGGTGTGATTGAGACCGGTAAATCGAGCTCTCTTTCGCAACCGAATGGTAACACATACCGTGAGGGATAGGTGCATAAGGGGTAACACAAAGTCCAGCCGAAACAGGTAGATACGGGTATGACACAGAGCGACATAGCACCCCCCCCAACCCTCACGAGCGGTTATCACCTTAGTAGGATGCAGCTCACCCTTCGTGCGACTCGCCCAACACCTCACGGCGCTCCGCGCTTGGTGCAAGCAAGCAATATCTGCCTGGTTGGTGAAAGCCCAGCGTGCTTCGTCCCGGCATTGTACGAGAGGTGCGAGGGTCTATGGTCATACGACTACGGCCATGCACAACATGTGGCTAATGGCGAATATACCATGGTATATACCGGTATGCCTTCGTTTTCTTTTCTTTTATTTTCATCCCATCTATTATCTTCACCCTTCTTAGCCCCCAATAGAGAGTAGAATTCACATGCTGGGAGAATGTGAAATGCACAAGGAGGAACGGGATGTGTTCGAATACGAAATGAGGAAAATAGACGAATGTGACATGGAGAAGTTTGCTGCACTACTGTAAATAGTAGCGAGAACACGACCGCTATCTTAGGAGATAGATGGTGGCCACAGGCGGCCAAACAGTAAGGGGATAGGATTAGCAAAAACATTATTTGTAGTATACGGAAACAACGTAATGAGCGCCCAAATGTTGGAGGTGTCTCTATTAGGAATAGGAACGGTGCTCCGTCTTGAAAGGGATGCGTGGCCAATGGTCAAATGACCAAAGCAAGCCACAAATAAGTATCCCCCAACCGTCCAACAGTACGGCACGCGCCTTGCAATGTTTCATCGCGAAAAAGGTTCAGCGCACATCTTTCCCTGGTCGACTCGCGTCAAATTGCGCAGCAAGACATAAATAACAACACTCGAAGTGTGTATAAACCAAGCACGTTTTGCTGCTGTAGTTACACGAAGAAACGGCGAGTGAACTACAACAATAAAGAGGCTTCTTTTCTGCTGATGTAATTCCGTTTTTTCCCCGCAGAATGATGTCAAATGGGAAACAAGTTGCGCAAAGGGTGCACGATACAAGCAGTTCTTACACATATTTTCATCAAAATGAACAAAAAATAGCTGCCAGATCGAGAGTTTTGTCAAAACTCATTTTTGGAAAGCTGTGTGTGATACTTCGATCGCGCGTACTAATAATACGTGTTTTATATGTCCCCGTGCAAGAGAGGATAATAATAAAATCTGAAACTGCGAACTTTTGGGAGTGGAGCATTCAACAAGTCACTAAAATTCTCAAAACGCTTTTAGAAAACGTACCATTATATGTACATAGATATGCTTAATGTACATAGTAAAACCAACAAGTCTTCAAAATCTAAAACAAGTTAGATACGATCCTCAATGACTGACAATTTCGAAGGGTATGGTATAGTAAATAAAGTCTCTGAGGAGTCGACGTGATAAAACGGGCCCACTCGCGCAATATAATTATGGCATATCATATGTATATTAATTTGCGTACCTGGCATACGTGCTGCTGTAGTATCGCCCCGGTAGAGTACGTAGTGGTCAGCTTCAAAGGCTACTAGCATTGGTACCCAAGTTCGAATCCCACCGTGGTGATATTTTGACTTTATTTGAAAAAATAAAAAGGAACCAATTGCTGAGAGCGCCTTCGTAGCGTGGGTAGGCGGGATCCGACGCAAGTCGACGAGGGAAGAAAGTGCTGAAATCTTCTCGCGAAAACAATACAGGGCACGTACCGTAGTGTGGGGGGGGGGGGGGGGGAGCCTACTCAGTGAGCATGTTAGCATGTTAGGATGTTAGGATGTTAGGATGTTAGGATCTGAGCTATGACCGAAAGGGGGAGAGAGAAAAAATGGGCGAAGATAATAAATGGGATGGACAAAAAAAGAAAAGTAATACAAGTAATACCGGCACTATGATAAGAAGAGCAAAAAACTGCGGACGCATGAAACTAAACGAGAGGCTGGACGAAAAAACAGGCAAAACACGAAATCACATGATCAATTGATTTATGTCGCCCACTGCGGCGGCATCTTTGATCAAAACGTTTCTATTGGTCGTAAATATGATGTACCTGGTATCATACGGCTGTATTATGGTACTGGCATGTATATAAAACGAAGTATGACATCATATAAATATGTACCAGGTACTTCTGTACGAGAACGTGATGAAAAAAACAATTCTCGCTGTGCAGTACAGTACCACCCCAAGAAAGGTATAACAACCAGTACTGCTGTGCTGATAGGACCTCTATTTTAATAGGTACCATAGGGTCGAGGTCTCCTAGCGGAAAGCGCGAGAGCGTGAGTTAGCAAAATCCCATGAAAATCGACGAGCGTTGGAAATGCTGAACCCTCTGCGCGATAAAAACCAAGGCACGAACCGTAGTGGGGAGGAGGGAGAAGGCCCTGCTTTGTGACCCCGGATCTGACTTACGACTATGGAGGGAGAGGAATAGAAGTGCGAAAATAATACATGAGATAAAAAATAAATATGTATATCCTATTACGGAGGATCATAGTAAACAGGACCAAATGTGGTCATTAATAGTAAAATAGGTAAATATATAGGTTTTTGTGTATGCGGTATTTACTATGGTACCCCGGAATAGTCATGACTCAGATCCGGGGTCCTACAGCAGGCTCTTCTACCCCTCCCCACCACAAATTCGTGCCTGGCATTTTTATCGCGAGAAAACTTCAGCCCATTCTTCCTTCGTCGACTCGACTCGAGTTGGCAAGTACCAAGCGATGAAGTAAAAAGCTGGCCAGCTTCAAGTGCGTCATCGTTCTGGCCTTCGGCGTTCTATATATCACGCCATACTCATATATTCATACATTTTCACAGCATACATGTATCCATGCCGCTGTTGTGACCCCCGGTCTAAAGTGAGATTGACAGGACACCTCATATACTGCTGCAATTGTAATGGGATATTGCTGAACTAAGAAAAAACAAGAAGAAAAAGCTGTGATATCGTTTTTTCCCTCAAAACTATTGGCAATGATAATAATATTCGCAAGTTTGGTGTTATTATATAGTATTGCATATACACATGATACTACCATTGATGAAAAATACCGTTAAGATTTATGAAAACTTACTACTTTTCTACAGCACACTTTTTTAAGGACGAACTACCTTGAAGTTCGTACCAGGATATAGTGTTCATCACAAACACATGATGTTGATATACCCCTTGCTCTCCGGTACCTGGTACATATGTACGTACTATACGACTCCACGAGGGCAGAGAGAGTCAAGTACTGTATGATTACACTGCTATGAGTACACTGCTAACTGCTAACTGCTGTAACGTACCAGGTAGCTTACCACACCACAAACAACGCGCAACGCGCAACGCAACCCTCTCAGCCCTTCAAAATCGACACCACACTAATCCCAAGTGCTTAGTTCCGCAGAAGGTGGGCGCAGGGCTAAAGGGGGCAAAGGTAAGGCACACCTTTTGTCTTTGCTACATTTCGAGACCCAGGTACGAACGACGACCTAATCATCAAACTGAACCGCCTATTGTTACTGCTGGAAGCGCTTGCAGCAGCAGGAGCAATACCATGCGGCGTGCTCGCGCCGAACAGCTCCTCACAGAGTAGTGCAGGTATCATACTATTAACAACTCTATACCCACATGGCGCAAATGCAACCCCTTTAATTATTTCAGAACTGCAAAGCTTATCCCACACTAATTACAAGTAGTTAGTGTGGAACCGGTTCTTAACCCGTTAAGAACTTAAGAACTGGTCCCACGAATTTGGGGACAAACTACTTGGAATTAGTGGGGGGTTTGATTTTCAGTTATGAATGGGTTTTTAGCCCCCTAAGAACTGGTCCCACGAATTTGGAGACAAACTACTTGGAATTAGTGGGGGGTTTGATTTTCAGGTACGAATAGGTTCTTAAGCCCTTAAGAACTGGTCCCACGAATTTGGGGACAAACTACTTGGAATTAGTGGGGGATTCGTTTTTCAGTTATGAATGGGTTAAGAGGGTTAACCTAACCCCGTCGAGACACGTTTTAAGGGGTGGCGACTAAAGCAACAACGATACGGAGCTTGCACTAGGGTGTTCGTTACCAGCCGTCTACGAGTACCATGGTAGCGTCGGCGCCCATTATAGCAGTACGGCCACTCCTACATAGGATCATTTTGCGCTGTAACCCGAACACACCACTTTGAACCACCAGGGCAGCGGCCGTTGCTACCAAGTATGGGGAATGACGGCGCTTTATCACGTGATATGACGGCAATATGGCAGTTTTTCGTGTGACGTGACGGCAATATACACGTAACTACTAGGTTTTAGTGTAGACACTGCGGCCGTACGCTGTGACGGCTACTCGTTTTTTTGGTGACGTGCCGTCATTCAACATGTTTGGTTGCTACTGCTGCTGTAACCGTCGCCTTCTATCGTCAATTTTTTTTCCGGAGTCCCAAAAGCCAAGAGGCGTTATTGTAACACCCGTTTGGGCTCTGGTGTGAGTATCAAACCGAGCTTGTATTCCCGACGAGAGTCGTACAGCAGCAAGGGAAAAAGCAAGCGGCAAAGCCCCCCCCGGCGTATCGGAAAGGTCGCGAGTACGGCAAAGCGCGGTCATTGATATCACTTCAAGTATAATACATGTAAATGTATACCTGGTACAACAGTAGTAGCACCTGTTGTATCGAGACAACAGGGACGTTAGCCCAGGGTAGACTTCTCACTCACTTGGGACTTGGGAAAGCAGAGCTAATCCAACCAATCCTACGCAGTTAAAAACCACTCCAGTATGACGACTTCATAATTTCCTGTTTTCCTGCGAATCTCCGCCCGTCTATCTTGGTGTAATATCATTACGGGGGAGCATAGTAAACACTAGTAAATAGAACCTACGGTACATACAAAAACCTATATATTAACATATTTGTACTAACAATATTTGGTCCTGTTTACTAGGGCCCTCCTGAATAGTAGTATATAGTATATGGGTGCCCTTTGTAGTACAATAATTACCCCCCTCACCTCTTTACAGAAACATGATGATCATGCGGAACACCCCCTCCTCTGGCAGGGCCACTAGCCAGCCCAGGACACCCTCGCCATCGTCCTCCTCTCCCGACTCAGCACTGCCTCCCTCCCCCGACCCAGCGCCTCCCTCCCCTTCCGACGCAGCACCACCCCCCTCCTCCAACCCAGCGCCACCTTCCTCTCCTCCCACCCCAGCACTGCCCCCCTCTCCCAACCCAGCACCCCCCTCCCCTCCTTTCAGCCCAACACCGCCTCCCTCCCCTCCAACACCAGCTCCACCACTGTCCTCTCCTCCCGACCCAACACCACCGCCCCTCTCTCCCCCCTCAACAAAACCGCCTCCTCCGTCCTTTCCCACCAGGTCGTTACTGCCGCCGCCCGGTTCGGTGCTCAGACGCTTAACCCTCTCCTTATCGAGGCGCGAGCGTAAAATCACCGCCCAATGCCGTCGACGCCAATTTCTGTCCACCGCGGCGCGCGCCAGCACTACGAGGAGGCGTTCTTTCGCGTCCCCGTCGTCGCGCATGCAGGCCAAAACCTCCGGGGTCTGGTCTTCGTTATCCACCATGGTTTCGTCCGCCCCCCACCGGAGGAGGAGGCCTGCCACGGTCGACTCGAACGGTCTTATCCCGCGACGGCAAGCCGTGTGGAGAGCTGTCGAGCCCGCGTTGTCCGTAGCGTTAACGTCTGCGCCGTGCCGGAGGAGGGCCACCAGGGCGGAGCAGTTTCCGTGGAGGGCGGCCCGGTGGAGAGGGGACCAGCCGTTAGCCGTGCTCTTGAGGCAAGGGTCCGCGCCGACCCCGACGAGCGCGTCGATCGAGCCTTCGGGGCCGTGCATCGCCGCACGGTGAATCGCCGTGAACCCCCGAGTGTCGCACGCGTTTATGTCCACCCCGCGAGACAGCAGGCCGGAGAAGATCCTCGGGTCGCTGCTGGTGCCCGCCGCCAGGAGCAGCAGGGAAATCAAGCTCGCGTCGCCGAAGGTTCCGGACCCCCACACCCCGGCGTTGAGGAGGACCTCGATGACGGGCCAGTGGCCGGCCTTGATGGCTAGCCGGGTCGGGGAGTACCCGATGTACGACAAAACGCTTTTGTCGGCGCCGCGACTCAGGAGGGCGGTAACGATCTTCGCGTCGCCTTGCTCTACCGCGCAGCAGAGCGGCGCGTTGCCGAGAGAGTCGGTGGTGTTGGGGCTCGCTCCGGCGTCCAGGAGCGCGATGACGAGGTCTCCGTTGCCTCGCGCTGTCGCCCCGCGCAAGGCTGCGTTGCGCTCTTCCAGGGTCGCCATGAGCGTCAATAGGCCGGAGCTAAAAGTTGAGAGCTACGTACGTACAGCAGTAAGTCGATCAAGCCGTTAAGCTCGCTGCTGGGTCTCTGGCTGATTGACGATCTCGTTGGGAGGTCGATCGACTGTTAGGTGCTGATGCGGTTGCTGTGGGTACGGGCGGGCAAGCCAGGCGATACATGCAAGGCAAGGCAAGGTGAGGCAAGGCAAGGCAAGGCAAGGCAAGGCAAGCGAAGGTCGCAAGCTGCTGGTCGGATGGAGATCTCGGCGAGACTTCGATCGACTACGCCTGTATACGACGTACATACGAGTGCACTGATGAAGTTGCCGTGGGATATGTACGATGACAGTATAATAGTATCAGTACCGGTAGTATGTACGAATACGAAAAGTGAGTACCAGGTATTTCACGTATTTCACCCGATAAAATCGACGTTGCCTGCGCTGCTTGTGTACTCGTACGTACTCGTACTCGTATACGAGTGCATACATTCGGAAAGAGTTGGCTTCTCTCTGCGCCAGGCAGCCACGTACGTATACGATAGCTCTCTCCTCGATCAAACTGCGAACATCAACAGGGCTCGTTCGTGGGTGAAAATACCGCAGAGCGCGTTTTGGTATTGTTGGTGTGGTGAAGTGTACTCGTAGCAGAAACTATTATTCTGCGTGTGATTGTGTACAGTACAGGGTGATCAGTGAGCAGTTGGTCCGTGACACTTTACTACTACTGCTGTGTATACCGACGCTCTCGCGATTTTGCGCCAAGCTCGTGTATCGTGTGTACGAGCAGTAAAGAAAGCGATGCCGTTCGTCCCAACTTATCACCGAATCAACCGGCAAGGCAGTGAGCAACAACTTACAGATGCTGCGGACCTATTCATAGCTGGCTGATGGCACGCCGCAGGCGTCGATCGGGGGCGGTCAGGCCTAACCTTCTCACCGTTCTCGCCGAGTAAGCTCCTTCTTGGCCTGTCTGGTTTCACCAGGCATCGGTGTGTTGTGGTGGGCTGCTGTGTCGGCTGGTGTGTTCACTGATCACATCACTGCTGCGATTGTTCTGGCGGAAAATGGTTACCCCGCCTTTTTCGGAGGGCTTTCCCGAAAATGCGGCAGAACTGGTGTCGTTTTGATCAGTTTTTTGTTTGGTGGTGACGACTACGGCTGCTGTCGAAGTGGTGCAGTCTGGATGTCTGGATGTTGCACCATCACCGGCATATAGCACGTAGGCAAATGCACGTTTGTCTGCTGTATGCCTGCCATACATTTACACGCAGGAGCAGCAGCAGCAATTGCAGTGGCAGCGTGATGTGGATGGCGTAAAACGCCCCCCTACGAACACTGATGACGACGTCCCCGCTCCAAGATACGAGACGATCTTGATTTTTCCCAGTGTCGCACTCCTTTCCAGGGGGGGGGGGGGTCGGTAGTATAATGCTGCACATGAATGCACATATAATATGAGGTACTGCTGTGTAGTTATCGATGGGCCGTCCTCTCGCCCCACGCACCCACCTTCGTTCCTGCTGTGAGACTGCTGCTGCAAGTTAGTTCCCGCAGCAGGTAGAATAGGAAGTCCCACTCCACAGTGAAAACAGTACCAGGTACGCACGTACGTTGTATGACTCCTGCCTTGGTATATAGAATATCTGCCATTTATTGAAGCGTTTGAGGTGGGAAGCAGCGGCTGAGCCAACGAGCTATTGCCAGGCACTATATTGGCCTTGCTTGTTACCAGGTATACCTCAAACCTCTGTGACCACATCACCCCACAGCCACAGCTAGCTGCACCTACGTACCTTATTTTTGTCGACCCAGCTTCATTCACCTTCGTACGTACATACGTACCTGCTATGTTCTCTTTGTGCGGTAAACAACTACGATCAACTGTACTCACGCTGGGGCTATTATTCATGAACAAGCATCGACCGCCGTCGTGCACGTCATCGTTGGGTTGGTGTACTCTACAACAGTTATACGGTGGGGCATCGCCCAAGAGAAGCAACGATAAAAAAGATAAAAAAAAACACTTTATTATGTTCATATATGAGAAAAATCGCTAACCAAACATGTGATGGAGCTGTGGTATAATGGTTAGAATTGATCCCTGTCACGGATCAGATCCGGGTTCAATTCCCGGCAGCTTCGAATTTTTGTTTCATGCGTTTATTCTTTTTTGCCGACGAGCGTGCATCACCTTTTCCTATATTTTAAAAAGGTCAATAACCAAAAACGGGTACACCCGCTCCGGTTGGAGTAAAAAACGGGTACATCATGGAATCGAGTCAAAACAACACATCCCACGAGCCACCACGGGATAGATTGGCCAAAACCACATTGTGCCCGTTTCTGAGGGATAGTGACAACCAGGCACACTTGTCGGCGCCCAACTATACACTTAAACGTGTCCACATTATGTTTGGAGGGCTCAGGTCCGGGTGGGATCGGAAGCAGGGCCGGGGGTCAGGGGTATTTAGTATTTACAGGCCGAGGGTTCTGGCGGCAAGCATGTATGCGTGTTTTACCTGGTCTCAGCGTCTAGCTGAAATGCATCCTATACTACAAGCAAAGCAGTCGTATTACAGTAAAAACACACACCAGGTAGTATGTTGATACTGCTGGGCATACATACGATACGGCAGCATATCATACATAGATGGATGGTCGTATAATATCACTCTGAAGAAGTACGTGCCCAGATGCGTAGAATGGTTAAATATAGCTCAAGTGAATTGTGAAAAGGCTTGGAAGAAAATGAAACAACGAAAGAGCGGGTGCAGACGCAGTGGAGAGTGGAGAGCGAGGCACACTGTAGGCAAGTGGTTTAAGCAAAATTAATAACCAAAAACGGTTGAAAGCCACGCATAATAGACATTTACAATTGTACCCGGGGCATTATCTCTCTAAAATGGGTACAATTTATTTTGGGCAGCGGCCAAAAAAAGGTATACCTCGTTCATTTGCGGCCAAAACCAGGTACATACTTAAAACCAAGTCAAACACGCACTCCACGTGCGCTGCCATTGGTCCGAAACTCGTTGTACCGGTTTTTGCCTCTTCAAAACCCAGGTATACCTGATTTTGTCTACTCTGGTTGACTTTCACCTTTTTTTTTGTTGTTTTTAAGCCAATCAGAGGCCCTTCATAGTTCCACCCTATGCCCCCTATACAAATGCCGACGTACGCGGAGACCCCCTTCTCCCTTCGCACCTCGCACTACACGCCACTCGAGCGACACACACACATATCTGTCTACACACCTCCGCCGACATAATACGAGATAGAAGGCTCCCCTTCGGGATTGTGGTTGACTTGGAATACCAAGGGTGTCACAAAAAAAGTTGAGAAGGGAGAATACAGCAGCAGCAGGCGTGCGTTCCTCGTACTATTAATAGCAGCTACTCGTATACGTAGCAACCGGGCGAGCACGAAGAGCATGAAAAAACTCTACTTTGCATTGCAAGGAACGGCAGGTTCGTGGGGTGGGTTTTAAACTTGATTTTAGTATGTACCTGTTTTTGGCCCCGAACGGACCAGGTGTACCTGTTTTTGGCCGCTGCCCATTTATTTTTGGCCAATCGCGTGGCTCGCTGAGTGTGTTTTTTACTTGGTTACAGGGTGTACCCGTTTTTGAGTGAAAACCGACCGGGTATACCCGTTTTTGGTTATCGCTCTTTAAAAAATAAAAAAACAACAGCTGTGAGATCGAGGATTTCGTCGAAACTCATGTTTGCTTGTATGATATGTACGAGTATCGTTTCCCCCTATTTACGTACGAGTACAACTGTTTAGTCTGAGCAGTAAGCTTTGCACTCATTGTACTCGTACGAGTAGCCGTACCAAGGGCGCCCAAAATAAAAAAAATCCATGACCAACACTCCGTTTTTTCAGATTCGGACCTCCGGGGGGTACTCGATATTTATGCATGGCCGTAGTCGTATGATCATAGACCGGGGAGGGGTGACCATAGGCCGGGGGGGGGTAAGTAACACTAAAACCAAGTGATGCGCTGAGTAGGGAACGTTTAACACTCATCCCCTCCCCCACAAACGCCGTGCCATATCTGTGGAACACGATCGTGAATATTCTCCCTCAACCGTTAGTGGGCCGAATACCCCACCTCGAAAAAAAAGGGCGCTTGAAAACGTGCAGATAGACATTGTAGTGCATGTCAGAACGGACAATGCACCACGTTTGTGTCTGTGGAAGTTGGTATATGTATGTAGGCGATATGCTGGGGGCTACGTATGGGCTACGGCCCATACTATGGCCTCCCATAGCCCATAGCCCGGGGATTGTTCGGTCGGTTTGGGGTACGGGGGGGGGGGGGGGCATAGCCCATAGCCCGGGGATTGTTCGGTCGGTTTGGGGTACGGGGGGGGGGGGGGGCGTACTCATTTGTTGCTTGCCTTAGTTATTTGACCATTGACCACGCATCCCTTCCGAGACGGAGCACCTTTCCTACTCCTAATAGAGACATAGAGACATCTCCAACACTTGGGCGCTCAATACGTTGTTTCCATATATTACAAAGAAGGGGGGGGGGGGCGTGTTGATCAGATATTTGTTTTTGGGCACCCTCGGTCGTACAGCTGATCTACTATTGGTCTGCATCCATGACAGCACTGCAGCTGGTCTCTAAGAAGGCTCTGCATCCAATACGACACTGCGGCGCTGGTCTAACTAAGCTTGCCATTCTTAACAGCGTCGCAGCTGGTCCAAGAAAGCTCTGCATCCATTCCGACTGTTCAGCTTGATTTATAGTAAGAGAGCTGTATAAGAGCTGTCGCAAATAATACAGATCGCGATATATCTGTAGATCATCTAGATCCCAACCTACCGTTGTGAGGTGCTACGCAGGATCTGCAATAATCACATTCAACCCAGGATAAATGTGCAGATCATCAGATTTCACAGCTAGCTCCTACCGGGCAACATGATTAACTAGCTCAAATAGATCAGGAATCTAGCTGCCCTGAAATATCCAGACCCTGAAGACCACCAAGTGGGAATTATCTACAGTATGTCATCTGTGTGATGTGTGCAATTTTTGAAGTAGCAAGTGCGGATTTTTGTTGTACTTGGTTTTGTTTTGTTTTTGTATTCGACACCCGCAGTAATATTCGATATTCGCGATGAGGTACTCGACGTTCGCGATGGTGCATTCTAAGCTCGCGATAGTATTCAATTATCGCAGTGGCATTCACTACTCGTGATGGCATGCGATGTAAGTGTTCGATAAAATTTTCAACAATGAAAAAACTGCCCCCCCAACTCATTGAAGCTGTCATCCATATGCAAGCCCGCCTCACAAGCGGTTCTTAGTAGGATGTAGCTCGCCCTTCGTGCGACTCGCCGAACACCTCACGGCGCTTCGCGCTTGGTGCTAGCAATGTCTGCCTGGTCGGTGAAAACCCGACATGCTCCGTCCCGGCATTGTAGGGATGCGAGGGTCTATGGTCATACGACTACGGCCATGCATGATAATGAAGTACACCCCCCCCCCCTCCCGAATCCTTCTTTGCCCCCCTGCCTCCCCGTGCCCCCACCCTTGAACGACTACTGTCATATCTGGTAGGCCACGTACGGCTACGTCTCGCATCCGCACCCGGCGCGAGGATGCCACGAATGCTAGGAGTACAAGGTTAAGGGTTCCAAGAAAGGCGGGCTCGACCAACAGTGTCGCCGCGAGCGCAGGGACGGCTTCAACGAAATATACAGCGGGGGACGGTGTGCCCGCTGCAGGAGAGCATGCCGTCTGCCCTCTCGTTGTCACGCACTCGGCCAAAGCTTTCCTAGACCAGTTGTAGTGCTGCAATGAAAGAGCTACGAAAAAAAATGTTGAACTTTTTCTCACATCGGATAGATGACCGATCCCTACTTCAGGGTCTGGATATTTCAGGGCAGCTAGATTCCTGATCTATTTGAGCTAGTTAATCATGTTGCCCGGTAGGAGCTAGCTGTGAAATCTGATGATCTGCACATTTATCCTGGGTTGAATGTGATTATTGCAGATCCTGCGTAGCACCTCACAACGGTAGGTTGGGATCTAGATGATCTACAGATATATCGCGATCTGTATTATTTGCGACAGCTCTTATACAGCTCTCTTACTATAAATCAAGCTGAACAGTCGGAATGGATGCAGAGCTTTCTTGGACCAGCTGCGACGCTGTTAAGAATGGCAAGCTTAGTTAGACCAGCGCCGCAGTGTCGTATTGGATGCAGAGCCTTCTTAGAGACCAGCTGCAGTGCTGTCATGGATGCAGACCAATAGTAGATCAGCTGTACGACCGAGGGTGCCCAAAAACAAATATCTGATCAACACGCCCCCCCCCCCCTTCTTTGTAATATATGGAAACAACGTATTGAGCGCCCAAGTGTTGGAGATGTCTCTATGTCTCTATTAGGAGTAGGAAAGGTGCTCCGTCTCGGAAGGGATGCGTGGTCAATGGTCAAATAACTAAGGCAAGCAACAAATGAGTACGGGGGGGGGGGTGTTTATGAGTGATCAACGTTGAAGGTCATGCTGCACATTGTCGGATATGGAAGAGAAGGAACCCGCGGAAAAGAGAAGATACCAACGAGCGACGACATTGAGGTAAGAGGAGGGTCAACATGTATGGGTGTTATCCCATGCCGCAGCAGAGAGGCCTCATTGACCCCAAACTATATACGAATTAACCTACGATGCGATGTGACAACAGTCATCTGGGATCCAGAAAACAGGGGACACCAGAATGGTGGACCCCTGTTCGTGGAAGCCTCATTGTCGTGTTGAAAGAGAGTGGTTGATCCCACTCCGCGGGCGACAGCGCACCTCGAAAACAACACGAAAGAGTAGAAAATAGATTAAGAAGGAAAATTCAGACCATCCCGCCCGCCCATCGTTGGCAGCGAAGGGTACCGTCGACAACGACATCAGTTATGTTAGTGCTTATTTTACCGGGGTATCTCCTTTCTGCGACGAGGTTTCGCGTTGATTGCCGGTTAATCAACACGGGAGCAGTAACCCCGGGTGAGAGTCTCAGGCTGGTCGCAGCAGAGACGTCGCATTGATCCCAAACTATATACCGGTACGAATTAACCTACGACGCGATGTTACAACAGAATCCTACGAAATATTTTGTTCTCGGGGCCAAGGCAGACAGTATACAAATATTTTACACAAGGGACGTTTCATATTTATAGATAATATTGGGCAGACATCTCCCTGATTTGGAGGGCTTTTCACGGGTTATGACCTGACACGTGGGTCGGACCAGGAAGTTTTTGTAATCTCACGGGTCGGGTCGGGTCGGGTCGGGTCGGGTCGGGTCGGGTCGGGTCGGGTCGGGTCGGATCACCGGCACCGAATCCGACCCAACCCGACCCGCGAGGTTAGACCCGCGAGGCTTGGCCCGACCCGCGAGGTTAGACCCGCGAGGCTTGACCCGACCCGTGAACAGCCTTGTTGATTTGCACTACACTATCTGTACGATCTAGATACTATTTGCCGGATGGGATCTGTTTGACACGGGGCTTGCGGCAACATCTCGCGACGGAAAACACATCGTAGGATCTAGATTACCTAGATGAGCTAGATCGATCTAGATGAACTACACGAGCTAGATCGTGATCGATCTGTCCGTTGGTGTGATCTCGTGATTGCGTCAGTTTTCGCACAAACATGCTGAGGAGCCAGGTATGCATGATGATCCTCTATCTCTCTACGTAGGGTACCTGCTTCTGGCCTGCAAAGAGTCGTCCACTTTTTGCAGAAGGCCCTCGGTGTCGTGAAGCCTTCTCCGAATCGTTTCCAGTTCAACCCGCAGCCGCGCCCGTCTTTCCTCGCCTTCGCCACCACCGCGTAAATTAGAGGCGCTTCTGCTACGGTTGCGCGAGAAAGCGCTCCTGACGGTATATACCAGGTAGCAGTATAGCAGTACAGCAGCAGCGGGCCGTGAGCGGTAAGCGGTGAGCGGGGAAATTGATAGAGACTTTTGTGGGAGGCTGGCGCACACATTTCGCGCGGGCTTAGGTTTACTCTGGTGGTCAAATCTACACAGATGGCCGCCCCGCCCCCCTTGCACAATGCGGGGGTAAAACAATCGTTGTGGCGACATTGCACAACGTAGCACCCCACTCGACGTACCGAATGGAGAGGGTATCGACACATTGTAGGGTTTGCTCTATGACAATGAAATATCCAATGTCTCCAAAATGTTTTTTGTGCCCACACTGTGCAAGGAGGGGCCTGCGTATGTTGGCGAAATCGCGTCGTGCACCGCGCCCGCCTTTCCTCGGCTTCCACGCTATTGTCACGGCGTAAACGAGAGTCGCTGCAGTAACAGTTGCTTCTGCAGTTGCGCGAACCTAATGCCCCAAGCGGTAGCATGGGGTTTTTGCTGGCGTTTGAGTTGTTATTTTCGCTTCGGTATGAACAAAAACTGGTTTAGCGCTCGCACGAGACTTGCACCAAATGCGCCCGGTCAAACGACTCCGTCAAATCTCCTCATCGTGGTTAAGGTGCCCGCGTCCATCATGTCCAGAGTCACAGCAATCCTTGGTATCCGCAAAGAAGAAATCCGGATACCTAGACAGGGGGTATACTATGATCAAGTAAAAACCAAGTCCATTTTTTTGCAGACTTGAATAAAATACTACCTAAATCTTTGATTTTCATGGATTTTCATTCGAACATGAGGGAGGGGGGGGGGGTGTTGCTTCATTGTTTTTGTCGATTAACCATAATTTTCTAGGGAAAAAACCCGCCGCACTTGCTCACCGTCTTGACGTCGCGCTGCTACCCTTCCCAGCCGAATTACAAGAAGACCTGTTGGTTGTTGATGCACAAGTCACAGAGGACTCCCCTGCCGAGCTTCGACCACAGGTGCTCTGCCGCGAACCCGATGATGTTCTTTCCGAAGGTTCTCTGGTGTCAGCGTTCCCCTCTCTACCGCCCGCCACCGGACGTCGCCCGAGCGGCAGCGGTAGCCGCCCTTCATCTGCGCCCCGCCCTCTGCCCTGAAACGTCAGGAAATGCAGCACTCAATTTAGGCCGTGTACCGACCCCCGTTTGGTACATTCAACAAAGGCTACGATACAACGCCTTTTTTTATTATTTAATTCATACTATTTCAAGACATTCATTACTTTTCACCTTCGAAGGACACGACATACACAACGAAGTGCACCCATTTTCGTCAATTTCAGGCCGCGGCTTATTCCCTTAAGGTAGGATCACGCTCCCGTTTCAGCGCCAAATTACTTGAACTTTGACTGGGATATATGTTACTGTGTTACTATACAGTACGGCGCTAAAAGGGTTCAAGATTAAATGTGCCGGGTTTGCAGTAGGCCTGTTCAGGCGGCGGGTTTTAGAGGACGCGCATCTGTTTCAGGCCCATTTGTTTCGGATGATTAAGGAAGTACATCAAGGTTTGCGCCAAGTTACGTGGATACTAATGGGGAAGAGGGAAATGCATCACGTTCAGGTCAACGCTCGAGGGAAAATGGAAAATACATTCAAGGCAGGCCTATGCACGCGGATGCATAGGGAACGTATCATGTCCAAGCCAGCTCAAACAGACAAACGCAGCAGAGTTTATCACGGATAATCGCATGTACAATTTGTTATATTGTGTGTTGTCTTTTGTCAAAATATTGGACAAGCTTTTACGGGACACACTCGCCGTCTCACACATTATTTTTCGGGGTGATGCACTGGCTACAACTCAGTTTAACCCGCTTACCATCACTTCACCCCTGTTTTGAAGGCAGAACACTGGAAATGAGAGTACAGTATGGTCCGCCAACAAGAACCACGTAATCTGAGCTAGTCTTGTAACCGTAGTGCCATCGCATCTCCGAACAGCCTGGAGCATAGGCTATTGTGCACCAGGTAGGACTTAGTGCAGTCCTCGCCCCTGGGCACGATTTCTTAATCCGAGTTTTTTAGCGTCCCCCAATAAGTGAGTACTACTGTATGTTCCAAATTTATTCTTCCTTTTTCGTTAGCGCATAGGTTGTACGGTTATAAGTGGAGTTGGAAAATAGTTCAGAATCAGACGTAGTCCGCATAACTACCACTGCAGAATCAGACGCGGTCCGCATAACTATCACTGCACCAATCACACGACGTCCCGCTTCCGTCATGCTGCTGTCGGTTCCCGCGGTTAGATGTACAAGGGAACACTCCCACTAAAAGGGAAAGGGGTAGATATGCACCACCCCCTTGGCCGCAAAGGCGATAACCTTACCTTGTGCTGGCAGGATACATTGAAAATCAGAAAAACGCCTCACAACGTTTCCTCGATGCGTGTGACGCCTAAGGAGGCCTGCTACGGTAGGGGAGGGGGGGTGTACTCCTTGTGTACTCATGTTATGCACGGGCGTAGTCGTATGACCATAGACCCTCGCATCCCTACAATGCCGGGACGGAGCACGTAGGGCTTTCATCGAACTGGCAGGCATTGTTTGCACCAAACCCGAAGTGCCGTGAGGTGTAAGCGAGTTGATTGAAGGATAAGCTGCATCCTACTAAGAACCGACTTCGGCACCTTGTGCATAGTTTCTTGCATAGTGATGAAAACGCCGAACTATAACTTAACTATTTTTCAGGTATGGTCAATTCTAGATACAGCAATAGGTGTAAATACTATGTATCTGCCTTTTGGGTGCCTGGCCACATACACAATACGCGATTACGATCATCCCCGTTGTGAGGAGTTGAGGTTCTCCACTCCGTACAACACAATCAAACTCGACCACCATCCATGTTGACCGCCCAAAACAAAACTCTATCTTGGTTGTCTAGCTCATACAGCGGTTGGCACGTTTTACAGCGTCGGTGCCAACTGACGCTTACCTAACGAATGGGGGCGAGACGTATCTCCGCCGGTGATTTTGGTGCCATCATCGATTCAAGAGGGTTATCTAGTAGCAGCGGCTTACCTTGTCTGGCGTTTCTGAAGTAGGTAAACCACAATTTTTCCGTCTTCGCCCGCTCCCATTCCAGTTACCCTCTCTTCTAAGTGCGGCAGCCCGGGGTATTTCTCTTCCTCGTCGGGACGATCGCAACCACAAGAGTAAACGGGACAGGATGGGGGTACGGTGAGTTCCTTTTGACTGCAACTGTCTCCCCCTGACATTATTTTGAGACCCTTCAAAGTATGGGATATCCGACGGCGTTCAAAGCCTCGATCGTCCGCACGTTACCGCAGGAAAACATATATTTTTATTGAGTACCGGCATCCAATTGCCTGCCATTGGTGGGTAGGCTTAGCTGCCATATATCCCTCTCGCCTGTACCACCTCCCTTCACACTTACACAATTCCCTTGTCTCCCCGCATGGACCTCGCCCTTGCACCTGTACCCCATCCCTTGCATTCAGTTTAACCCCTTCACATTATCCTTATCCCCTCACCTGCAGTGGTTTTTCGTTAACACGCGTGTGTCCATCGCTCCACCACCACCACCACCACCACCACCACCACCACCACCACCACCCCCTCCGCCGCCGCCGGCACCAGCGCCACCTTTGCCGCCACCGTAGCCACCGCCTTCACCACCGCCGCCATCGAAGTCCTCCTTCTTCACCCTAAGGCAACCGGCAGCGTGACGCCGTTGGCCAGGCGGAGCAGAAGAAGGACGCTCCAATGGGCTCCGCTCCTCTCCAACCACCCCCCTTTGCGCTCTCATTCTCGCTTTCAAAGCCAAATTCCGATCTGCCACGGACAAAGGTAACGCTCTCCTTGCGGTTCTGTCGGCCGAATGTCCTCGGGATCTATTCCTGTATGGCCCGGCAGTGCGTGCGCCAGCGGTGGCGGTAGCTTGGGGGTCCCAAGCCTGGATACCGGCCGAGTTCTTGGGCACCTTGGGGTTATCGCTGTCGATAATTATTCTCGTGCTCGAATCTGTGGCGTTGATGGGTTTTCGGGCGACGGCTGCAGCGGTGGCGGCGGAATTCCTGCCGTTCCGATTCCCACCGTCTCTGGCGATCTGTCGCTTGAAAACGGTTGAACCGCGGTAGTCGTCGGCATTTTCTAGAGATGAGCGCGTCCGTTGGCGCCGGTATCCTTGGCAAGGTTGAGCGTGCCCTCCTGCTTCGGCTGCTGTTGCTGCTGCTGCTGCCCCCCCGCCGTAACTTTGATGGCAGTTTATTGTGCCTTTGGCAGGTAGCATTTCCCCCCTAGTGCTCTTGCCGAAACACTCCTTGTTGAGGCCACCATGAGGTGCCTTCATCTTCAAAAGGCCGTGCTTCCGGAATGCCCCGAACTCCCCGACCGACGCGGGCCGACTGCGGGCGATACTCTTCCCATCACCACCCCCGTAAATGTCACCCGTGCCATCGGCGGCCATGATGGGTCCAACATCACGGGGAACTGTCCCCCCTTCCTCTGGGCGGTGATTCGGTCTTTGTGTCGATAGGTGAGAACTACGGAAGGTTTTGGTCTGCGTTGACGGTCTGCGGGAAGTATCGCCCGGGCGCGGTCGACAGCCTAGCCCCGCAGACCGAGGGCGGCTTACACCCTTCGTCGGCAAAGCATGCGCCTCCGCCCAGTCTAAGCGGTCGAGGTAAGGAGCCGAACTTGAGGGTTTCCACGCTGATGACGGCGTTTCACAGCAATGAGAGCAGTGGCTTGCTGAGTGCTTCTCTCCCTTTCTCGAGCCTTGGCTGCCGGCCGTCTCCGCGCATGGCTCGTGTGAATTCTGGGGTCTTACTCGGGCGGTGGTTGTGGCCTCAGCATTGCTCAAGCTGGAATACATTGGTGCCGAAGCCTTTTCTTTGGCGTGTCCTCTTACAAAAAGGGGGACTGTCGTCGAGGCCTCGTTTGCTTTGGAAAGGCGGGGGGAGCGAGGGGTCGGTTCGGCGGTTATGGTGTCCCTTGCCCGCTTGTGTTTGACCTGCCCGGTTGAAGCCAGGAACATCATCCGCTCTTCAGAGCGAATGTGGTCTTGAAAAGCGGCCTGCGAGAAGGATGGATACATAAGAAGTATTACGTCGTACGTCATTTGGCATCGCATTGTTGGAAAAACCCGATATATTCCGTTTTTTTGTACGTAGACCTTGTGGGTAGCCAACCTAGATGGTACGTTGCAAGGGTTCACAGTGTACGAAGACGGTTACAAGTTACAGTGCTTCACATCAAATTTGAAGAGCCACCGAGGTGCATTTTGTTTACACGCGATGATGATGTTGTCACAACAGCTGATTTCCCTTAAACAAAGCCCGAGGTCACAAAACAGGCAAAGCATCAACAACAGCAACCACACAAAATATAATATGTGCACCCCGCTGATCACAAACCTGAGCAGTCCGTCGTGAGGCTGACAACATATAATACGAGAGATGGATACGCATGGTTTCAGCATCACATCGGAAGAACCTAAAAAATATTACTTTTTATTTACGTCGACCTCGCTGATCACCATACCAACCTATCAGGTAAACAGTACCTGGTGAGGCTGGCAGTGCACGAGTATAGACCAGGTACGTTAGGGTAGCCCCCACTTGGAACTCGCTGGTAGATATTTGTAACTGTCGTCAACTACGTGCACTGGTGGAAGACGTCGAGAAAAAAAATCGGAAACGTTGGATCGGACGCAGTTGGTCTCCGGTTCCAGGGTTCTACAAACATCTCCGACTTCAGATATTCCAAACGTAGGGCCTCCAGTTCCACCCAGCTCAAACGTAAGGCATGCCCTAAAGTTGAGGCGGCCGTGGAAAGCAGCAACTCGCCTCGCTCGGGATACGTGAAAAATAAATCAGGGCTGTTCACGGATCTGGTTGAACTTCGCGAGTCTGGTCGGGTCGGCTAGAGTAAGGGTGGCCCGACCCGATCCGTGAGAGTGTGGAAACCTGCCGACTCGATCCGATCCGGCCCGACGCAATCCGAGCCGACCCGTGAGATTTCGAAAACTTCCGAGACCCAACCCGCGGATCAGCTCATGCCTCGTGAAGAGCCCTGAAATAAACCGAGGTATACTACCCAAGCCGTGAGGTCGACATCACACTTGGTTGATGCTGTCATCTTTGCAAGAGCTACGTGATGCGTTGGTACTCTGTAGACTTGGTTGATGACCGCATTTGGACGAAATATTCACGGCAGTACGTAGCGAGGTTGGCATATCTCCAAAACCTGGGGCGCAATTCTTGGCTCGTGGTTTCGTGCCGTGGCCTTCTCTCCTTTGGCCGCGATTAAAATAAAAATCGAATTCCTGATGTCAGCCGCGCAGATAAACAAACGCCAATTGATTTATTTGCCGTTACGATACATGCAAAAACTTTAGCTTCTGCCCCGCCGAAGTCGAAAACATTTCCATCAGTTTCCACGGTCGCCCAAACCCCTATCGTAAAGCTTGCAACTTTTTCTGTTGTACTCCGAAGGCGGTGGTTGGGCGGGCGTTACATGTAGTCCGGGAGTCAAAAGCCGGCCCTGTCATACGAAACCCCGATATTGGCCCAGGCTACGTGCGTACGCATACTTGTTGTTTGTGAAGGGGTGTATCCCGCGTTAAATTTAGTAGAACAGCTCAGAAATTTCTCGTTTCTCCGGAAACCTCAGCCTGGGTTTCTTGTGGGACCCTTCCTCCTGTCTCATAAGAGGGCAGGTGGTGTACGTATGGACCACGACTCTGCCAAAATTGGTTCTCTTGACGGGGACACGAGTCCATGGCTTCGGAACGGGATTTCGTGCAACCTGGCACTTATCAATATAATACGTAGCAGGAACAGCCTCGCCCCTGTCTACCCGCACTTTTGCTGCTGTGGCAAGAGCAATCCTCGAAACCAGACGATCCCGCTCAGGATTGCTATGTATCGGTCGGGACGAAAATAAAGGATATATCCCTTTGCACACTGCGTATATACGACATGCTGCAATACACCCACGAGAGTCAATCAATGCCACTATATAATATTCGCATGTGTAAGGAACGTTTTTGTATGAATCTTATATTAAAATAGTCCCTACGTATACGTGCGTACGTACAGAGCGGTAGCCAATATCACGAACGAACGTCGCCAACCGCACGATATCAAGCACTTGAGTATGACCGGTTTCGTGGCTATCCATACGACGAGCGAGATGTCACTCGTGATACTATGGTGGACGGTACAGAGGTCTACGTGCCGAGCCTGCTTCAACGACCGTAAAATTCCGATTTTCTCTTGTATGTACGGCGTACGTACGTAAACGTCTTGCTTGCTTTTTTCTTGCAAACAACCCAGAACCACACCAAATTGGGTGCTCGAGGATCCAACGAGAGGAGCGGAGCATCCATTCATACCGGTACCAGATAGCGCAAACTATTTCTATGTTGCGGACACGGGTTTCTTTTTAAAGTGTCTACTCGTAGCTGCAGAAGGATGCCCAAGCTCTCACCTGTTGAACGACGTCCATTGTCACGTGGCCATCATGAAAGTTTTGGCCGGTCTGGCCGAACGTACCACGCATCATACCAACCCCGAGACAGATCAATATCACCCGCGACCTCCTTTCGCCTCTTCCTAGTTCCGATTGGCGAAGGAACCGCGGGGATCCAAAGAGCGGAACACTGCTCGCGCTGCTCGTTCGTATAGAACGCACGTGACTCGCTCAACTCGTCCACTCTCGTACTGGGTCAAGCCGTCAAGAGTCCAGAGATCGAGACGACGAGGAGACCGCCGCCGCCGAATGGATTTGTCGACGGTTTCACTCGAACCGGAACAAAGGTTAAGACTCGCCGCATTTATTTTTTTATTTTTGAACATTTCAAACCTGCGCTTTTTTCTCTCTTGGTGCTTCCTGCCATTGCCTGCTGTGCACGCTCTCGGTGAACTTACGTGCAACATGGACCCCCTACTGCATCGAGCAGAGGCGGGAGCAAATAGAGTCGCGTGGTTAGATGCCTTCCTCCAGGTAAGCGCTGGGTGATCCGCACATATGATATGTAGTTGTTCAACACGTACCCCCTAATTTTTTCCAAACTACAGCAGCAGCAGTACTACTGCTGTAGTACCAGAGGCAGAGCTGCAGGGGTGCTGTGCTCGTACGGCATGGCAAGTGATAGCGCACTCGTAGGTTGCTTCTGCTGTACCAGTACCAGTACACCAGCAGAACCATATAATGCCTGGCGAAGGCCTTGGTTAGGGAGTGTGCATTGCTGCCCCAGTGGTGCAAGCAGCTGCTGCATGTATGTATCGATACGTACGGACGTATATAGCCTATTGGAGTTGTCAGTTTTCGAAAAAAAGTGGTGCAAACCATTCGCTTAGGGTTAGGGTTGTCGTGCTGATCTTATCGTACTAAAAATAGACCGGGGCGGCTTCTTCAAGACGGCGGTAGGCGCACCGGGCAGCAGTACCCGTAGCAGCGGTTGCAGCAGCAGCATCAGCAGCAGCAGCAGCAGCAGCAGCAGCAGCAGCAGCAGCAGCAGCAGCAGCAGCAGCAGCTCCAGTAGCAGCGGCAGCATCAGCATCAGCAGCAGCAGCAGCAGCAGCAGCAGCAGCAGCAGCAGCAGCAGCAGCAGCTCCAGTAGCAGCGGCAGCCCCTCGATTTTGTGATAGCTTCACGTCGTATCGTCGTATCGTATCAGAAATAAATGTAGAGTTTGAAAGGCTTTACGTACAACCTCTACGCACGTACCAAGTATACAGTACGGGACACCTAATAAGAAACAGGCTATTAATAATAAGAAAGCCAGGCTGAGATTTGGAGTAAAATAAGAAATTTGGGAGTCGTTATATTGAAATTAGTGTAGAAAGCACCCTGTCTCAAATAAGAAATCCAGCCTGGACTAGATTTCCTGTTTCTTATTAGGTGTCCTGTACTACTGTAATACAATACAAAGCCTTGTATTGATTATCTCAGCAGTGCGTTTTTTTGCGGCGCACACAGACACCATATGTACAGCAGCAGTACTGTATGCGCCCTCAGCAACAGCTGTACTCGACAGCAGAACGACTACCAGTGGTGCACAGCGGTACGTACAGCAGCAACACGTTTTGTAGGGACTTGGGACAAATGTTTTCCACTTTGGCCGGAAATATAATAACCGTTTTATATGTACATTATAGTTCAAACGGGGATTATATTTCCGGTCATAGTGGTATACGGTACTACGTACGAATACGTCGTACTGCTTCCGAGTCACGTACGTAAGCTGTACGTACTGCTGCGTACGAGTCGTAATGTAATACTCGTACTCGTACAGCAGTACTGGTACTGCTGCAAAAGTGGGTACGAGTATATACCGGGTATACGAGTACAGCAGTATTGTGATGCGTATATACGTACTCGTAGACTGCACACAAAGCAGCATGGTAGCATGACAGCCTTTCACAAGCACCGCAGAAATAAACTGCTGTGGTATCAACGTCTGTGCCACGTAACGAGTACTGGTTGCTTACTTCTGTAAGCTAAAACTCAGTCCTCTCTCCCTCGAAAGGGGTCCGTGGCCAATGGTCAAATGACTATTAATGAGGAAAGCAACAAATGAGTACGCCCCCCCCCCCCAAAACCAATTAATCATTTCGAAGCTGTCATCCATTGCAAGTCCACTTCACATTGCATGACATGAGTGCACCCCCCCTCCCCTCCTTCCACCAAACCCCTCTCCCATAACCTTATCTAGAATTTCGCCGACGACGCCGACGACAGCGCCCACAACAACAACGGCGGAAGTGCAACGAAAAACGCCCCCACGTCGTTCACAACTCCCGCCGCTACCGGTACAGCTGCCGCTGAACCAACCGCTACAGCTACCGAAAGGCATGGCGCAGTTGGGGCGGCAACGGCGGCCGTGGCAGACGAGGTGGAGGATAACATCCGAGCGGTGATGAGCGGCGCAGTCTCATTCGGCGGAGACTCCCCTAAGCATGGCGGGGGGAGAGAAGCAGGTAAAGGGTCATACATGGGAGTTCGCCGGAGACGTATTTTGCTTTGCATGCGTGTGGAATGAAGAGTGTTAGTCGCTTGGTGTTCTTTGTTGTTGGTGTTGTTGGTGTTGGTGCTGGTGGTGGTGGTGTTGGGGGTGTTGGTGTTGGTGGTGTTGGTGGTATTGGTGGTGGTACCGTTGCGGCGGCTGCTGTTGATTGTTTTTTTGCTCGTGGCTGTTGTTGATTGATGGTATTGTCGGCTTTATTGATGTTGTGGTTGCTGCTGTTTGTATTGCTGTATTGCTTAGCTCGCGTTGTATGTGTACGTAGCGTAACGGGCTGGCGTATGTTTGCGGCAGCGTTAGTATGAGGTTGGGATTGCATATCAACCGTTTGAACCAGGTACACCTGTAAAACATACCTGGCACCTCGTACTCACCACCGACAATGCCGCTTTGGATCTGCCCAGTAGTACACCCGCTTCTGGGTGCTTCTCTAGAAACGAACTGCCAACATTAAGCGGCTGACGAAACTGGGAGTTCACCAAAGTCGTGCTACTCATATACGTGTGAGTTGCCTCATTGCTGAGGAGCTACCCCGTACATACAACTGCCGTGGAGCCGTAGATGTTGCTCACTTGTTTGCAGCAGGTATAGTTGCGAACCAGGCTCACAGACCCGTGTGCCCCGAACCCCCCCGTGTGTGCCACCAGCTGCCCAGGCGGAGGTGCTGAGGGTGCTGGATTTTCTCTTTTTCTCCGACCGCACGCTGGTCGAGAGTACCATACAGGCAAGCCAGTGCGGGTTGTGAAAATACAGGGATGACCCCCATCTAACTTGAGGGGGGGCATCTCCTAAGCCCCCCCCCCCCCCCCCACTCGTTCCATTAATCTGATAGGTTTGAGCAGACGTCATGACAGTATGAATAGGCGATTTGATGAAACTCTTCGACAAGTAGAAATGCACCAATGCATCACGTTTCGGGTACGAACCGCTCAAAATTAGAGTTGAATACCAACGTTTGTGGCATTAATATCAGTATATAGTAGCACGCTAGTTTTGGTTGCAGTAAGATGGTTACCTCAACACGCGGCCGACCTGCTTGTCTGCTTGTCTGTTTGTCTGTTTGTTTGTTCTTGCTGAACGACGTGAGTGGGTTATCCCCCCCGCTGTTGCGAATGCTTATCCTTTTCAAGCTGCACCAATTTTGTGCAACTCCTTGCGTGATGCTTCGGGGGCGCTCAGTTTTTCACCCCCTGACCCCAGCTGCATGGGCTGCTTGCTTTTCGTGTAGCCGATAATGCTGTAGCCGCGCTTTGTGTTCGTCCCTGCATCATTGTTCCCCCAACAACCCCAAGAGGGTTATAATGGATAACTTGGCTATCATAGCGTATTCAGTCAGAGCTTACTCGGGTCGGCGTTGGTTTCCAGGACACCCCCCTCGCCTCGCGTGACTGGCACCCAGGAGCGCCCTATCATCACCATTCATAATGTCTCCAGCGCCCAGCGCCCAGCGCGCACTCTCGGAAACAACAAAATACGAAAGTCTGCCGAGAATGGAACTCACGAACCAACCTTGGTGGTTTTTTATCGCTACCCTCTGGCCCAGTAGGTTATCCCTTCCATCCACAACAACAAACCCCGAGAGGGTTTCGCCTTAGCCCTTTTGAGCCCGCACAGAGAAAACGTGACGACTAAACATGACGATTGCCGTATCGTCCACTGCTTCGTTAGGGGAGGATAACTTTAGAATCCGGACTACTTCATACCAGGTATATACGTGTGCGATCCGGACTACTACGTATTCCAGCTGGTATATGCCACACAGGCGGGCCCAGGTCATAGCACGCTCACGGTAGGGTTACGCCCTAACCCTAATCCTGAACGATCGATACAAGCAACATTCTCGGGTTTGTTTTGTCGCTATCTCTCGTACGTCCCAGAAGGATCAACTTAGCCCCTTTGGGACTTGAAGGCATGCCTTAAATGGCAAGCATGCCTTAAAAGGGCAACGCCTTAAAGGGCAACGCCTTAAAGGGCAATGCCTTAAAGGGCAATACCTGAAAGGGGAATGCCTTGAAGGGCGATACCTGAAAGGGCAACGCCTTAAAGGGCAATGCCTTGAAGGGGAATGCCTTAAAGGGCAATGCCTTAAAGGGGAATACCTTAAAGGGCAATGCCTTAAAGGGCAATGCCTTAAAGGGCAATGCCTTAAAGGGCAATGCCTTAAAAGGGCAACGCCTTGCAGGGGGAAATTGCCGAAACAGCATGACGATTTACAGCGTCGGCTCCGCGAAGCAGCCCGGGCGTCTGCTGATGTAGCCTAGGCTATCGTAGATGGGGTACCCGAACCGAACTTCAACGCAACGAGTTGCACGACACGCAAGCTGTACGATACCACTTGTACGGCTGCGTACAGAGGACGAACCTATTAGGTACTCATCTCTTTCGAATGAATCCATCGTTACCATCCCTGTGATTTGTTTAAACTTAAGTTCGAAACAAGAACAATGAAAAAATCGTTTGTATTCTGTTTCATTTCAGAATTCGTTTTTTTCGTGTCTCTTTTATTCTTATTATTCTGGTTTGGCTCGTGTCGTTGTGTTCTCGTACCCGACACGTTGGCATTTCACTTGTTTTACCCATTTATTTGCGTTTATTTTGTTTTGGTTTTTCTCCGTCTCACAGCCTGTGTCCACATAGTAAATAGTATATTTCTAAGATTAGGAGTCAGGACAAACATTGGGTGCACTGAGAGAGTTGGGTAGAAATAATGGGTTTACTGTGAAGACAACACACACATACTCGTACTGTGTTTTTTCAGAAGCTTGTTTCGTTTTTTGTTATCGTTGTTGCCTCTGCGTCACCCCGAAGGGGTTGCAACCCGCGACTGAACTGTTTTTTGTTTTTGTTTCTGCTTGTGTTGTTTTTTTGCCGAGCGGCAGGTACTGGACAAGTCGAGGGTGGTCAACGTCCGCGCGAGAGAGAGCGGAAGGGATGTGTGGCTCGTGCAGGGGAGCCGCGGAGCGCCTTACCTTTGCCTCGGGGGCTACTGTTCTTGCAGGTGGGCAGTAGGTGGTGGAGGCGATGCATCCTACGTTAGGGGTGACCCTACTTTTTCTGAGGTTATAGTAATTACTTGACTAAAGTATAGGAGCTCTTTCCCACTTGATTATAGTATATGAGCTCTATGCCACTTGATTATAGTATAGGAGCTCTATGCCACTTGGTTATAGTATATTAGCTCTATGCCACTTGGTTATAGTATACGAGCTCTATGCCACTCGAATAGAGTATATGAGCTTTATGCCACTTGATTATAGTATATGAACTCTATACCACTTGATTATAGTATAGGAGCTCTACACCCCACCCAAAAACTAAGCCGGAGAAAAAAGGAAAGCGCAACCCGATGGATGGGCAAAACCATGGGCAAGGTGCGATAGTAAAACACAAGCGAATTATTTCCGAGCGTTATGGCATGCCTGTGGTTGAGACGGAGACGCAGCCGACTAATTGCGCCTCGTCCTGGCGAAGGACAGGTGGGACCGAGAGCCGGCAAACAAACTCGTTCGCTCTCTCTCTCTCTCTTTCTCTCTCTCTCTCTCTCTCCCTCTCGAACTGGCTCATGTTTTAACGAAACGACCGTTTTTTTTTGCCCGTTTTGGGAATCGGCTTGAACTTTCCCATTTGGTGAGAGTCATTTGTTTGGGCGAGGTACAGAGCTCCTCAAAGTGAACCAAAACCTAAGATAATGCATGATACAGTGCCTACCCCGACTTAAGAGCGCCCGAGGTAAGACCAGTCGGGGTTCAAGAGCGGTCAAACCGGCAAATATGTCCCGCCCATACTAAAAGCTATATATTTCCCACTACAGATAAGACCAATGTGTAATATTACTTGAGAGCGCTTGTTTTGGCTTAAGATTGTCACGGGGTGCTCTTAAATGGAGGCACCCACCATAGGTGCTCTGCCCCCCCCTTGACACTAGAATTAAGAGATGTGTACTGATGAATGTGATTGTACCAAAGCTAATATATGCAGGAGAAGTATGGGAAGGGAACGCGAAGCTCGTACGTACAACAGCTGGAAACAGTACAGATGACAGCAGCTAAAAAAGCACTAGGATGCTCAAGTACGACGAGTAATACAGTATTGAGAGCAGAACTGGGAATGTACCCACTTAAGACAAATAGAGACGTGCGTAAGTTGAAATGACAATATAAAGTAAAGAACATGCCAAATATGAGGTTGCCAGCCATAGCTGATAAAGCTGTATGGGAGAGAGTAACCAAAGGGCGAGCTGGAATAAGGTGGGATAGCGTAGTCGAGAAAGTATGGAAGGATATAGGAAATCAAAAAGAGATGCTGGCCATGGAGAAATTTTGCGGATACAAGACAGAAGTAAAAGAAAGGATAGAAAGAAGGGAACGGCTAGCGCTAAGAAAGAAGGTGGGAGGGGAAGAACACTTAGAGATATACGGGGGATTGAGAGAAGGAATAGGAATGGAAAGGTATCTGCACGGCGCAATGGACTTCGCGAAAAAGCTGAAATTGCGATTTCGTGTGGGGGACCTGGACCTGCCAGAAAGAAGAAGGAGGTATACCAGCAGCCGGGAGGAGGAGGAAGTAGATGCACAGATGTGCCCATGTGGCAAAGCTATAGAGAGTATAATTCACATAGTGGGAGAATGTGAAAGATACAAGGAGGAAAGGGATGTGTTAGAGGAGGAGATGAGAAAAATAGACGAGTGTGACATGGAGAAGTTTGGTACACTAAATAGTAGCGAAAAAACGATCGCTATCTTAGGAGATAGATGGTGGCCACAGGCGGCGAAAAAGGAAGGGGATAAGATTAGCAAAAGGGCTTTAGCCAAAATCAGGTACACCTGGTCACTGGTGCCAAAAACAGGTACTACACGAAAACCAAGTACAAATCACACGCTAGGACACCTCTCATTGGCCAGCCTCACATCGTACCTGATTTTGGCATGAAATGGTCAGGTACACCTGGATTTGTCCACTTTGTTTAGCTTTCAACTGATTTTGGCGAATTTTGAGCCAATCAGAGGCCATACGTACACTGTCTCCTATACGCCCGACACGAAGACATCACACTACGTACATACGACCCGCCACAACGACTACAGAACGTATCATACGCGCGCATACAGCACAATGAACCTGTTGTAATATACCAGGGATTACGTACTGCTGCTTGCTCACACGGTACGGAAAGCGAGCAGTTCAGTCTCAAATGAACTCGATGTTTTGCTCGTATGCTATCAATGTGGCTACGACTATATACATACGTACCTGGTGCACGAATACGGAAATACACGTCGTAGGAGTGAGTGTGATCACGAAATCAATGAAATCATACGACCGATATTAATACCCGTACTGAAAATAACATACAACAGTTAACAAGAGTTTGGAAGACACATACATTCGCTATCATTCTGCTGTTCAGGCGCAAATTCAAAACTATGTTTGATTATTTCTCACAGCCAAAACGTCCCGAAAAACACCGTTCGCGGCGTGCGTTTTTTACTTGGTTTTAGTATATATCTGATTTTGGCTCATATGGATCAGGTCTACCTGATTTGGCAGTTTCCCTTAGCAAAAAGTTTCTTTGTAATATATGGAAACAACGTAATGAGCGTCCAAGTGTTGGAGGTGTCTCAATTAGGAGTAGGAACGGTGCTCCGTCTCGAAAGGGATGCGTGGTCAACGGTCAAATGACTAAGGCAAACAACAAATGAGTACGCCCCCTACCGTAGCATGCGCCACCGACGGTGATAGAAACCCCCTCTCGGTTTCATGATGTGCGTGGTGCATGTCTAGGAAGAGATGGGAGGTAGGGCCCTCTCCATGTCATTTACACAAGAGTAACTGCCGAGCTCACGTCTTACGTTTTTTTGCGTCTCTCTCCCCCCCCCCCCCCTTCGTCCCCGTCGACACCACTGAACGTTCCGGGATGTTTCTTGGATCGGGGTAATATGGCACCGTGCCTGTGGCGATTGAACCCGGGTACTATGACACCTCGTGGTAATTGGATGGGGTCAATGATGGTACGTTGTGATTATTGGACCGGTGGAATTATGGCACCCTGTGACGCCGGCCTGATTGCCGTGCCAGGAGCTTCCTGGAGCTTGCCAGGAGAGGAGGGGACCATCCTGTGCTGGTGGGTGGGTTGTGCGCGGCTATTTTACCGCGAGAAGTGGCGTGACCCTCGTTCCAAAGGCGGGTTTTCCCTTGGCCTACTCTCTCTCTAGTTGTAGTTTGGATGGGGGCACCCGCGTGCGAGCGTGCCGCCTGTCTTTTCGACCCCTTCCCCCCAAGCCTTTTGTTTATGTTTAGTTTCTCTCGTTTTGTCATCACCAGGTATGTCACAATAATAGCGCGATATCTGCTACAACATATGTATATATATGTATACGAAGTATGTATATATCGTCAGCAGGTGTGGTACCAACCAAACCGGTCCATACTTCAACTTCAACTATGTAATTCAAGTTTACTTTGAAGTTTAAGAGCTGATTGAGGAGCGGATGCGTCGGCCGAGAATATACTACCACTTGTACGTGCCTCTACCCACACGACGAGGTCCGGTACTATCACATAGCAGTATACGTGACCATTTCCACTATTTTAAACCAGTATACTAATAACAGTGATACATCACTATACTGGTACCTCAGAAGTGCCCCCGTTAATGATCTACCCCCTGCAAGTGTTCTTTCAAAGATTAGAGTGTTTGCGTTTTTTTTTTTTCTTACTTTTACTTCTCTAAAAATTCTCCCGAAGGAAGGATTTGCGGTAAATTAAAAAAAAAAACGGCAAAAAAGTTTTGGCGGCGAATCCTCCGAGATATTTCCATGAGTATCATGCCTAATAGCACTGTCTGCACAGCAAGCGGCACCGTGTCGGTCGATGCGTCGATATGTTTTCATCGCACACAGCAGTCTGCCTCCACAGCACACCGACTCAATATCAATATAGCGGCTAATACTCCGGAATGTTTCACGAGCATCATGCCTAGCGCTTGTAAACAGTGGTACTCGTAGTGTATGTATATATGATACATATCTCCCAAAACTGGCGTTTTTCGTCCTCGCTGTTTAGTTTTAGTTTTAGTTTTTTTTTGTGACTTTTGTTTCTATATCTTCGCTCTCTTTGGGTGCGTGTTTACGGACATGCGCCCGTTATCTCTACAACCGGATCGTCCCACCCTCTCCGAAAATGTAACATAAACGTGTTTTCGTTGTGCGTGCATGTACCACGAGACATACCTTCGTACGAATAAACCTGCGTCTGTCTGCCTCTCTTTCGTGCAGCCGCGCCTATACTCGTGCTCTCGTGCGTGCGTACGCGTGCATAACCACACGCTGGTTTTTTGCACGATACCTTATGAGATCATACGTATGAGTGCGGGTGTTCATCGACTTTCTCGCGGTGTCGTATATACCTCTTAGCTATTATCTTAACGTACATTTTAATGTGAAGACAACAACAACAACAACAACAACAACAACCCTCTCTTAAATCGGGGTACCCACTCACTACTGCTGTACAATATGTATTCGTACAGCAGAACATTCCGTAGGTTTTTCATGTATGTGTAAGATTAATATTAGGGCTTCGGCCAAATTCAGGTACACCTGTTCACTTTGGTGCCAAAAACAGGTACTACACTAAAACCAAGTATAAATCACACGCTAGGACACATATCATTGGCCAGCCTCACATCGTACCTGATTTTGGCATAAAATTGTCCAGGTACACCTGGATTTGTCTACTTTGGCTAGCTTTCAACTGATTTTGGCCAGTTTTGATCCAGACATAGGCCATACGTACACTGTCTCCTATACGCCCGACACGAAGACATCACCACACTACGTACATTCGACCCGCCACAACGACTACAGAACGTATCATACGCGCGCATACAGCACAATGAACCTGTTGTAATATACCAGGGATTACGTACTGCTGCTTGCTCACACGGTACGGAAAGCGAGCAGTTCAGTCTCAAATGAACTCGATGTTTTGCTCGTATGCTATCAATGTGGCTACGACTATATACATACGTACCTGGTGCACGAATACGGAAATACACGTCGTAGGAGTGAGTGTGATCACGAAATCAATGAAATCATACGACCGATATTAATACCCGTACTGAAAATAACATACAACAGTTAACAAGAGTTTGGAAGACACATACATTCGCTATCATTCTGCTGTTCAGGCGCAAATTCAAAACTATGTTTGATTATTTCTCACAGCCAAAACGTCCCGAAAAACACCGTTCGCGGCGTGCGTTTTTTACTTGGTTTTAGTATATATCTGATTTTGGCTCATATGGATCAGGTCTACCTGATTTGGCAGTTTCCCTTAGCAAAAAGTTTCTTTGTAATATATGGAAACAACGTAATGAGCGTCCAAGTGTTGGAGGTGTCTCAATTAGGAGTAGGAACGGTGCTCCGTCTCGAAAGGGATGCGTGGTCAACGGTCAAATGACTAAGGCAAACAACAAATGAGTACGCCCCCTACCGTAGCATGCGCCACCGACGGTGATAGAAACCCCCTCTCGGTTTCACGATGTGCGTGGTGCATGTCTAGGAAGAGATGGGAGGTAGGGCCCTCTCCATGTCATTTTCACAAGAGTAACTGCCGAGCTCACGTCTTACGTTTTTTTGCGTCTCTCTCCCCCCCCCCCCTTCGTCCCCGTCGACACCACTGAACGTTCCGGGATGTTTCTTGGATCGGGGTAATATGGTACCGTGCCTGTGGCGATTGAACCCGGGTACTATGACACCTCGTGGTAATTGGATGGGGTCAATGATGGTACGTTGTGATTATTGGACCGGTGGAATTATGGCACCCTGTGACGCCGGCCTGATTGCCGTGCCAGGAGCTTCCTGGAGCTTGCCAGGAGAGGAGGGGACCATCCTGTGCTGGTGGGTGGGTTGTGCGCGGCTATTTTACCGCGAGAAGTGGCGTGACCCTCGTTCCAAAGGCGGGTTTTCCCTTGGCCTACTCTCTCTCTAGTTGTAGTTTGGATGGGGGCACCCGCGTGCGAGCGTGCCGCCTGTCTCTTCGACCCCTTCCCCCCAAGCCTTTTGTTTATGTTTAGTTTCTCTCGTTTTGTCATCACCAGGTATGTCACAATAATAGCGCGATATCTGCTACAACATATGTATATATATATATGTATACGAAGTATGTATATATCGTCAGCAGGTGTGGTACCAACCAAACCGGTCCATACTTCAACTTCAACTATGTAATTCAAGTTTACTTTGAAGTTTAAGAGCTGATTGAGGAGCGGATGCGTCGGCCGAGAATATACTACCACTTGTACGTGCCTCTACCCACACGACGAGGTCCGGTACTATCACATAGCAGTATACGTGACCATTTCCACTATTTTAAACCAGTATACTAATAACAGTGATACATCACTATACTGGTACCTCAGAAGTGCCCCCGTTAATGATCTACCCCCTGCAAGTGTTCTTTCAAAGATTAGAGTGTTTGCGTTTTTTTTTTTCTTACTTTTACTTCTCTAAAAATTCTCCCGAAGGAAGGATTTGCGGTAAATTAAAAAAAAAAACGGCAAAAAAGTACTTTAGAGAAGTACGTTTTTGATCAAAAGTTACGGTAACTTTTGGCTCTCAGTTTCATTGGCCTACACACACCGAGCATTCTACCGACGCAGAACGGCACAAATTATGGGACATGTCTCCCATAGGCCCCAACCTTGCTGCTTGCTCTACACAACACAACAACCGGTGGGAGCACAGAGGCTCGAGATGCGTGCTACAGTATGATACGGACAAGCGGTGCTGGCTTTTGCTGACGGGGCGCCGGCGGACTGCTGGCGGCCCGCTACGGTACGCTCTCGCCGGCTTGGTGTCGTGGAGGATGCGCTGTTCAGAAGAACTACTCGTACGAGTACGAGTTACTCGTACGAGTCGTGCTCGTATGGAGACGTAGTCTTACCGCCTTGCTTGTAGAGCGCGACAGGATGCCAGATCGCCGTGTATCATTTCAATTTCACCACACTGCGGTAGCAGCACTAGCAGCACTAGCAGCAGCGGCGGCGCGCCGCCACGGTCTATATATGTCGGGCCCCGGGCGGGCTTGGAGCGGAGCGTGCCGGCGCGGTGTCGCGCGTAGGTCGTGGGCAGCAGCAGGAGCAGCACACGACGACAAGAAGAGTTGGACGCAAAATCGAGAAAAGCAAAAACGGAAGCTGTTGCTTCTCCTGCTCTGCTGCTCCTCTGCTGTTGTGTGCTGCTGCTGCTGCTGCTGCTGCTGCTGCTGGGGCTGCCGCTGCTGCTGGGGCTGCCGCCACATAGCTGCAGCCACCGGTGCTGCTGCTTGCGGTCGTGGGATTGCAGCTGCGGCACTGCGGTCATACCCCTGCCGCCGCCACCGTTGCTGGGCTGCCGTTCCTCTCGTACGCTACTTTTTGTTTTCGTTGTTTGTTTGGTTTGCCGCATTGCCTCACCCCACTTCCCTTATTATTTTCGGAGGCGTCGCCTGCAGGATTTTTTACTTCTATCGCAATCACACCGAAACCATGAGGGGAAGGGAATTCACTTTTTTGAGCGGAAGGAAAGTATATATATTTTTTACTTCTATCGCAAACACTCCCCCCCCCCGTTGCGTCCTCTCATGGCTCATGTGTATTATCTTGAGCTATACACCGGATGTGTAGTATACGTCCTCTGTGAATAGCGTTGAGGCCATTGCGTTGCCCCGTTGACGCCACTGCACAAGACTAAGACTATCACCGCCGATGATGGTGAGTTGGTGGTGATGATGATGAGGATAATGATGATGATGATGGTGAATTGGTGGTGATAATGATGATGATGATGAGGATGAGGATGATACAGTAGTACAAATATAAGTTCTTGGATTGCTGTTGCGCAAGTTCGATTGCGAGTTGCAGCTCAGAATTAATATGTTGACATTGAAAAAGGCGCTCTGAGGCCAGGAAAGAGGAAGAAGACGAACGATCGTCAGTTGAGACATAAACAGATGAGAGTTAGGGAACCGGCATATCGTTTTTTCTCAGCTTGTCACTTGACACGTTCTACGGCTAGTAATAGATGTACCGAACCAGGTGGTTGTACTGACCGACCTACAACAGCACTCTTCAAGTCTTGTGGAGGTCGATACTGCACGCCATGGTGGCAAGTTAACTACTCTTGCCTATTGGCACAATATCTGAAATGTCGACCAATATTCTTATCGTGACGTGCCTGTGCACCCGGATGTCTTACTTGCCATACCGACTGGGTATGATGGGATTAGTGTCCCATCGTGTATTTTGCTATAAACTCTTTGCCTGGCGCAGTGCCACTCTCGATGCAAGTTCTAGTCCGTATTTAGACCGCATAGACTACGTCGGCTGCATCGCGGCAGGGCCACCTCACTACCACGTGTTCCTCCACCTCGACGTAGCGTCTTCCAATTCCCACGACCCCTGCTCCGGGTATTACACGGAGCAAGGCCGTTGGTCGCGCCCGAAGGCATGCGTTAGCTCCTGCCCCTTAAAGGCTCCTACAACGAGCTTTGGCGAAGACCTTGGTTTCGCTTTCCCCACCCCTCCCAGTGGGTCTCGCACAGTCCTGGCGAGCGTGCCGTCTCCGGGAGCTGGTCCACATAATCTGTGTGCACAGCGTGACGGCATTGGTTGACCATCTTGCTCAATTTATGTTGACTGACGGGGACCGCGTCATGCGCAGCCAGCGGGTCGACCTCTGGGGGCCTCGGGGGCCGGGTCGTCATCTTCGCCTAGGCTCCATTCAAACCAAGGTTAGGGGATGAGGCCTGGGATCCCTTCCTCCTTGGTTTCCACCCGTGTGTCTTAAGTATATTGCAAGCTACCTCCGAGCTGAGTGATAACGCTCGATTCAAGGCGACCCCTCCCCACTCATTCTCCTATTAATAGTGTGCGCTTGAGATCTGTCAGAATTCCCAGCAGGATCCCAGCCCTGCTCCCAACAGAGGCACACATTCGCCTCGCTTTCGTAGATGGAAGCCCTCCCCCTCCGCGTCCCGTACAAATGCGTTTTTGGGCTTGCTACGGTAGTCAGGTTGAAATGTCAGCCGACTTTCCGGACAACCCTCCTGGAAAACGACTGTGCCCCCATCGCGCCCGGTAGCTCTAATATGGTTTCCTATGCCCACTGTTCCCCGTTGTCTGTGCCCTTCTGCATGCGTTGAGAAACTCCTCGTGCCCAGAGATTTTACTGCATAGCTTGTTCTCTGCCAGAGGGGTTCAATGGCGAGGAGGGCCACTGTTTGCTTGCCCGGCATATTAGCAAGGCAGCACGCAAGGAAGTCCGCGTCTCCATTCTTAGTTGGCCCCATTGCTCGATCCAGGGCGTGTTTTCGTGTGTGCCGGTAGGGACACCCACCACCGTTACCCCTATTTTGTTTGCAATGCCAACATCATCGCTTGTCAGGATCGAAATATGCTCTGCCGTCGGGACGTGCCTTTTCGGTTGCAGTGCTACGGTCTCGGCGGGGTTGACCACTATGCCGCCGTAGATCAGCTCTCGCCGGAGTAACAGGGAGCCTCCGGCCGCGTTGGCCGTCGCCTCCATGAGGCAAAGAGAGATATCGTCTATGTGCGAGAAGACGTCCATTCCTTCTCCCTCGAACGCACAGCTTAAACGCTTCAGTCCCGGTCGCAACGCCAGCCAGAGCATTCCCGGCCCCATGCCCCCCCCCTGCTGGACACAGCTGGAGTAAACGATCGACCTGGTCTCTCTGGCGTCTGTCCGAAATATCACGACAGCTGGTCTCGTACCATATCAAAGCACTTATCCAGTAACGGCGTGCGCGATGACATGCAGTTGGCCACCTCTGCAAGCACCGCCGACCTATTAACAGTGTTACAGAAGTTGAAAGAGTCGGTGGTAACAGGCCTGCTGCCCATCTCGTGTAGCATTGGTTGCACTCAGTCTCACATGCTCCACTCCTCCGGGTACGGTAAACCCAAACTACCTCCCCTCTCAGCTGATCCCCTCCAACCGCGGCCACCACTGTTGCATAGACCCTGTGGTGATGAGCGTCGTTCATGGCCGGTCCACGCAAACCGGCGGACACTGATTCTTTGCCAGACAACTGTTATGCCCCGGCCGAACTCCTCCCACCCGACGTCGAAGTGGATGATGGGCAGCAGGCGCCAGAACCGTTCACCGTCATTTCCGGGGCCCGAACGGGCGCTCGGAGCTGACCCCTCTTAAAGGCGTACAGCCCGGTGTCCAAGCTGGAGCGTTACACGATAGATCCCTCACGCCATGTCTTCTCTGTTGCCGCCCAGGAAGGTACGTGGGCACGTCCCGTTCCCGGGTCTCTTCCCCGTCCTTGAGGATCCTCCAGATGGCGCCTTCGTCGTTTGGTATCATAGATTCACTGTCGTTCTTTGCGGGTCCTTTCGCTCCCCTTCCTTGGCTCTCCGCTACCACTTCCCTCCCCTCTAAACCGATAACTCGCGCCCTTCCGGCACCCGCTCTTCCGCCACCCTCGCTATCATCCCCCTTTCTGCTGGGTTCGTACTCTGTATCCCCCCGCCCTCCCTCTCCGTCCTGCTGGCGAGAGCAACGCACTACCCCAGGCCTGAGGTTTTGCCCCGTGCTCGTAACCGGAGAAGGATATTACGTGACCAGGTCCTGAACACGGCGAACAACGCACGGTAGCAGTCGACAACCACTTCCTCATTCACTCGGGCGGAGCAAATCAAGGAAAGACCGTTGTGGCAGGCTCAGAGTATCGCTGAGCAGAGAACACAAGAGAAACGAAGTGGCTGAGGCCTTCCCATGGGGACGTACCACGAGCTCGAACGATCTGTAAAGGAAGTGCTCAGGTACCTAGCCGGACCCGGTCCAAAGACGCTCCGCTGAAGGAGGTCGGAGATTTGTATGGTGCCTTTCACGTCCGCCCACCTCCCACCGTGTTCGGTCATTGGCAGCCCGCAACCAAGCTCCGCCGGCAGGGGGGGGTCATCTTCGGCCTACCCACTCAGCGGTAGTCGCCACGGGACTTGGGATCTGTATCCCCCCTTACAAGGTCGTCACCTCGTTGCAACCTGCTGCGGACGTAGACAAACACCCCGTGGGGGCACGGAACGGGTACCCGCATGCGACTGTCCCTTGTTCCCTCTGCCGGGTCGTCTAGCACCAGACCGGTAGGGGCATAGCCTCTGCCTGCTCTCTCGCCCCCACTGCTACGTGCTGGTCGTTCTCGCCTTGGTTCATGACCTCCACCACCCTATGAAAATGTGCCTCAAGAAAACCTTGCCATCTGTTACCGGCGATGGGCACCCCACCCCGTAGCGTCGCCATATCGTTGGTGGGCCCTCGGAAATATTTCATTGAAGAGGAACGTTCTCCGATTGAAACACTCACTCCGTTCTCTTATGGCTGCGTCGAACCGATCGTCTCCCCCGTCAGAGGTCCGCTGCGCCATTTACGCAATGGACTCCGTATAATTGACCCATCCGGCGAACTCTAACCTCTGATGGGGTACCATCTGCCCCCCACAAGCCCCGCACGGCTTTTCCACTTCTGGTTGCCGAGTGATCGTGCCACGCCGATCTCCATTGATGTCCCCCTTCTACCCTCTCGGTTGCACGCCGAGACATATCTACCGTTACTGCTGGAATCAAGAACCTTCTGGATAAGCGTAGCTCAGCTATCGACCCCGGCGTTTGTGGCACTCCCCTCTGCCGCGTATGGCGATCCACTGAAACCATGGATCCATGGAAGTAGGGTGTGTAGTTTCACCCTTTGGTGCACCGGAGTCAGGGCCGGATTAGGCACATACCTGGTTTGTGCGTATGCGAGCGTCATGGGCCCTGGCTCGGGGGTTGCGTCTTCAATAAAGAGTAGGGCACCGCACGCAGTCTCCTCCACCAACCCGTGGCAAACGTTGCATACCACTCGCCCTTCGCTGCCGTCCTGTGTGGCCCTGGTCGATGACTCCCTTACTCTCCTAGCCGGCATCTCTCGACGCGAGACCACCGTCGCCTCTGCCGCAACCTCGTCCCTGTGCTGCCTGAGTGCTCTTCTGTCGGCTTCTCCAACTGTTCCGATTGATCTGCACGCCGAGCAGCTTAGGTTGACCCCCACCTCTGATACGAAGAGCGGTGTAGCATGATATGTGGAATCGGGGACGGCAGCTGGCGAGGTGGACCATCGGCACAACTAGGTCTTCGGGCCATACGTACTGGTTTTCCGGGACCTACGCTCGGGGCGTCCCGCTTTTTGTGGGTGTCATCGGGCGTCGCGGATGACAGCCTTGGTGGCGGTAACTTCACCCGTCTGGTCGCCGACCACAGTGACGCTTTGAGGGCAAGAACCGCCTCCGGTGTCAAGATTGATATCCCTGTCGAGCGGAGGGCAGACATTTACAACGGCGTCCGTGGCAATGTCACAGGTATAGTCAGGAGTGGCCTGATATATCTTGATATAGTTGGCGGAGATTTCGGCGTCGTTGACGGTGGCGGTGCCAGCACCGCGCTCGTCGATGGGGGCCGCGGCGGCGGGTGGGAATGCGCGGTTGGTTAAGGCTGCCTTGGACGTGTCTCGAATACCTTCGGTCGCGCCATTGGCGGTACATCCTGCAACAACGGCTTCGGGGGGGTTATGAGGGTGTGGGGGGCTTCCTCCCTGAGTGGGCTGTAGACACCCTGGGGTAGGGATCGGTGGGTGTGCCCCCATCGTAACTGGGTACAATAAGCGCGAGAAGTCTGACTTCTAGACCAGGGAAGGTATTATCAGTGGCGGGGGCGGCGGTGTTCTCAGTTTCAAGGGCTGGTATCCAGTTCACGCTCTCGACTGCGTGCCCATTGATGAAAAAACCCCAAACCATGTCCTCGACTGAGTCGCGGCGACCGACGTTCTTGCGGCGAAGAAGCCGTCTCCACCAGCGATGAGGGAGACCATCCACCAGGTACTCTCAACCACCACAGTGTGGGGGTAGGCGTCGTAGGCGGTCCCGGCCTTGTTGCCACCGGCGATCTCAGTACCCGCTGTCTCTGTTGTGGTACAAGAGGCGTCCCTGGGGTTGTTCCCGCCTGAGACAGTACTGACCCTAACGTTGGTGCCGGCGACGTCATCCACGCTGCCACCCGCAGCGGACACGAGGCGCGGGGTGGCTCCATGTTGGCTCGCTCCCGCGTCCTAGCGGCTGGCCAGGTGCTTGGCCTCGTGTTAATGGAGATGAGGCCTTCTGTGTTTTCTCCCATCCCCTAGATTTGACGCCCATGGCTCGCCGCACGTCTCTGCTTATAGATGCGAGTGGTGGCGATCTCCCGTTGGCCCCTCTTCCTGGCGTGGTACTGACCCCGATGCGACTCCGGTCGCCCCCCCGGAGAAGTTTATTTCCGCACAAAGGGAACTATCGTATCTCGTAGTGTGTATATGTGTACCAGGTATATGGTAAGACACTCACGAGGCTGTTACATAGTATATACCCATCACTGTATCAGGAAATGGCCACACCAGAAATCCACACACACATATATATTTCCATTCGAAGTGTTATGCATCACAAGTCCGCCTCACAAACGTTTCTTAGTAGGATGCAGCCCACCTTTCATGTGAATCGCCCAACACATCAAGGCGTTTCGCGTTTCGCATCCCAAAAAAAGTTGGTGATCGTTAGCCATGATCGGTGATTTCGTCAAACTCGTGTCGTCTCCAACAAGGGCTGGTGACCGTTAGTCATGATCGGCACTTATTCAAGTTTCTGTCGCTTTCAACAAGTGCTGGTGATCACCAGGCATGATCGGCACGTGAGTCGGTTTTCTGTGGATTTCATCACCTCCTGGTTATCGTTAGAATTCGTTTTAAGGAACATCCTTTTTTAATCGAATCGATTTCTTGTTTTCTAATCAAATTGAGTTTGCTTCTGATTGGTCAAGGACGGAATTACCAAGAAAACGCTCTCATTTTGGAGCGAGGGGCGAGGGAAAGTCGTCAATTCGATCGAATTGGAAATGAAGTGTCGAAATACATGTTTTCGAATTCGATCGAATCGTGGAGGAGCTGATTTAACTTGACATAGTATGTTGACACTAGGCCAACGTCCCCGAGGCAGTCCGTCGGCTGTTTGAGTTCTGTCCACGACCACGACCGAGGTGATATAATTGTGTACCTCAACGAATGGCGACCGGGCAACAGCCGCGCCTCGGACTACAGACCATAGGACAGCGTACCCAGGCTGTTCCGCGTCAAAACGTACATGGCGCTCGCGAGTCCAAATCGTTCAACAGCTCAGTAGGCCAAAGCTCACGAAAAACGATCGAATGATTCAAAACACGAAGGATGCGTTGAAGACTTCGATAGTTTCATCGCCGACGGTGTGCCACGCGTGCTGTGTGAGGGTTCCTTCCACCCACCCAAGAGACCCTCAAAGTGATAGCTGTCTACTAGCTTGCCCCCCCCAAAAAACAAGAAGCTGACGGCGGCGGGCACACGACCTCACATGCCCTGGCTCTCGTTTACTCTCGTCGATGTTTATCAGCGGGGCGTTGTGTGACGTGCTGCGTTTCTCCGATTTCGTTAGTATTTGAAGAGCCCTTCGTGCTTGCCCATCAGGGCCCAAACTCGTATGTTACCGCCAAATCGAATCGAATCGAATGCAAATCGATTGAAAAAGGTGAATCGATTCATTTCTAGAGATCCTTCGTTGAAACGGGTCCTTAGGCCTATTCAATATATTGGGTTTTACTTCCGTTGAGGGGGGTGTTAACCCCTTAAGAACTGGTCGGACGTATTTGGGGAAAACCACTTGGAACTAGTGTGGAATGTTTTTTTTTCAGTTCTGAATGGGTTAAGTGTAAGCTGGGTAGCCTATGCATACGTAGTCAACATTTAGTACAAAGAGTCACTGCTAGAAATAGCAGCAGCAGTGAGCAGCAGAGCTGCAGCATGAACGATTTTCCATATGGGTACCGTAGCCTGTCGCAGTACAAGTACATCCAGTGTACAGAACGGTGCCATACATAAAAAGGTATTGCGGGTTCAGGATGACGAATCAGGAGAGCCAGGCGTTGTGGCATAGCCGACAGCGCACACGCTGTCACTTCTCACTGGTGTTCACAGCACCTACATGGACTCCAGCAGATATTGTATTCTAGGAAAGTCTTAGCCACATGGTGTTGTACACATTGTTCGTCTTCCACCAAGTGCATCGGCACCAGTCTGAGTGTCCATCAGCCCCAGCGTTAACCTCTGATACCACGACAAAAAGGGAAACGCACATCGATCCCAGATACCAACATGTAGACACTTAAAACGATATCACTACTACTGCTGCTTGATGCGTAGTTCGTCTGCATGACAGGCCACCAATTCCGGCAAAGAGAGTGCTCGAGTAGCGTCCAACTGAGCCTGGGCCCCCAATCGATTCCGGAGTCCTGGGTCGTTAGCTAACACCTCGAGAGCATCGGCCAGTGCCCTCGGCGTTGGATCGGCCACCACCATCCCGTTCTCCATGTGGCGAACCAGCTCTCCCGTGCCCCCGAACCCGAACGTCACCAACGGAACTCCCAGCAGCATGGCCTCCGGGCCCACCATCCCGAATGTCTCGGGGCTGATCGAGGGAATGACGAGAGCAGTCGCCCGCTGCACCTCACACGGAACTTCGTCGACCGGGAGGGGCCCCTTGAAGCTAACGCTTGCGTTCAGGTCCCGCGCGAGATTTTTCATGTGGTCTCGAAGGGGGCCTGTTCCTACGACGACTCCTCGAGTAGCCCCCCCCTGCTCCTTCCCATCTGCTCGCCTTCTCCTCTGCAGAATGGACATCGCACGGACGAACATTCCCGGCGTTTTGTAGGGCGCGATCTGGCCCACGATTATAAACGTTGCCGGTTGGAGGTCGTCACTACAGTTGCTGCCCTCCTTTTCCTCTCGAGAAACTCTCAGTGCATCGGTACTGTCTCGTGGAGGTTCAATGTCTTTGTTTGACCTTCGGCCAGTGCTACCGCAGGATTCGGCCGCTTTCAGAACTCTCGCTGCGTCCATTACCGGGTGACAAACTTTGACCTGCAGCCCTCCAGCAGTTCGGACGACCGCCGGGCTGTGCGCGATGTAGTGCGACGGCCCGATGAGCGAGGTGGCTCCCGAGAATAGCGGTGACATGTACCCGCCTGCGATAGCTCCCAGGTTCACCATGCGGGTTTTCAAGCCAGCTATTCGTGCCAGATGCAGAAGGTATGCGTCGGCGTCTATTCCCCCGTTCGATATCACTAGTGCGTCGAAGCCCCTGAGGTGGCGGTAGAGCCCTCCCAGCGAAAATTCCATGTCGGGGTAGTCCGAGACGACGCCTTCCCAAGTCTTCGCTTTTGACAATACGGAGTGGAGGAATGAAGTCAGTGTACCACTCTCCCGAGTAGCTGCGTCCCATCTCTGCGAAGGGGTGCATGCAGGTTCAGAAGCGACGCAGAAAGGGCAGGGAAGTTTATATTGCAGATGATTAACCCATCACCGAATTTCGCCAAAACATCCCAAATGTATGGAGGCTTAGATACGTTTGAAAGGTGCTAGGGACAAGCGACCATCATCGCATCCAGCGCAGCGAACTTATCGAGCGCCCGTTGTCTTGGAACCCAACGCACTTCAGAGGGTCAGAGCTATGCTATGACAGACGGGGTGCCGAGTTTTTCTTATGATATGCTCGCATGAAGAGCTCGACGGCCCACCCAAAATGCGAGTGTGAGATAGTTGTACAACACCCCAGAAGAAGAACTCTAAAACGGTACTGTGGGCGCAACCATTAAATACAGAGGCTATGCTGTATCAGGTACACCACAGATCAAACATATCAGAACATATCAGTATGACAAAAGATGTCGGGAAGTTCTCCAGTTTAGAGAGGAGTCCCGACAGCCAGAAAAAAGCTAGGCCTTCGAAAGGACCGCAGTCCTCCGTACGTAGCTTGGACTGGTGCTACAGTAGAGGGGCGGATTTTGTACGTCCTTTATTTTTTGCCGCTCCGGGCCACTTGGCCGAGTGACCACCTCAATAGGTTTCAGTATTACGTAACGTCCATGCATTTAATCTTCAAAATGTGCACTGCCGTCGGGCTATGTTTTTTTACGGTGCGCCGACACAATAGTCTCAAGTCTGCGTTTGAGCGAGGCACAGAGTCACTCACACCCTAAAGGCCTAAGCGTGGTACGTAGTGAAGAGGAGGGGTAGCCGCCCGACCGTAGCACCACCAGTCGTTGGCTCGCCAGTCTCGCAATATTCCGTAGTTTCGTTCGTTCACTCACCTCCGTGAAAAACCCGAGGCAAAAGCGCTTCACTGCGCCAACTTCGTTCGTAAAAATCTCTTGCATGGGTAGATCTCCGGCTGCACACATCGCGATAGGAAGGCGGGTGTTTCGGCAGTGAGTTACATTGAAGAGCACGATAAAAATAGATACGAGCGAAGATGGAACGTTTTTATGGACAGCGGGTCGTCGTTCGATACATCTTCGGAACTCGCTGCGGAGTAGGAGGGCTTGGCCCTTGCGGCCGGAGCGGATAGGGTCAGGAGAAGAAGAACATGTTTCCCTGTATCTTTATCGCGTTTTTTTGTTGTTGGCACTAACGCTACATGTTGTAGGATAGCAAATGAAAAAACAAAACCCAACGAAACATGAGACGCAACATATAACACCCCGATGATGCGGCTGCGCGTCCCAATAGGCGCTCGCGACGATAAGGGTAACGCTTCGAGGCCAAACCCTTAACACCTCCTACAGATCTTGATCCAGATCGTTTACGTCTCGTTGCGTCTGCCGTTGTGACAGGCTGTGCAGGATCAGCGTACTGTAGTACAAGGTCCAAGCCAAGAAGCATGGGCTAGATCATGCAAAACATTACGGATCCCACCCGGCAACATGAGGTAGATCATACAAGATCTGGGATAGACCTACCTTGAGATATACAGGTCGCCGACTGGGCATCGATGGTCTGTCCAAGGTACGTTGCTGATACATGATATTCCTCAACTGATGGCCTGCTCAATAAGGCCTGCCCTATTGCTTGCTTTTACAATAATGCCATTGATTAAATACCTGGGCGGTGGGATTGTTTAACGGGTTGGCCTTGCTTTGCTTGATCGAAACCAGGTTTTTTGGGGTGAAGAAGATATCTATTCAAGAGAGGAGGCTCAACCCCTACTCTGTATCATTGGTGAGTCCAGTAGGCGCCACCAATTATAATGCTCGTATTTTGGGCCAACTCCAAATTAGTTATATGGAGCAGGGTGTATCCTACACTCAAGTTCCGTCTGAGCCACGTGTTACACTATGGGTTACGCTGTTAAGCCCACACATATTTCACTGCCGGGATGGTAAGAGGTGCTGGGCACGTGTGCGGGATAATAATATTGATGTGAGAAAACTAGAGATGCGGGCTAGTTGTCATAAAGAGGGGCCGTGGGCTACGGCAGGTGTTGCGCATGTGAACAGACGCATGCTACGATAGAGGTGCACCATGTGTTTTCTAAGCTCCTCACTTAAGGAGCGTCATACCTCACCGGAAATATGATTTCGGTGAAAAATAAAAGTGCTGCCGGATGCGAAATATCATGACCGAAGGATGCCTCAAACAGCATTCGTCACAAAAATGAAAGTCCGACGAATTTGGGTTAAGGAGCCCGATCGTTCAGAAAACGATTCAGCCCAAAAGTGCTACCTCTATCGTAGCACGCGTCAACAACCATATCTCTAACTGGCGGGATATTTTGGCATGCGGGATAGCGATATATGCGGGATGGTTGGAGATGCTGGGCAAGTAGGATATGTGGAATAATATAACAGGTACGAGAACAAATAGGGCTGCGGGGTAAGCATCATACAAAGGGCCGAGCGACGGTAGGGGGTCCACCACCGATTTTCACATTTTGTATTTACTTCCATGGAAGAAGTACATTTACTTCCATAGAAGTAAACCATATTTTTGATTCCATGGAAGTAAAGAGCCATGGAATTAGCTTGTCTCGCTTCCATGTTTTACTTCCATGGAAGCAAACAAAACGTCCATGTAGGTTGAGTTTACTTCCATGGAAGTAAAAAAGCACGTCCCTGACAACTTCCATGAAAGCAAACTCAAAATATATATATAATGTGGGAGGTCGGGCGGGGGTTACATTTTTGAGCAAACACATTTATCACCGACGGAATATGTGTGCATGTGGGATACCGACATGTATACGGGATTGGTTTAACATCTTGGCCAAGAAGAAATGCGGGACAATATGATAGATGCGTTAAAATAAATAGGGTTGCGGCCAAAATCTCATACAAGGGGCCTTTCTACGGTAGGGGTTGAATTTTTGAGCCCAAACATGTCCCACTGCCGGGATTCGTCCACCACTGCAACAGAGGAGCTACGAAAAAACATTATATTTGCCGCTAGATACCCAGCCCATGGGTTGCATAAGGTTAACTTACATAGAGCTGTTCCCGAGGTCGGTTGCTGGATGGGGTACAGCGATTCTCATGCGAGGAGCCTTTCAATAGTGTATTACAGTAGTAAACACGAAGAAGTGATGCAAACATTCGCGCCGAAATGTCCGAACTCCAATTTGTTTTGGCACTGTCGCCTATTGCTGCGCATTTCTTTACAGCGTGGGTATCGCCGGTCTTTGTTGCTCGGGAAATACGCACCGAAACTCGAACAGAAAACGCAGTTTCGAAAAGCTCTTCAGAGAGATACCCTTTCTCCGAACGTTGTCAGGGAAACCACAGCGGTAGTGATATATGATCTAGTCATGCAGTTCGTTGGCAGCCGGGCGATACAACAAACACTCACATGCACAAGACAGATCTAGCGTAGATGCCTGGAATGTGTCCGGTAGATGCTTCATGAGGTGAAGCGTGCTGAGCTTCATGCCCTCCACCCCACCTAGATCGACGAGAAAAAGAACACGAGTAACCTCGGCTCCGTCTTTCTCCGCCTCGATCTCGCTGCCCATGACGCTGGGTCTCAGTACCGTCTCGCTTGTAGATCGACGCTGGACCATCTGTGTTTCTGCCGAGAAGACTTCAAGCGTCAGCGCAGCGCTCGCAATGCAGCCGTCTCGCGTTGTGTCAAGCCAGCTCTCCCCGGGGCCTCCCCTGTCTGTCTCAAATAAACACAGCTCAAATACCCTGGTTCCCTCGAAACCGTACGAAGTATAGTGTACGAGGGTCCCCTGGATGGCCATTATCTCCAAGGAGGTTGTCAGCAGCTCCACCCCGCTCACCGTTATCTTCACGCATAGCGAGGTTCCACACGAAGTTTTGTCTGCGAGTTGCGCCGCACGTGACCCCTCGGACTGATGACTACCTGCCTGCCTCAGCTCTTCACCCCGCGATAATCGTATGTGGATGTTATTGCAGGCAGCGCTGATGATAGAACCATCCTGCGGAGAAACGAGCCTAACGTCGTCGCTAGGTGGCGCGAACGACGGTGAGGAGTCGATGCCCTCTCGTGGGGAGGAGTCGATGCCCCCTTGCAAACGAACCATGTCAAACACCAAAATGGTGGTCTGCCCTGCCGATGTGCACACGACGTTCACCCCGTCCTCTGCTGATCCCGCAACCCCTCCTGCCTCCGCGTGTGAACTCCAGTGTTCGCGGTGGGGGGACCCGTAAGCCGTACCAGGTACATCCGTGGCGATAGGGTTTCCAAATGTTACCCAGGCATGCCCGGCTTTATCGTGGAGCATCTCGCAGCGCTCATCGTTCACGTGAGACCACGACAGGAGTCCTGCCTTGCGGTTTGCTGTTCGGAGGCGGTAAGGCCCCTCGCACGCAGCTAGAGTGCCCGGCAGCATCGAAATCGCCACAGCCGTGCAAGCTGCGCAAAATCATGTGAAATGGGCAGCACGAGGAGAGGGTCATCAGTGTGTGCTGCGGTTTGGAGAGTAAATACCTACCATTTTAACCCGAAATATAAGAACAATTTCAATGAAATGTTAATATACAAACCGTCCGTATATTCCGGTTCAGAGTATGATACGTCACGACTTTCGTTCCAAGTCTTTGTTCGTTCGGCGCAGACATATGTATATACTGGTGCATGCAGTATTTGTTAGAGACGTTGGCGCCGGTCCGCCGAACAACACGACACCAGGTCTTTGCTAGCGGTGAGGAGCACCAACAACTGTCAAACTAATACCTGGCAGCTACAGTAGTACCGTGATTACGGGCAACACTACCCGCGCAATCACCTAGTTTGAAACAACAAGGGTTGAACGAAGGCGTTTCGACGTTCTCGCTTGGTGGTGGGCCCCATCAGCAATTTTGAGCATGGTGTTTACATTCCACTTGTTTGTAACTCCAAGGGGGGGGATTCTCGAAACAAATGTGACTATAACAGCAGTACAGAATCGGCAAAAAAACGAACTAGTCCGAGCTGCTGAGACGCACAGTTGGGGAGTGTACCCGAGCTATACATACAATGAACAAAGTAGATCCCCGACAAGCATACAACATGATACTGCTGTAATAAAAGTTGTCCTATATACTGCTGCACTATCCTACACCCAGTGGTTGATAAGACTACGTGTTGATATAATCAATTCTACAGCAGTATCGGCCCACGAATAAGAAATACCTGGTAACCGAATAAGAACATGAGGCTTGAGTGTTTGGGGACGCTCAGAAGTTCGGATTGAGAAATCGTGCTTAGCGGCGAGCGGTTCACCAAATCCACCAAATCCAATAGAATGAATTGCCTTTAGACAAGGTTGTTCGGTGATGGTGTCACAATAAAGGTCCAAGGCTCGCTCAAATTTCGTGTTCATTGTTGGCGGGCCCATATTGTCATATTACATATTACTATTTCATTTGCCTTCCGGCCATGTGCAAAGCTGACACAATTCGTCGAATACCACCAATCCCATCCAATCAATTCTGCTTTCCTGAGTATACTCAATTGGATAGGCACTACAGTACAGTAGTACGCACCACCCTTTACCCAGGTATTATACCTGCGATAACATTTTCATTGTCATATTGTATAGTTTTGCCCGCTATGCCCGGGTCCCAAAATCTGACGTTCGCAGCTCAAGACCTGACCTGGTTTTTGTTACTGTATTCTTGGCATTAAACCGTTTGCTCTGTCCCACAGTCTGCGGCCACATAATGCTTACAATGCTTACAATGGTTACAATGGTTACATTGCTTACAATGCTTACATTGCTTACATTGTTACAATGCTTACATTGGTACCTCTCCCAGGAGACACACAATCAGGACAAGGCACTGGGTGTATTGACGTAATACTACCTGGTACTGTAATAAGTTAGGTGCACGCAACGGTTTCATTTGAAGACAGCATCATCATGGTATGTGAAGTACCCCTACACGTAAAGCATCAGCAGTGCACGCTCTGTCATAAGGATTGCCTTGCGCTGGACTTACGGCTTACTGTAGTAGGTAAGACCTTCACAGCTCTCTCTGCTATCTCTGCGTCATACGTCGATTGCGCGTACTACGGGTTTCGTACGACCTCATACAGCACATTGTATACAGCAGTACAGGCCACCTAATAAGAATATGAGCAACTACTGCTGCTCATTCTAACTGTTACAGTTAAGACAGGCTGAGCTTTACAGGAACATAACTCGGGAGTCGTTTTTATACTGACGTAAGAGTAGAGCGCAAATCTCGAATACAAAGTTCAGCCTGGACCAGCTTTCCTGTTTCTCATTGTTGATACGTAGCTGTCTTGTACGTGCTGTACATCATCAGCATGCAACTTGGAGCTTACCTGGGCACGCAATTGACACCACATTCTCGACTTCCTCGAAGACGGACTCGCTCTCGGAATATACCAGCCATCGAGAACTTTTTGACGGAGGCACGTTGTTAGAGCCACCTCGCACAAACGCGAGAAATAGAGGCACGCTCAAGCCGTGCTGTCCAATTGCCCACCCACGCTCTTCTCTTTGCCACGACAGCAGCAAGTGTCGCGTGCCTGCCCATGTGCCAATCCAAGCCGGTGTCCCGTCGATCCCAGCCAGTTCGTGGACCAGTGCGTAGTCCCCGCTCAGCGGGCCCAGCCCTCCAATGCTGATTATTGAGCATGCTGCGCTGAACTGAGCGCTTGGAAACACCTCTGCGGCTGCTGGATCCATCGGGACTGCAGCTTTAGATATAGATCCTTCGTGCTGCGAAGCTGCGGCGGCCCCTACTAGCGTAGTCACGCAGCACACAACAAGAAGGTTGATGATGCGGTACCAGCATTTTCTTCGCACAAAACCGCGAATAGCGAACCGCCACATAATCGATAGTGAGTACGTAGATCTATCGATTACCGGTAGGTTGCAGTGCCATTCGACAGAACTGTCACGAGGAGGTTGGAGGGTGAACCGCCAGGATCGCGGTGGTCTCGTTCGTCATTCCGTTCAAGATTTTGCGCTGGATACTGTGGCACCTTGTCCCCGGGTAGCAAAAGACAATACAATGTGTGGAACACCCGCAATTGATTGTAGGATACTGAAAGACTACACGTACTCCTACGAGTACGTATGTCCGTAATTGATTGGAAGATACGAGCACGAGTACGTATGATATGTATACCGCGGATATATACTTCTATACTCGATTCTCACCACATTCCCCGGCACTAAACCTGAACATAAATATCTCTGTCAGGAACCCAGACAAGATTCTATGTAGTACTGGTATCCATTCCCATTTCCTCCGAATTCCTCTGTATCGGACTCAGTAATACTGTCGGCAATAATCACATTGCTCGTTCCTTGGGGTGTTTTCTAAGTGAGGGAGTTTTACAGGTTCTTGGGCATGAGATACGAGCTGCTTCCAACGGCATGCGGGACTTTACAGCTTCGGAACTTTGCGCCATGGTTTTGGAGAGTTGAGACACGAAGTTTGCAACTCAAAGCAACGTGAAACAACTGCTAACTGGCTTTTTGTCTTTATATGTCTACAAGGGCTCCGCATGAGTGCCGGGCCTACTGGTAATTGGATTGTGTTATTACTACTGGCGCCGGGTGGTGTCCCGAGCTGGCGCAGGGTGGCCTGGAGGTTGATTGGTGCCCTGTAGGTTGGTCGGTGCTCTGTAGGTAGGTGCTACAGTAGTAGGCTGGTGTGGGTATCCTGTAGTACCAGTATGTAGGCTGGTCGTGGGCTTGGCGAGTGTTTGAGTAGGTTGGCGTCGACAATTTGCTTCCCGACCAAGGATCGTTCCATGATTTGGGTATCTTTCTCGCCGGGAGCGGGGGGGGGTCGAATGGTCGAACACCCAGTCTACCGACAGCAACCAGGTTGCAGGTGGTGTGACTAGAGTCTATTTTCCTGTTGTCGCAGTCGACCCCTCCGTTACCGTGGCCGGTATGGGTTGCTCTGTCGTGATGGCGTGGACATTCCTGAAACTGAAGCTAAGCACCACAATAAGCTTGGTTTACGCTAGACCTCATAAAGTACAGGACACCTAATAAGAAACAGGAAATATGGTCCAGGCAGGATTTCTTGTTTGAGAGAGGGTGCTTTCTACACTAATTTCGAGATAACGACTCCCGAATTCCTTATTTTCTTCGTAATATCAGCCTGGCTTTCTTATTAGTCTGTTTCTTATTAGGTGCCCTGTACTGTACTGCGAGTGCACCCTACCACGGAGGATATTGAAATCCTTGATGGTGTTGCTGGCGAGGTTGCTGTTGTTGGGGTTAGGGTTCCATCGCGGTGGCCTCATATCTTCGAGTCGAACTCTCGAGCGTAGAACGATCTTGCGCAGTAAGCTGAAGGACGCGAAGCCGAAGTTGATGTACACCAGACCCTCTTAGCCCAGAAGCTTGAAGAAGTAGGTGTCCACGTGCAGCCCGAAGTACTGTCTTGGGGCGCGAATGCCTCATACAGCAGCTCAGTTCAGGTCAGAGATTCCCACGCACAGCTCGCCGTGGAATGTTGTCTACGCACAGCAAACGTCTTACTTACTAGCAGAGCAGCAGCTGGGGGGGAGTTAGTGTAGCATCGTACAGCAGCAGCTGCTCGGGATGTTATGCTTCCGGTAGGCAGTCCATTGTCTAATACCTATACAGGTCATTGTCTGAAACAGCCGCAGGCTACGTAGAACATTTGTGTGAACGCGGGTATCGCAGGTAACTCGGAGTCAATCTTGAGGCTTTTGATCTCAACTTCGCCGTAGGTTAGGCACATAATAAGTCCTTTACCACAACAATATCACTGTAGCACTACTGTACAGTAGTACAAAGTGCAGCAGTAGAAGCATACACTTACAGCAGTAGAAGCAAAACGCGGTTGTCGTGCGTAGTTTGAGGTCGGTCCTGGAGCTTTCGTTGTCGCCGTGTAGTGCAGTAGTAGTAGAGGGCTCATTTTCTCGGGTCACCCTAACGTACTGTGGTAGCATCCTCAACCTATCGAGCCGTTCTGCTAGCCAGCAGTCTCGATCTGAGCCATAGCTATTCATAATACTCCAGCGTGATGGCCGTGGTCGTGCACAAACAGCGCTTAGCAGTTCCCTCGGCGTGTCTCCCGCGCCCTACGAAGAAAGGCAGTACCTCGAGTTCGCGGCGTGTGTCGTGGTGTCCGCAGTCATAGTCGGAGCTCTTCGCGATGTCGCGGCTCGAAACGTGTTGGCGATGTACGTGGCCGATCAGTCAGTGGCGATAGTAGAAACATATGCGCTTTCTGTTGGGCAAGTCCGGCCACGAGCTTCAGCCCAGAAAAACGACGTTGACGTTCAAAATGACCCTCTCGTGCCAGGAAAGAGGAAGAGGATGAGAGGTGAGAGGTCATCCGATCACCAGTGAGAGGATGGGAATGCCATTTGCCGAGGTCACCGAACCATCTTGGTGTGGAGGTGCAAGATCACCGTCGCACGAGGTCGCCGGATCACCGTCGCCTGGGACTGCCGGAGCATCATCGTCTGGGGCCATCGGAGCATTATCATCTGAGATCGACAGATTGACACCGCCAACTTCTCCAGGGGTCACAGCAGCCGCTCGCGGGCTACGCCTAACTCGCGTCTGCAAGAAAGCTACGCCGAACACCCAGGCTGACAGCCAGCTTAAGGGGGTTCAAAAGTGGGTTCACAGGGTGGCGATATCAGAATAACAACCACAGCAAAACCCCGCGGTCGAACAAACGGATTTCACGCACGTCAGAGTGACATGTGCGACATCTACAGCCTTCGTGTACACCCGCTAGCCAACCTCGGGCTTCCTCTCCTTCCTGCACGTGGGGCCCGACTAGGGTGCCGACACCATATTACATATTGGAGCAAGCGTCTTCTGTATTTAGTCGAGGCCATTGCGTTGCCCTGTTAACGCCCCTCTACAAGACAACTGACGATGCTGATGGTGATGGTGATGATGGCGATGATGGCGATGTTGATTGTGATAGTGATAGTGATAATGACGATTATGATAGTGATGATGACGATGGCGGCAATGGTGTATATGGTGATGATAGTGGTGATGCTGATGAAAATGGGGGATTGTGATGATGATGATGATGGTGATGAGGACTACGATTATGCTTTATGATTGCGATGGTGTTGAGGGTGATGGCGATAGTGATTACGACGACAGAAATGTGATAGTGAGCATGACTATACATAGCGATATGATGGTGATATTGATTATGATGGTCGTGGGGATAATAACGATGATGATGATGATGATGATCGTATCGATGACAACGCCAATTGAGATGGTGTTGATAACAATGACAGATGTAATAATTAAGCTGGCGATGCGGATGATGATAACGGTGATTGTGGTGGTGATGGCGATGCTCATGAAGACGGCGATGAGGGTGATGTGATGATGACAATGATGCACTGATTACTACTATGACGATGCCGATGGTGGTGGTCATAACGATGGCGATGAGTGCCATGGTGTTGATGGTGACGACGCTAATGATGGTGGTAGCGAGGGCGATGGCGAGGACGATGCAAGCGACGATGATGACGATGACGATGACAAAAGGTGATGATGACAACAACGACAACAACGATGACGCATTCCTCTGTCTGTCCCAATAAAATCGACGACCCAAACATGAAACATTAGGTGGCAAGAAGTACTTACAGAAGTATTTGTTCTAAGTCGGGTACATACGATATACTTCACAGGGTGGGTCGGGTGGGTCGGTCTTGAACTGTCGCCGTCCTTTGGGTTTTTTCATTGGGGAGATATGACGCGTACCAGTCTTATTCAGCGTCAACCGGAGTCTCGGTCTGGGCGATATTTGGTATACTGTTTGTTTTCCAAAAAAACATATGTTTTGTGTCTGGGCTGATGTATCAAAACTAATGTCGTGGCCGACGTTTCATGCTCACCAGGCATGAGCTACGCTTTCTCTCCCTCAAAGTACCTGTAACGAATGGCACCCAAAGCGCGACGGAATTTTGCACGGTGGCTGGCACATAAAGAAGCGACCAGTGCCTACCGGTACTCTTGGCGAAGTTTGGGCGCCTATGTGCGTTCAGCTACCTGATGCCCGCCTGAGTTGGGTTTTCGGCTCACGCTCGAACTCCTGGGGAATTCGGCCTGAAACATCCCCCTTGTTCATTCTATCTCTTATTCGTTCGTACCATGTGCAGATGAACACAGAACAGGCCGAAAGCCCATTCATCACCCAGTCCACAAGACAAATACCCCACAAACAATTAACGTAGTCCCCACTTTTACGGAACAATGCCATGTCACTCGGAAGACGTAGAATGTGGGGCTTTTCTCAGAGGCCCCTCAAGACCTTTCACTTTCCCCCTCAGTAGCATCGCTCTAGTCCACAGAGCACGAGCAACCCACATCCCGAACAGACCTAGCAGCTCTAGGGCAAACAGACCGGCAGCTTCGAGCCCAACAGCGACAACGTCTTTGATCCCAGAGCCTACCCAGAGGAGATACGATGTCACCGTAACCTCAAGCATTGCTGCACCGAGCCAGATTAACCCGTTCCCAACGGCCCCAAGATATGGGAGTCGCCCGGCAGCTCGGTCGGAACATTCTGCTGTGATCTCTGCTAGGGCACCAACAAGGACAACTGCAACGATAGTCCACGCCAACACTAAGAACCCTGGTAACCGTTCGGACGTATTCGCTGCATCGGAAACAGAATGTATTCCAGGAAGCGTGAGCAACACCGAGGACACTGCAAGCACCCCCAGGGCTTCAAATATTGATGCAACAGGCGTGAGAACAGTTGCTTTTTTGGCGGTGTCCTTCCAATACTTGAAGCCGACGAATGCTTCCAGGAGTTCACTGCTTAGCGCCACCACCAAGGCGGTTATCGATAGCCCCACGGTTCCTGGCGGGTTCGAGGCCCAGCAGTCGTAGTATACTTGCAGTGTTGCCATCTCAGTAACGGTCCCGTCGCTGCTATTGGTTCTCAAGGCTCTCGCATAACAAATGTCATCCGAAGGGCCAACACTCGCGACCCACGAGCACTGCTCTGTGCCGTACGTAATTTCATCAGGGCACGTGCAGAGCTCCTCAAAGTCATTCTCACCCATCGCAGCATCGGTCAGGGTATCACAGACAACGTCCCCCTTCAAATCGGACGATTCCTCCAAGGCATCCGTAAAGTTATAAAACACGTCAGCATCGACCGGTCCGTCGCATGTGTCCACCGCGAGCGAGCTGATGTAAAGTTTTTCAAGGAGGCTATCTCTAGCACAATCCACGCCGGTTCCGTCCAAAGCCAGGGCTGATACAGCTTGATAGAAGGCCCACAAGGTCGCAGACGCCTCCAAGACAAGCCCAACTGCGAGAGCTTTTCGAGCGCGTCCAATTGCCAGGGTTAATGGAGCGCGTTTGGCTCGGATGCGCGTCGGTTTGTCTGCATCACCACCACCATCACCATCACCATCACCATCACCATCCTCGTTAGCACCGCCATCACGCGGTGGCAGTTGAGCATCCATCGCAGAGCGTCCCTTGTCCTTAACCATTCGGCTGTCAGGGATTTCGTCTGCATCAACACCGTCATCATGACCGTCATACGGAGGTGGCAGTGCAGCATCCACCCCGTTGGGTTCCTCGCCCTTGAACACCGGTGCTGCGTGCAATCGTAGTGGCCAACGGGGGTGGTGGTGGGGGGATCACACTTTAAAACGCACTCCGTCAGAGGCGTCCACGGAGGGGAAAATACCTTAAAACAAACCCATACCGATTGAAATAATTGAAACGCAAAAACCACGTACGAGCTGGTTCAGGCATATCACCCCAGATTCCGCCAGTCGCGAATGCCGCATGCAATAGCAGCTCCAATGTCACATATTTGGTATCATACTGACCGCCAAGAACAGTGGAAGAGGGTGACATCGCCAGTTGTTTCTTGAAGGATCTAGAACTGGCGCTACCGCCGAAAATGAGGCCCGACCAATCACAGGCCTTCACAGAGGTCAACAATAGCCAGGCGGTTCTGTAGGAATACATTTTCCCCACCCCATTGTTTTTGCTGAACGAGCCGCTTCCAGGTGGTCCAAGGCATGCTGGTACAAAGTTTCTCGCGAAAAGTCGAAGATATGACTGCGTATTATCATATTAATATTAAGTCATATTTAACGACCAAAGTCGATTTTATACTGAAACTAAGTAATTACGAGGCAACGCCTATATTTATTGCACTTTTACCGTACAAAAGACCAAATGTCCACGCCTTGTTTTCGGGATAGACCCTGAAATTTGTCACACGTGTTTTATGCGCCCTACCCGAGATTTTTACGAATAGGTTGTTGTTTTTTGTTTCTTTTCGCCGGAAAGTGTGGATCTCTTAAGACCCAAATTTCCCAAAAAAATACGAAACAAACAATATCTGGCGAAAAAGAACAAAAACAAATCCGTTAATGGCTCGGATAGGGTGCATAAAACACGTGTGCCAAATTTCAGGGTCTGTCTCCGAAAAACGGAGTGGACATTGGCTACTGAATAAATTTCGGGCGGTATGCTTGAACCAGCCTGCACATGTGTCAACGTTGAAATCCCTACAGTGATGGCAACATACAGGGGTCCAGGATTGGTTTCGACCTTTTGAGATTGTCGACTGGGAGAGAGAAGTTTGAGGATGGGAGGTCGGTCCTGCTTCATATAGGCTACACAGCCCCACATAAGTACGATTGCACATACGAGGAATCACAATAAGAGGTATACGGAAACACTCCATCCTTTTCGTGGTTTTATGCGAAGCTCTCACGATCAGCCATAAATGGCAGTTTAAGGGGTCCCTTCGAGCATAAAAACAAGAGTGTTTGAGTGTGGAAATACATGTATATTTCGTCTTTTTCACAGCATCATTACTATTTCTTGTATAATAACACCATACTGTATCAGTACTCCTTAAGGAACACGGCATAGCTCCAGTTCTAATGCTCAGACCGCCGACCAACCAACGTATAGCTTGTTCGTTATAGTCTCTAGGAGACGTTGGGTTGCTTGGATATGCAAGGGAGCGAAGGCATTGCTGTGTTTGCATCACCAAACGAAAGTGCTCCGCAGCAAGACTTTTGATCGTTTCGGAGCTCCTGTTTGGTATCTACACTCTGCCGTGACCACGTAGGATGCTACGGACGTTCGAACTAGATTCCCAGGCAGGTTCACCTATTAGTGCTTGGCGTCCTCGTCGAAAATCTGAGCTAAAAGAGCATCAGTAGCCGGATAAACTGCAATTTTTCAAATTCGTCTTTTGGTACCAGGGGTATGGCGAGTCGCAATTGAGTCACTTTTCGTGATGAAAAAGGCGTCTGATCGATTCGCCTCCTGAGACACAAATGTTTACCATGACCTACACTCTTTCAAAAATACTCATCGGTCGGCAGCCTGAGCATCAGAACTAGAGAAATAGCGTTTTCCGTAGGGGTTCATGAAAAGACAGAAATTATACCAGAAATAGTATGGCAGCTGCAAAAAAACGGATTTGTTTTTTATTTGCTCTTATATTGTTTTACCCGGAGGGGTCCCTTAAGGTTACGGGGGGGGGGGAGTCTGGTGGGTGCTGTGGAGCACCCGACGTCCCACTTCCTATTGCGTTCCTTCAATGTATGACGTGTTTGTCAAAACGCAGAAGCAGCCTCGCGCATTACAGCATCGATGCATTTTTAATAAGACCTACGAACACCCCACCCATCTTTCGTTGTATCCTGTTGACGCAGGAAGGATAACAAACCGATTGACATCAGCCTAATACACGTACCTATCCGTAATTCTACATATTTTAGTTCCAAATAGACCCCAATATGAATCCCTGAAGACGATATGTGGCATATCCCGACAGCGCCCGGTCCAGTTGCTGTACTACACCCAACGGCGTATGCCTATTAACAACACTGCAAGGGTGGCATCGCTCGGCCCCAACACGCTAGCGAAATAGCCGATGCTGCTGCTGACCACGTCTCACCCGAATAGTTGTGCAATTTCTTAGACCGGCCTGTAGAATGTTTTGGGATATTTACGTGCGTCACGATTGAATAGACGCACATGCATGCTCCAACTCCTTGTAGGGCTGGTATCGCTCACGGGTGTGCGCCCCATGCGCCGGGTGCGGTGGGTCGTGCGGACGGCTCGGCGGAGCCCGACCTCGCCCTTAGGCGGTGGAGTAGGGCTGCTTACCGGAAAGAGAGTATGGCATTTTGCTGGTGGTTTCGTTTTCGTCCATCTTTGCATCATTTTTGCAGTTTGGGTCTAGATGTGCCGATGGAGTACTTGCTATATTTAAAAACGTAGCTTGGTTACATGCGTTTTGTTTTATAATGGGATTCTCCTGGTGATCATGGATACTATTACTGTGCGATATATTTGGTCGACCCTGTTTCACACGCCGATGTTCGCCTGGTTGCTGGCGAGATGTCCTAGTTTCGACGGCGTTGTGTTGCCGGTTTTCGTCTGGTTACTGGCGAAAGGTCCTAGCTCCGACGGGAATTAATGTTGGAGTTAAAGCCGGTGCAGCCTAGAAACTTTGAAATGTTCGACTTTGAATTATTTTCGTGTTTTTCCAGCGGGGAGGCAGCTGTTTGCTTCTGTAGTGGCTTCTGGCACTTCTGGGTTTAGGGACACCACTATGTTTAGGGCAGTGTCGCTACGAGCGTATTACTTGGGCGCTGTTGTGTCATATCATGAGGAGTTTATTAATTTGTTGGTTGTGGATGTAGTTGGTAAGGCATACCAGGTATACACTATTAAGAGTATGGCAATGCCGCAAGCAGGGGGGCTGGACCATTTTACGGTATACTTGCGCCAAGATCAAATAGGTGCAGCTGCCAAAGATCTGCGGATACTGATTCGGGGGTTGAAGTATTTACGTTCCGGTTTAGATATTCGTTGGGGTTCCAGTTGGCCCACTGAAGATAATAGATAATGCTGACACTCTCACTTCGACTGCGACATCGACTTCCGTAACGCCGATAATACGTACCAGGTATATATATATATATCCCGGTACCTCTTATATATCGTCCTCAACCGCCTACTGGCGAGGTCGGGGTCCGCCAAGCAGTTTGAAGTCAATCACCGCACTCGGTGCACGACTCGGTGCACGATTTGCCTCATCACGGTCGACTGTCTACAAGTATCTGCCCCCCGAGACCTCGCCTAGGACGTTTCGGCTAAGACCGCACGATATGGTACCACTTTGTAGCTCTTTTTTATTCCTGACATTTATTTCGCCCCCCAAAGCTTAAACGTAGGCGGTGCAACATCAGTGCGTATGGTAAAACATGTATAGTACCCGCATGTATTCAGAATACTTTACGCATCGTTCTCGTATATAGTACCAGCGCGTACATATTGGCGGAACAATACAATGAAGCAACCAGATGGTGGTGGTGGTGGCGTATTGCCCTCGACACTATATCAGGGGTCAGATAATGGCGAGACACCCCTTTTGTTGAATGTTCACATCTTGGGAACATAGTGGACCTGCATAGGTCTCCACACAGGGGTGTACACACATTTTCGTTGGCACCAAGTTGCATCATGAACGAGCCACAAAGTGGTACCATAACGTTTGGTCTTAACAACTTTATATTTCACCCGACAAATTACGCGGTAAGATGCTCGTTATATGTATGTAGATGTGTTATTATACTTCGTATACCTGGTGTCACGTATTCATCTCAGTCGCGAAAGGGATGCGTGGTCAATGGTCAAATGACTAAGGCAAGCACCAAATGAGTACCCCCCTTCCGCCCCCGCCACTAGCGGCTGCACCCAGGCCGGGGTGAAGCTTTGGCCTCCGGTTTCCCCAACACGTTCCAGAGCTCCTTCTAGAGAAATGCGGCGTTGACCTTGCTCGTGCGAACTAGCGCCTGGCCATGGCCGAGTCGACGGTGATGGTCAGCGACATGGCGGAAAATGCCCTCACGGATATTTTCACCAGGGCAGTACTGCCTGTAAAAACTGTGTCGTACCGTCGTCGCGGAAAGCGTGGAACTCGTAGCGGGCGGAGAAGAGCGGCTAGGAGCAAGCACCCCATTAGGCGCCATCGAGAAGATGATGGGCGTCGACGCCGCTAGGACTGCTGCGCCCAGCATGCTGGAATCTAGGCATGACCCAGGCCGGGAAAAGGAGCACGGAACGGACTAAATACACCGCTTGGGAAAAAAGGAGTGCGGAGAGAGGAACATACGCAGAAAAATACGGAGGAATAAGCGAAGGACTCGGAAGGAAGCCCGAAACCTACGTTCAGCTGGGAGGCCTAGGTTCAGAGCCGCGGAAGTCATAGTGGGCGCTTTCAATATTCGTGCGCTCGCCTTCAACGGCAACAACGGCATCGGCCACAGCAAGGTAATCCTTGAGGTATGCCGTGAGCTAGACGGCGATGTCGTGGGTCTTCGAGATGCCAGAAGTGATGGGCATACCCCACTTACGGTCGCAGTGTATACTGTGTTTTTCGCTGGGGCAGACGAGAGCGAGTTCGAAAGAAAGACATCCAAAGAGTGCGACTGGTTGTCATGGAGCCTATAGCGGCAGAGATGGGAAAGTGCGAGTCTGATGAGGGTCCGCGTCGAACTCGTGGGCAAACAGTTGACACCAATGCACCCACGGGGGGGGCAAGGGCGGGGGGAGAGGGGCGCGAGGGGGGGACAAGGGGCAGGGGGAAGGGGCAGTTCTGCCCAAACGCCTGACGACTGGGCATGACCTTCGTCGTCACGATACGTGCCTTCCCACCGTCGTAGTAGTTACCGTAGGGCCGCCGAGACCCCCTCGCCCTTTCTGTATGCCTACAGTGCCTTTCTTCCGCTTTCCCCCTTTCCTCGTTTCCTCTTCTTCTCTTTTGTCCCCTTTCTTCCTCTCCTTTTTTCCTCTTTCTCTCCTTCATCTTCCTCCGATTAAGTTATTTCGCTTCGCTTTAATTTTGTTTGCGTTTTGGTTTTGCTCGTACGCGTGCGTCGCTCTTTATTCTTGCGGTTTTCGATTTGATTTGTCCTCATTTGGTTTGGTCTGGTCTGGTCTGGCTTGACTTTATTTTATTTTATTTGGTTTGATTTGATTTGATTATAATTTGATGTGTTTCATTCCATGCATGTCGTTTCATTTCGCTTCATTTCTTCGTTTTGTTTCTCCTTGTATGCGGCCCCCTTGTATTATGTTGCAATTCGTGCAAGGTATGCATCTGGTGCATGAGTACGCTGGTTTGACCTTTTCTTGTTTCGAGGTTTACGGTGTGTTTCAGTTGTGATGTGTATGTGACCGTGTTTTAGCACCACCGTATTGTTTTTGACTACATTCCTTTCCCTGGGTTATTCCTCCGCACCAACGTTTCAGAGCCTGTTCTGTGCCCACGTACACAGGATTTGGGCACTAGTTAATATGAGAACAACAGCAACATGCATCTTAAGTCGAGGTCGCTCGAATTAGTTTGGCTGCAGATTGAGGCATCATTTCACCTTTGACCACAGTAAAAACTATCGAACTCTAACACCAACTGTTACGGGGGACAATAGTAACCAGCACCCATTACATAAACAAAAACCTATATATATTCCAGTATTTTTACAGCAAATACGGCCCTGATTATTACCTGGTATGCTCCCCAGTAATAGTTTGTCCCCGGAAAACGTGGTTACAATTCTAACGCGTAGACCACGATATGTTTTCACGAACTTCCGTGGAATAACTGCCATGGCAAGGCCCACGGTAAGGCCCACCGCAAGCGCCACAGCAAAACTCGAGGCATGCTACGGTATGGCCCGCGTTAACCGGGGCACACCACGGCAAGACCCACGGCAAGACCCACGGCAAGTCCCTCGAACAGATTCGTGGAATGTACCGCAGAAAAACTCGCGAGAAGTCCCGTGACATGTACCGTGACGAGTCCCGCGGCAACACCCGAGATAATTCCTGCGGAACGCACCGAGGAAACACCCACGGAACGCCCCGCGGAAAGAATCGCGGCAAGTGCAGTGGAAAGTACGACGGCAACACCCGCGGTAAGTCCCGCAGCACGTCCCACGATATTTACCGTAGCAGGTACCGCGGCAAGACCCGCGTAAAGTCTCGCGGAAAAGCCCACGGAAGCACCCACGGAAAGACCCATGGCCAGACCCAATGGGAACAGGGTGCCAGGTAGGCCTCCCATGGCTCCTGCGGAGGGCTTGATATATTTCTGCACCTTGCGGGTGGGAGCAGGGGGCCAAAGGAGATGGGTCCTGCCACCGCAGGGTCATAGTGACAAACTGGATGGGGTGCCGGGTGGGGCCTTGCCGTGGAGTTGGCCGCGGGTGTGGCCGTGGGAATCGCCGCCGTACTTGCCGCGGTACTTGCCGCGGGTGTTGCCGCGGGACTTGCGGGGGGTTTTCTCGTGGGCATTGCCGTGGTTTTTGTCGTGGGTATTGCCGTGGGTCTTGTCGTGGGGTTTTCCGTTAATATTGGCGTGGGTCGTGCCGTTGGTCTTGCCTTGTGAAGTCTTGCCGGGGACATTGTCGCGGAGCTTGCCGTGGGATTTCATGGCAAGCCCTGCGGCAAACAACCACTGGCGCAATCGTGACACGTCCCGCGGCAGATGCTAACCCGTGGGCCTTGCCGCCGTATGCAGCGGAATGCCGCCGGCACTGCCACCAAAAAAGTAAAATAATATGCATCCGTGGCGCAAGGACTTCCATATTGCGGCACGAATCATGTTAATAGAGCTCCACTGTTGTACCGTGGGAGCACGCACAAACCAGGATCAGGTATGTACGACACCCCCACGTTTGGGACCCAGGCAGGGATAGGGGGGTACTATTCTACGGTAAAATCAAGGGAATTCAAACTGAAAAGCAGGTTTTCTCATACTTCAATACAGTAACTTCTTACAGAAACCCTACCCTACTCGACTATTGTTTTTGAATATTATTCGTCTATATTAATGGAACGTTCTAGGTCTACGAGAATTGAGACCACGACGCGGTGTGCGGGATCATTTTTTTTGTGCGCCCTTGGACTTACTGTTAGTAGTATATATCTTCCCCGGTGAGATGAGAGGAACGCCAAGAAAACTATTGGTGCACCTCTCTACCTTCTTCTCATTAGCGTATCTGCGGTACTCGCACGGACCACTACCCTACGTAGCAGCAGTGCAGCAGTAGTAGTACTCGTATGTACTGCCTGCGTGCATATGCATCCCCGTAATGTCTGTCGTTATTTGCTGGCGGATACGTTCGAGTTCATGAATATGGTTTGGTCTGATTTCCCTACGTATCTACGATACCTGGGATACGAACAAGTACGAGTTTTCCTGTTGTACCTTTTTGTGCCCCTACCCCATGGTGGTACCCCATTGGCACGGCAATGCTGTCGGAACCCTAGTACTGCAAATACATGTGATGCCAGCAGCAGCACCACCAACAACTCCCAGCACGGGCGGGCAGCATGTAAGGCTGTAACAGTGCAGCAGTATGTTCAAGCATGGGTACACCAGAGCGCATGTTTCTTGCGTCTTTCATAGTCTACTTCAAGTGAGTACGATTATTTGCTCGGACATTTTTTTATTTTCGTACGTACATTTTCATCTTCCGCCCACAGATCAGTTTTACACGAGGCTGTCTGTGGTACTACGTACGTACTGCTGTGTACTTTGCCCCCGCACGCGAGCACGCCCGGAGACCTCTCAGGTACTACTGCAGCAGTACTGTAGGGGTAAGCATGTCATGGTGGTGTCATCGAGGTATCTCCTCTCGCTCGGCGATCTCGTGTTCCCACGCGAACGCGAGCTTGGACGTTTCACGCGAAAGCGTGTGTTGAGATTGAGATTATTGCGGTGGCTACTCCGCCTTGGCGCGACACGAAGAAATCGTTTTCGCAACGCATGTACTCTAGTACAGCAGTACAGCAGTATATACGAGTACAGCAACAAATTTCCGTACTACAACCGCAACAAATTTCTCCCCAAACTCCCCTAAACCCGTGCACACGCTCGCAATGACGACCGCACCAGTCAACACAGACACGGACAGACCAAGGGAGAGAGCCCCTTGTACCAGCACGGGCTCCAGAGATCTCTCGCCCTTCTTGCGCTACTGCTGCTGTACGTGCACGCAAGATATCCTTGTTGGGGAAAGTAAAGCGCCTCGGCGAAACCCCTACTCTCGCACGACCTCAAATCCGAAATGTCCGAGATACAAAGTAGTAGGTACTGTACGTCTGTTTGTAGAAAGTTTCCGAAATCCCTTTCTCTCTCGTACCGTGCCTTGGTGCCTTACCGGTGTTCGCGATGCATGCTGCTCTTGATGCTCTCGCACCCGTTCCCCGTGCCACGCCCGATGAGTTCCGCCTCAAAAGCATCTCTCCGAACTCGCCAACCCCCGGCTCACAGCAGTACCCAGCAGGTGGTAATGAGAAAGACGTAAAAAGAGATCGCATTTCTGCATTCGACACAACAACGACTACGAACGGCCGTACTGTTGTTGTTGCACCAAGGTTGCACATACATGTAAAAAAACGGATTTTTATCGCATATCTTTTCGAAGACTTTTCTTCTTGACCGTGCCCTCAGGTGCCCTTGTTCTGACTGCTCCCGCTTCACAGCCTGGTGAAGATCTACTGCTGTTGTAGCGCCGACCTGATGGCCTTAAACTGCCTCCTGTGTACGTATAATAGACCCGACGGAGAGCCCCCCCGCCCACAGGCGAGGGTAACGCCGCCGGTCGGCCACCGCGACGGGTCAGCCAGCCGGCCATACCCTCCACATAAATTGTTGTGAGGGTGGGCGTCACGAGCAGCACGGTGCCTGGTGCACGATACTCGTAGCTGATACCAGCACAGTAGTGCCGGTTGCCCTGTATAGGGCCGGCTGAGTAGTGCCGGTTGTCCGCTGTAGTGCCTGTGGAATCGGTTGGCGAAGATACGTAGGATTTCACCAGTGTGGCCGTGTGCGAAGTAGTGACGGTTGCCGCCATAGTGCCGGTATTCTTGGCTGGCGCACACCGGCACTATATCAACATATACAGGGTCCACTACTACTGTATCCGGTACCATGGCCGCCGTGCATGATATGAGTAACAACGCGCTAAGTCAGAAGGATGAAGGATACGCGCACACATCGTCGGACGGATCCCTCTTCCATAATCCAGATCCTTCGCAGGGAAAATATGTACACCATTCCTGGTTGCTTATTATGCAATTTTGTAGACCTGCGAGTAAGTTCTGGTTGTGGGATCTGTATGGCACGACTCTTCTTACACAGCTTCTCATAGCGGCAGATATAGGATCTCTACGAGGCGATCTACAGCATATATATACACATCGTGATCAGTCTGAAGTAAAACAAAAGTGTGGAAACATATTCCGATTCGCCTACGAGGAAATTGGATATTGTGTGCCATCTGGTTGGTGAACGTAGCCCCATGCCTCTCGTTTCCCGGGTAGCCCAGTGATCCCCGCCACCAGCAGATATCTGATCCCGGGATGCCCCTTCGCGTGATTCACGAGCAGGCTTACAGTACGAACACTCATCACAGAAGACGATACCGGCCGGATATCAGGCGATCGGCGGTGTGTGTATGCGCGCTGATCGCGGGAACCGGCTAATATATACAGTATGTACACTACCCACCACAGGACCTTGCTTTTGCTATTGTGGCGCTGTTGTTGCTTTGGGGTACCCACCAGGACATAATAATAGCTGTTGGTATTGTGTTTCCATTTTTTCCTTTTTTGTTTCCATTTATTGGAACGTGGAGCCTTCCAAACTGGAACGTGAAGTCTTCCAAACATTTCGCCCTCTAAAGAATTTCCAATATTTCCAATATTTTCAATATTTTCAATATTTCCAATGTTTCCAATATTTCCAATGTTTCCTCTTTTTCCTTTTTATTTTGGAAAACAATATAGGGAATTATGGGGAAAAGCTGCTCGATAAGAACGGCCCTTAATACCCCATACAGCCTCATACAACAGCCGTTTCGCCAGGCTGGTTTCGCAGTAGTACCGAGTATAGTATGGTGTATTTTGGTGCATTGCTTCCTTGTGTCAAACACACAAGACAAAGTCTGCGACAGTCACCCCTGCCGCCACCGATGGAAGCTTCGATATGCACCCGTGTCAATGAATCTGACTGCTGTGGCACTTAATGTGTAGTAAAGCAGACATTTACCCTGGCCCTGGTGCCATTATAAATAAATGTAAGAAACTCTCTGAAGCAGCTTGTACTTTGGTTTTAAACCTTTTGACATACGTACACGTCACGTAGTTCGACGCATGCATGTAGAAACACAGCAGGCAATTTTTGCAAGACCAGTAACAGGCATACGCCAGGACATGCTGGACATGCTGAGCAAAACACAAGAAACCTTGAAAAAATAACAATTTTTATTTTCGTCCTCAAAATAGGGGGCTATGAGGGGTAGTGAGTGTGGCCCCGGCGTCTGGCATTCCGATCCGCGTGTTCTCCGGCAACAGGTGTCCTGTACTGTGTACTACTTTACTGTGGGGCACCGTAGTAAATAGGACCTACGGTCCAGACAAAAACCAGTATATTCATCTGTTTTTGCTAACAATATTTGGTGCTGTTTACTACTGTAGCTATTAGCTTTATTTTATTTTTTTTGTCCATCCCATTTATTATCTTCGCCCTTCTTTTCTCTCTTCCTCATTAATAGTCGTAACTCGTAACACACAGATCCGGGGTCACTAAGTAGGCTCTTCTCCCTCCTTCCCCACTACGGTACGTGCCTTGTATTTTTATCGCGAGAAGATTTCAGCACTTTCTTCCCTCGTCGACTTGCGTCGGATTCCGCCTACCACGCCACGAAGGCGCTCTCAGCAATTGGTTCCTTTTTATTTTTTCAAATAATGAAGTGAAAATCTCACCACGGTGGGACTCGAACTTGAGTACCAATGCCAGTAGCCGTTGAAGCTGATCACTTCGTAGTCTACCGGGGCGACCGACTACTTACTATGGCCCCCCAAAATTGTGTAAAAATACTGGAATATATAGGTTTTTGTTTATGTAATGGGTGCTGGTTACTATTGTCCCCCGTAACAGTTGGTGTTAGAGTTCGATAGTTTTTACTGTGGTCAAAGGTGAAATGATGCCTCAATCTGCAGCCAAACTAATTCGAGCGACTTCGACTTTAGATGCATGTTGCTGTTGTTCTCATATTAACTAGTGCCCAAATCCTGTGTACGTGGGCACAGAACAGGCTCTGAAACGTTGGTGCGGAGGAATAACCCAGGGAAAGGAATGTAGTCAAAAACAATACGGTGGTGCTAAAACACGGTCACATACACATCACAACTGAAACACACCGTAAACCTCGAAACAAGAAAAGGTCAAACCAGCGTACTCATGCACCAGATGCATACCTTGCACGAATTGCAACTTAATCCAAGGGGGCCGCATACAAGGAGAAACAAAACGAAGAACGAAATGAAGCGAAATGAAACGACATGCATGGAATGAAACACATCAAATAATAATCAAATCAAATCAAACCAAATAAAATAAAATAAAGTCAAGCCAGACCAGACCAGACCAAACCAAATGAGGACAAATCAAATCGAAAACCGCAAGAATAAAGAGCGACGCACGCGTACGAGCAAAACCAAAACGCAAACAAAATTAAAGCGAAGCGAAATAACTTAATCGGAGGAAGATGAAGGAGAGAAAGAGGAAAAAAGGAGAGGAAGAAAGGGGACAAAAGAGAAGAAGAGGAAACGAGGAAAGGGGGAAAGCGGAAGAAAGGCACTGTAGGCATACAGAAAGGGCGAGGGGGTCTCGGCGGCCCTACGGTAACTACTACGACGGTGGGAAGGCACGTATCGTGACGACGAAGGTCATGCCCAGTCGTCAGGCGTTTGGGCAGAACTGCCCCTTCCCCCTGCCCCTTGTCCCATATAGGTTTTTGTTTATGTAATGGGTGCTGGTTACTATTGTCCCCCGTAACAGTTGGTGTTAGAGTTCGATAGTTTTTACTGTGGTCAAAGGTGAAATGATGCCTCAATCTGCAGCCAAACTAATTCGAGCGACCTCGACTTAAGATGCATGTTGCTGTTGTTCTCATATTAACTAGTGCCCAAATCCTGTGTACGTGGGCACAGAACAGGCTCTGAAACGTTGGTGCGGAGGAATAACCCAGGGAAAGGAACGTAGTCAAAAACAATACGGTGGTGCTAAAACACGGTCACATACACATCACAACTGAAACACACCGTAAACCTCGAAACAAGAAAAGGTCAAACCAGCGTACTCATGCACCAGATGCATACCTTGCACGAATTGCAACATAATACAAGGGGGCCGCATACAAGGAGAAACAAAACGAAGAAATGAAGCGAAATGAAACGACATGCATGGAATGAAACACATCAAATTATAATCAAATCAAATCAAACCAAATAAAATAAAATAAAGTCAAGCCAGACCAGACCAGACCAAACCAAATGAGGACAAATCAAATCGAAAACCGCAAGAATAAAGAGCGACGCACGCGTACGAGCAAAACCAAAACGCAAACAAAATTAAAGCGAAGCGAAATAACTTAATCGGAGGAAGATGAAGGAGAGAAAGAGGAAAAAAGGAGAGGAAGAAAGGGGACAAAAGAGAAGAAGAGGAAACGAGGAAAGGGGGAAAGCGGAAGAAAGGCACTGTAGGCATACAGAAAGGGCGAGGGGGTCTCGGCGGCCCTACGGTAACCACAATACCAACAGCTATTATTATGTCCTGGTGGGTACCCCAAAGCAACAACAGCGCCACAATAGCAAAAGCAAGGTCCTGTGGTGGGTAGTGTACATACTGTATATATTAGCCGGTTCCCGCGATCAGCGCGCATACACACACCGCCGATCGCCTGATATCCGGCCGGTATCGTCTTCTGTGATGAGTGTTCGTACTGTAAGCCTGCTCGTGAATCACGCGAAGGGGCATCCCGGGATCAGATATCTGCTGGTGGCGGGGATCACTGGGCTACCCGGGAAACGAGAGGCATGGGGCTACGTTCACCAACCAGATGGCACACAATATCCAATTTCCTCGTAGGCGAATCGGAATATGTTTCCACACTTTTGTTTTACTTCAGACTGATCACGATGTGTATATATATGCTGTAGATCGCCTCGTAGAGATCCTACCCCTCGCGCCCCTCTCCCCCCGCCCTTGCCCCCCCCGTGGGTGCATTGGTGTCAACTGTTTGCCCACGAGTTCGACGCGGACCCTCATCAGACTCGCACTTTCCCATCTCTGCCCCTATAATTTGAAAAATTGCAGTCTATCCGGCTACTGATGCTCTTTTAGCTCAGATTTTCGACGAGGACGCCAAGCACTAATAGGTGAACCTGCCTGGGAATCTAGTTCGAACGTCCGTAGCATCCTACGTGGCCACGGCAGAGTGTAGATACCAAACAGGAGCTCCGAAACGATCAAAAGTCTTGCTGCGGAGCACTTTCGTTTGGTGATGCAAACACAGCAATGCCTTCGCTCCCTTGCATATCCAAGCAACCCAACGTCCCCTAGAGACTATAACGAACAAGCTATACGTTGGTTGGTCGGCGGTCTGAGCATTAGAACTGGAGCTATGCCGTGTTCCTTAAGGAGTACTGATACAGTATGGTGTTATTATACAAGAAATAGTAATGATGCTGTGAAAAAGACGAAATATACATGTATTTCCACACTCAAACACTCTTGTTTTTATGCTCGAAGGGACCCCTTAAACTGCCATTTATGGCTGATCGTGAGAGCTTCGCATAAAACCACGAAAAGGATGGAGTGTTTCCGTATACCTCTTATTGTGATTCCTCGTATGTGCAATCGTACTTATGTGGGGCTGTGTAGCCTATATGAAGCAGGACCGACCTCCCATCCTCAAACTTCTCTCTCCCAGTCGACAATCTCAAAAGGTCGAAACCAATCCTGGACCCCTGTATGTTGCCATCACTGTAGGGATTTCAACGTTGACACATGTGCAGGCTGGTTCAAGCATACCGCCCGAAATTTATTCAGTAGCCAATGTCCACTCCGTTTTTCGGAGACAGACCCTGAAATTTGGCACACGTGTTTTATGCACCCTATCCGAGCCATTAACGGATTTGTTTTTGTTCTTTTTCGCCAGATATTGTTTGTTTCGTATTTTTTTGGGAAATTTGGGTCTTAAGAGATCCACACTTTCCGGCGAAAAGAAACAAAAAGGGACAAGGGGCAGGGGGAAGGGGCAGTTCTGCCCAAACGCCTGACGACTGGGCATGACCTTCGTCGTCACGATACGTGCCTTCCCACCGTCGTAGTAGTTACCGTAGGGCCGCCGAGACCCCCTCGCCCTTTCTGTATGCCTACAGTGCCTTTCTTCCGCTTTCCCCATTTCCTCATTTCCTCTTATTCTCTTTTGTCCCCTTTCTTCCTCTCCTTTTTTCCTCTTTCTCTCCTTCATCTTCCTCCGATTAAGTTATTTCGCTTCGCTTTAATTTTGTTTGCGTTTTGGTTTTGCTCGTACGCGTGCGTCGCTCTTTATTCTTGCGGTTTTCGATTTGATTTGTCCTCATTTGGTTTGGTCTGGTCTGGTCTGGCTTGACTTTATTTTATTTTATTTGGTTTGATTTGATTTGATTATAATTTGATGTGTTTCATTCCATGCATGTCGTTTCATTTCGCTTCATTTCGTTCTTCGTTTTGTTTCTCCTTGTATGCGGCCCCCTTGGATTAAGTTGCAATTCGTGCAAGGTATGCATCTGGTGCATGAGTACGCTGGTTTGACCTTTTCTTGTTTCGAGGTTTACGGTGTGTTTCAGTTGTGATGTGTATGTGACCGTGTTTTAGCACCACCGTATTGTTTTTGACTACATTCCTTTCCCTGGGTTATTCCTCCGCACCAACGTTTCAGAGCCTGTTCTGTGCCCACGTACACAGGATTTGGGCACTAGTTAATATGAGAACAACAGCAACATGCATCTTAAGTCGAGGTCGCTCGAATTAGTTTGGCTGCAGATTGAGGCATCATTTCACCTTTGACCACAGTAAAAACTATCGAACTCTAACACCAACTGTTACGGGGGACAATAGTAACCAGCACCCATTACATAAACAAAAACCTATATATATTCCAGTATTTTTACAGCAAATATGGCCCTGATTATTACCTGGTATGCTCCCCAGTAATAGTTTGTCCCCGGAAAACGTGGTTACAATTCTAACGCGTAGACCACGATATGTTTTCACGAAATTCCGTGGAATAACTGCCATGGCAAGGCCCACGGTAAGGCCCACCGCAAGCGCCACGGCAAAACTCGAGGCATGCTACGGTATGGCCCGCGTTAACCGGGGCACACCACGGCAAGACCCACGGCAAGACCCACGGCAAGTCCCTCGAACAGATTCGTGGAATGTACCGCAGAAAAACTCGCGAGAAGTCCCGTGACATGTACCATGACAAGTCCCGCGGCAACACCCGAGATAATTCCTGCGGAACGCACCGAGGAAACACCCACGGAACGCCCCGCGGAAAGAATCGCGGCAAGTGCAGTGGAAAGTACGACGGCAACACCCGCGGTAAGTCCCGCAGCACGTCCCACGATATTTACCGTAGCAGGTACCGCGGCAAGACCCGCGTAAAGTCTCGCGGAAAAGCCCACGGAAGCACCCACGGAAAGACCCATGGCCAGACCCAATGGGAACAGGGTGCCAGGTAGGCCTCCCATGGCTCCTGCGGAGGGCTTGGTATATTTCTGCACCTTGCGGGTGGGAGCAGGGGGCCAAAGGAGATGGGTCCTGCCACCGCAGGGTCAGTGACAAACTGGATGGGGTGCCGGGTGGGGCCTTGCCGTGGAGTTGGCCGCGGGTGTGGCCGTGGGAATCGCCGCCGTACTTGCCGCGGTACTTGCCGCGGGTGTTGCCGCGGGACTTGCGGGGGGTTTTCTCGTGGGCATTGCCGTGGTTTTTGTCGTGGGTATTGCCGTGGGTCTTGTCGTGGGGTTTTCCGTGAATATTGGCGTGGGTCGTGCCGTTGGTCTTGCCTTGTGAAGTCTTGCCGGGGACATTGTCGCGGAGCTTGCCGTGGGATTTCATGGCAAGCCCTGCGGCAAACAACCACTGGCGCAATCGTGACACGTCCCGCGGCAGATGCTAACCCGTGGGCCTTGCCGCCGTATGCAGCGGAATGCCGCCGGCACTGCCACCAAAAAAGTAAAATAATATGCATCCGTGGCGCAAGGACTTCCATATTGCGGCACGAATCATGTTAATAGAGCTCCACTGTTGTACCGTGGGAGCACGCACAAACCAGGATCAGGTATGTACGACACCCCCACGTTTGGGACTCAGGCAGGGATAGGGGGGGTACTATTCTACGGTAAAATCAAGGGAATTCAAACTGAAAAGCAGGTTTTCTCATACTTCAATACAGTAACTTCTTACAGAAACCCTGCCCCACTCGACTATTGTTTTTGAATTTTATTCGTCTATATTAATGGAACGTTCTAGGTCTACGAGAATTGAGACCACGACGCCACAGTACTGTACTGTGGCATCGTGGTCACAAAAATGGCGTCTACCACATTATTTGTATTTTTCATATACTTCCATGGAAGTAAACAATTACTTCCATGGAACTTTTTACTTCCATGAAAGCTTTACTTCCATGAAGAAAGTGTTTTTTACATTACTTCCATGAAAGTTTTTACGTCCATGAAACTTTTACTTCCATGAAGAATGTGGTTTTACGTCCATCCATGGAGATGAAATCCCTCTCATGGAAGTAGTGTTTACTTCTATTAAAGCAAAAAAGCTTTCACGGATGTAAACTGACTTATGCGGAAACTGCCACGGAAGTAAATTTTACTTCCATCAAAGTCGTTTTATCTCTAGGAAGTACACTTTTACTTCCACAAAAGTTGTTTTTACTTTCTTCATGGGAGTAAAAGCCGAAGGCATCGCATGCGCCCATGGATTTATGGATCACGAGTTGGTACTTGGTTTGGTCCTTTAGGTGTTTTACAGCATGCACGTATAACGTATGGTTCGAAGGTAAGCCTGGACTACATAAAACGCTCGAGAGGACGCAATCACGTAGTATGCACGCCTGGTACATATGTACGGTATCACATTTTTCATCGAGGACGAAAAAATATGAACAGGGTTAAAGAGGAACATGAATATATTATTAAATAAAATATAAAAAATTGGGGGTAAAAATTTAGATCACCGAAAGGGTTAGTGATATATTAATAGTTATAAATAGGCTAATAATGCAGAACGTTTCAGAAGAGCACGATATACCACACTATTAGATTTTTGAGGTTACTTCTTCCATGAAAGTTTCCACGGGCGTAAAAACGTTTCCATGGAAGAAACATTTACTTTCACGATAGTTTTTACTTCCATGGGGGTAAAATTCTACTACCGTACGTACCATGGATTTGTTTTTACTTCCAGGTGATTGAATTGGAACTAAATAAAAACATTTCTCCCATATAAGTAAAACATGGAAGCGAGGGCCTCTGCTCCTAGTTGGTACATCGTCCCACGCAAAGTGGGCCCATCCCAATTCCCAGAACGTAGACCAATTACAAACGGGATATTAAAAACCGTGTAGCGCGCAGCGCGGAACCACACTTACTTGGCATGTCTAGTGGCAGAAGACCCCCCTCTTCGAACGGAAACTTTCACGGAACCATGGAAGTGTTTTTACTTCTACGGAAGTAAATACGGTTTACTTAGATAAAAATTTCCACATAAGTCAGTTTCGTCTCCCCGAATTCAGAAAATAGATGATGCACCGGTGTGTCGATTACCCTGCGGGTATCTGTTTGTGGCAGTAAGTAGTCCTGCCGCACGTTCATTTTATTTTTTTGCGCACATGAATGATGATCTTCGTTCACGTATTATTCGTGTGTAAGCCTAAATAACATCAACATCGACGGTCCGTCCATGCAATCAACCCCGTTTGCTCTATTTTTTTATAAATAAAATTGTCACGCGCATAATACGTAATCGTACGTCTGATTTTTGTTTCCATTTCAAACCGTTTCGGCGTGGTGACTACGACAGTACGTACATACCGTTAATGGTTTTATTGATTTTTCGTACAAGGATCCTTCGATATCCATGGCGCATAGAGCCGCAGTAAAGTACCAGGTAGTATCATACGTACTGTAGTTTCGCACACGGGTGCATTGCGTACGTACACGAATTGACAAGATGAAAATCGCACCCCCGTGCCAAACTGGCGAGCCTTGTGGAGGCGTGGTACGGTAGAGGAATACCAGGTATACGATTAACCATTTTTTGCTAAGATATGTTCTGATTGAAGGACGGGACTCCTTAAGGGACTCCTTAACCCACAGCACCGTCGGAATGCCATACAGCGTTAGTACAGGACACCTAATAACAAGAAACAGGGAAGTGGTTCAGGCTGTTGTATTCCTTATTTGAGAGAGGGCGCTTTCTATACATTAAATTCAAGATAACGACTCCCGAATTTCCTATTTTCCTCCAAATCTTAGCCTGGTTTTCCTGTTATTATAGCCTGTTTCTTATTACGTATAGGTGTCCCGTACTGCTGTAGAGTGTTTTCAAATGTGATTTCTTGTACACCTACGTAGGTCATGCGAATTCTTTATCGGGGTGCACCTTGGTTTTTGCGTGGCTGGCGCAGATTTTTTTTTTTTTTCGATACCACACACCCAAAACTTTATTTTGGACCTCTCAAGGGGGGAGGGGGGGGTACGACAGACCCATCCCCCCCCTCATAACGCCACACAATCTCCTATATAAAACATCCCTATACTAAATCCTATATAATACCATGGGGGGCACAGCCTAGGGGGGTACTACAGTCCATGCAGCCCCCTAAGAGCGGACAGGCGCCGACCGTAGAAGAGACAGAGAGAGAGGGAGAGAGTGATCACGATGAGCACTGTCTCCGTGGTGGAGGGAGCCCTATCCAAGGCCTCCTTCGCAAAGAAGCCTCGTTGCTTGAGGCCTATCAGCGGCGTCAAAGCTCACATCAACGACCCCATGCACTAACGTACCCCTGAAGTGCAAGTTTTGCAGCCCTGCAGAGTGGGTGTGGAAACACTGGATGTCCCATCACGTAGAAGGGCAGCATTCCACTTCGTTGGCTCTGAACAAAGCAGACCCCAACACTGCGAGATTCGAAAGCAGCTTTGACGTAAGCAAGACAGAGAAGGAGGCGGTGGCGAAAAGGATGCCAAAGGGCAAGGCTGCCAGAGCCCCCGTAGCACGCCTAACGGTCTCCCAGCAGAAGAGTAAGGGTTCCATAGCCCCCGCAGCACGCCGTAAGGTCTCACAGCACGACGGGGGGTCAGATGAGTCAGACGACTCAGAGGAGGAGCAAGAGGAAGAGGAGGAGGAAGAGGAGAAGGAGTCAGAAGAGGAGTCAGAAGAGGAGAGGGACGGGGGGGGGCGGGAGGAGGAAGAGCAGTTGGAAGAGAAGATGGACGGGGGGGGATGGGAGGAGTAAGAGGAAGACGACAAGGACGACCGCAAGGATGAGAACGAAGACGAACAGCCGGGGGGACGAAGGGAAGGGGGTGAAGGAGGGGAAGGGGGGAGCAAGAGGGGACGGGCGGGGAGTAGCAGCAACGGTATGGAGACACCGGGCGAGAACGTGGGAGAACCCGTGCGCAAGAGTAGGCGGGGCAGAACGATCACGCAAAGCGTTCGCCAGAAAGATCTTGGCAGTCTTCGATGATTACATTTGTGCGATCATTACGTTCCTCGTCGTGGAGTGTTTCCCAGGCCATTTGACTCAATCAAGCACGATGGCTTGTTTTTGTGACTGAAATATTAAGATCTTTGTTGTGATTGTCTAGGCACACCTTAGTGGGGGGTTGTATCCAAGCAATGTTCTATCTCTTAATCAAGTACCTTGAAAGACCTTTTTGTGTGAGAGTTGGTGAGAGGGGAAAAGCCAAGAAATTCACCCAAAAGGAAAAAAAAAAACTTTTTTCGGCCCTCCGGGGGGGGAGGGGGGGGGGTATTGTGGTGTGCGGGATAACTTTTTTTGTGCGCCCTTGGCAGCAATACTATTTCTGGTATAATAACACCATATCAGTACTCCTTACGGAAAACGGCATAGCTCCGGTTCTAATGCTCAGATCTTCGCCCGTCGATACGTTTTAGAGAGCCTAGATCATGGCCAACATGTGTGTCTCGGGAGGCATATCGATCAGACGCCTTGTTCGTGACGAAAAGTGCCTCTTACTCGAAAACGACTCGCCATACCCCTGGTACCCAAGACGAATTTGAAAAATGTCAGTTTCTCCGGCTGCTGATACTGTTTTAACTCAGATTTTGGACGAGGACGCCGAGCACTAGTAGGGGAATGTACCTGGGCCTCTAGTTCCACCGCCCGTAGCGTCCTACGTGGCCACAGCAGAGTGTAGATACCAAACAGGAGCTCCGAAACGATCAAAATCTTGCTGCGGAGCACTTTCATTTCGTGATGCAAACACAGCAATCCTTGCCCTCCCTTGCAGATGCAAGGGTTCCAATACGTCCTAGAGACTATAACAGCAGTATGTTCAAGCATGGGTACACCAGAGCGCATGTTTCTTGCGTCTTTCATAGTCTACTTCAAGTGAGTACGATTATTTGCTCGGACATTTTTTTAATTTCGTACGTACATTTTCATCTTCCGCCCACAGATCAGTTTTACACGAGGCTGTCTGTGGTACTACGTACGTACTGCTGTGTACTTTGCCCCCGCACGCGAGCACGCCCGGAGACCTCTCAGGTACTACTGCAGCAGTACTGTAGGGGTAAGCATGTCATGGTGGTGTCATCGAGGTATCTCCTCTCGCTCGGCGCTCTCGTGTTCCCACGCGAACGCGAGCTTGGACGTTTCACGCGAAAGCGTGTGTTGAGATTGAGATTATTGCGGTGGTTACTCCGCCTTGGCGCGACACGAAGAAATCGTTTTCGCAACGCATGTACTCTAGTACAGCAGTACAGCAGTATATACGAGTACAGCAACAAATTTCCGTACTACAACCGCAACAAATTTCTCCCCAAACTCCCCTAAACCCGTGCACACGCTCGCAATGACGACCGCACCAGTCAACACAGACACGGACAGACCAAGGGAGAGAGCCCCTTGTACCAGCACGGGCTCCAGAGCTCTCTCGCCCTTCTTGCGCTACTGCTGCTGTACGTGCACGCAAGATATCCTTGTTGGGGAAAGTAAAGCGCCTCGGCGAAACCCCTACTCTCGCACGACCTCAAATCCGAAATGTCCGAGATACACAGAAGTAGTAGGTACTGTACGTCTGTTTGTACGTACCGTGCCTTGGTGCCTTACCGGTGTTCGCGATGCATGCTGCTCTTGATGCTCTCGCACCCGTTCCCCGTGCCACGCCCGATGAGTTCCGCCTCAAAAGCATCTCTCCGAACTCGCCAACCCCCGGCTCACAGCAGTACCCAGCAGGTGGTAATGAGAAAGACGTAAAAAGAGATCGCATTTCTGCATTCGACACAACAACGACTACGAACGGCTGTACTACTGCTGTTGTTGTTGCACCAAGGTTGCACATACATGTAAAAAAACGGATTTTTATCGCATATCTTTTCGAAGACTTTTCTTCTTGACCGTGCCCTCAGGTGCCCTTGTTCTGACTGCTCCCGCTTCACAGCCTGGTGAAGATCTACTGTTGTAGCGCCGACCTGATGGCCTTAAACTGCCTCCTGTGTACGTATAATAGACCCGACGGAGAGCCCCCCCGCCCACAGGCGAGGGTAACGCCGCCGGTCGGCCACCGCGACGGGTCAGCCAGCCGGCCATACCCTCCACATAAATTGTTGTGAGGGTGGGCGTCACGAGCAGCACGGTGCCTGGTGCACGATACTCGTAGCTGATACCAGCACAGTAGTGCCGGTTGCCCTGTATAGGGCCGGCTGAGTAGTGCCGGTTGTCCCGCTGTAGTGCCTGTGGAATCGGTTGGCGAAGATACGTAGGATTTCACCAGTGTGGCCGTGTGCGAAGTAGTGACGGTTGCCGCCATAGTGCCGGTATTCTTGGCTGGCGCACACCGGCACTATATCAACATATACAGGGTCCACTACTACTGTATCCGGTACCATGGCCGCCGTGCATGATATGAGTAACAACGCGCTAAGTCAGAAGGATGAAGGATACGCGCACACATCGTCGGACGGATCCCTCTTCCATAATCCAGATCCTTCGCAGGGAAAATATGTACACCATTCCTGGTTGCTTATTATGCAATTTTGTAGACCTGCGAGTAAGTTCTGGTTGTGGGATCTGTATGGCACGACTCTTCTTACACAGCTTCTCATAGCGGCAGGTATAGGATCTCTACGAGGCGATCTACAGCATATATATACACATCGTGATCWGTCTGAAGTAAAACAAAAGTGTGGAAACATATTCCGATTCGCCTACGAGGAAATTGGATATTGTGTGCCATCTGGTTGGTGAACGTAGCCCCATGCCTCTCGTTTCCCGGGTAGCCCAGTGATCCCCGCCACCAGCAGATATCTGATCCCGGGATGCCCCTTGGCGTGATTCACGAGCAGGCTTACAGTACGAACACTCATCACAGAAGACGATACCGGCCGGATATCAGGCGATCGGCGGTGTGTGTATGCGCGCTGATCGCGGGAACCGGCTAATATATACAGTATGTACACTACCCACCACAGGACCTTGCTTTTGCTATTGTGGCGCTGTTGTTGCTTTGGGGTACCCACCAGGACATAATAATAGCTGTTGGTATTGTACAATTTTGGGGGGCCATAGTAAGTAGTCGGTCGCCGTAGACTACGAAGTGATCAGCTTCAACGGCTACTGGCATTGGTACTCAAGTTCGAGTCCCACCGTGGTGAGATTTTCACTTCATTATTTGAAAAAATAAAAAGGAACCAATTGCTGAGAGCGCCTTCGTGGCGTGGGTAGGCGGAATCCGACGCAAGTCGACGAGGGAAGAAAGTGCTGAAATCTTCTCGCGATAAAAATACAAGGCACGTACCGTAGTGGGGAAGGAGGGAGAAGAGCCTACTTAGTGACCCCGGATCTGAGTTACGACTAAAGATGGAGAGAGAAAAGAAGGGCGAAGATAATAAATGGGATGGACAAAAAAAATAAAATAAAGCTAATAGCTACAGTAGTAAACAGCACCAAATATTGTTAGCAAAAACAGATGAATATACTGGTTTTTGTCTGGACCGTAGGTCCTATTTACTACGGTGCCCCACAGTAAAGTAGTACACAGTACAGGACACCTGTTGCCGGAGAACACGCGGATCGGAATGCCAGACGCCGGGGCCACACTCACTACCCCTCATAGCCCCCTATTTTGAGGACGAAAATATAAATTGTTATTTTTTCAAGGTTTCTTGTGTTTTGCTCAGCATGTCCAGCATGTCCTGGCGTATGCCTGTTACTGGTCTTGCAAAAATTGCCTGCTGTGTTTCTACATGCATGCGTCGAACTACGTGACGTGTACGTATGTCAAAAGGTTTAAAACCAAAGTACAAGCCGCTTCAGAGAGTTTCTTACATTTATTTATAATGGCACCAGGGCCAGGGTAAATGTCTGCTTTACTACACATTAAGTGCCACAGCAGTCAGATTCATTGACACGGGTGCATATCGAAGCTTCCATCGGTGGCGGCAGGGGTGACTGTCGCAGACTTTGTCTTGTGTGTTTGACACAAGGAAGCAATGCACCAAAATACACCATACTATACTCGGTACTACTGCGAAACCAGCCTGGCGAAACGGCTGTTGTATGAGGCTGTATGGGGTATTAAGGGCCATTCTTATCGAGCAGCTTTTCCCCATAATTCCCTATATTGTTTTCCAAAATAAAAAGGAAAAAGAGGAAACATTGGAAATATTGGAAACATTGGAAATATTGAAAATATTGAAAATATTGGAAATATTGGAAATTCTTTAGAGGGCGAAATGTTTGGAAGACTTCACGTTCCAGTTTGGAAGGCTCCACGTTCCAATAAATGGAAACAAAAAAGGAAAAAATGGAAATGTTGCAAATTGTGCGAAAACAATCATTGGATGTTTTGGATTTTTTGGAAATTTATGGCTCCGATAAGAACGGTCCTAATAGTATCATCGCACATACATATAGAACGTCCGAGTGTTCACGTGGTAGGGATTGGAAAAACTAGCACACGTGCCAATCAACGCATTCAACTTCCAAAGCTGGTGCTCTGAACCGAATACCTGTGCAGACAGAAGGGGCATGTACCGAGCGTCTCCCATACAAACTTAACCCCTCCACCATCTCACACTAGTATGTACCTCGAGGTCGATCCTCGGTAAGTTACTCGGCGTTGGTATCAAAGACAAGATAACAGTACTGGTGCCTATGAACCCGAGCACCACCACGTAGAGCAATGATATCCAGAGGTTGTGCAAGACACCGAGAAAAGACACATACATACGCCAGACAGATCGATGTACCCCATTGAACCCAACTGAACCCATTGTCTCTTTGACGTGCAACGGCGTTCAGTCCTGGAAACAGCGCCAGGCTGTGACATGTTTCCCCTCCCACCCTCACTGCCAGCCTCCTTGTCTTCCTCATCGTATTATTTCTCGTCCTCGTCCTATTCGCTCTTTTCGTCGCCACCTTCCTGCTCCTCCTCCTCCTCCTCCTCCTGCTCCTGCTCCTCCTCCTCCTCCTCCTCCTCTTCTTCCTCCTCCTCTTCCTCCTTTTCCTCCTCATCCTCGTCCTCCTCTCCTGTTGTTGCGGTTTTCTTCTCCCCACCTCCCCTCCTGACATATTGGATGGCTGAACCGTCACGCTGGCTCCTAGCATGCGGCGCTTTCGCGACTGAGACACCTGCAGTGTTTTCTTCGCGCCATCTTTCTCCGTTGCACTCATGTCGTGCCCGGCCCGGAATGCCGAAACCGCATTCTCCTCAGCCCTTACCCGGACCACCGCGGCATGTTCCTTCTGCACCGCATTTCGTAAGGCACGCGCAGGCGCACGTAAAACACCTCTTAGGCACCTGAAAATAGCGCCGTTTAGGTATAAACTGTCAAACGAGCAATGCCGCCTTATAGGGTTGGTGTCTTATTTTCTGAGCTCAGCATCTCACCCGAAGCACGACTTCGAAAACAAATTTCACGCAACCCGACCGACATGTTGTGCACTACCAGGTAGTCCTAAAACAAACACACTAGTAAACGTATGCTACAATAATAGCCGGTCAGAAAATAGTGCCTCATGAGACGAAAAGCGCAACACCCACTACAGTACGAGTACAGGACACCTCATATGAAACAGGAAAGCTGACCCAGGCTGGATTTCATATTCGAGAGAGAGGGTGCTTTCTAGATACACTAATTTCAAGGCAACAACTCTCGAGTTCCTGATATACCACTGCCCGGCCTTTCACGAAGTAAAACCGAGACTCAGCCAATTGGAACGACATGATCGTAGAGATGTGGTTCTACTATACAGTAGTCGAAACCGAAACTACTGGGTCAGAAATGAAGTCATGCTATCATTTTCTTCTAACGCGCCCAAAAGCCAAACCATCCAGGCTTTCGAGGAACAAGCCTGACCATCCCACCCGCCCAGTTAACAGGTAAACACTGTTGGTTTCTGCGTTTGTAGTTTTCGATGGTCGGGATCACCACCGCGTTGAGTACGCACTTACAGTTGCACGGCCTGGGTGAGGCCCCCCTCTGCTTCGGGGCAGGAGGCCTGGACAAGTCATATACTTATTTTAATTTGTCGGTGGGAGTGTACAATAATACTACAGCAATAGCCAGTCAGAACATATTGCTTCGTAAGGCGAACAGTGCAACACCCCTATAGTACAGGGCACCTAACCAGAAACAGGAAATCAGGTCCCAGGCTGGATTTCTTATTTGAGAGAGGGTGCTTTCGACACTATTTTCCAGGCAACAACTCCCGATTTTCTTATTTTTCTATTCATATCAAATGGTTTTCTTATTATCCTGTTTCTTATTGGTTGTACTGCACTGTACCGTACGGTGTCTGCTGTTCTGTTGCTGACGGCCGCGTGCTTTCGGGGGAGACATGTGGGTATTTGTTGGGCAAGACGTAGGTTTCTTCCTTGAAAACAAACGTGCTTGGGACTTGTATGCGGGATGTGCGTGGGTGCGCACAAAAAGGCTTTAAAGGCATTCTTTAAGGCCTACCAGTACTTACCAGGTACTACTGCAGATATAGGCACGTTCAAGACCGCTTCGGCACTTTCGCCTCAAAGTGATAATCTTGCCGCTTCAGAGCGGAACAGTTGACGACATAAAGTGACCATTACATCAACGCCTCCTGCGTAGTTGGGAAGGGTACACATTAGTGTCCGCGTTGCAGTGCAAGGAGCCGTACGGCACAGGCCCAACATTATTATACCCGTCATTGCTTCACGCGCACGCTGCTCGTAGACGGCTGACAGCACCACCGGTATCATGTTGTTTTTGTCGTTATCTCGGGGTGTCTTATTAATAATTGAGGGTTAAGGCCCAGTCCGGTATTTCAGGCATATATTTTTGATTCGCCGTGCCGTCTCCCCTGATTGGTTTGGGCGAAATAGACGCCATGTATTGGTCGACATGGACAGGCTTTTACGTATGAAAAATAACATTTTGGTCGTGTTTTAGCATGCGCTTACACGTTTATACGTGTAGCGCATTTTTTTAGGCAAATGCCACGAACTAACTGACACATACGCACTGTACACATTTAACCCGTTTTGGTATGACAGTAGTCCAGGGACTTATTTGTGGTTCATCGGGCCTATATACCCCAGTGTGTTTCGCATGCTGCGTGCCTGCATCTACACTCTACACGTGCTTAAAATCACCTGCGGCGTAGACCTAGCGGTGGCGCGAAGAGAAAGGAACCCATGACCAACCTGAGCAACCCTAAACCTTTGTTTATACAGTAGGTACCAGGCAGCCCCACACAACTCCTACATAAAACAACAGTGGATGGCAGGATCACCTCCGCGAAAATGGCATTAACTCCAATTATGTACATACTTTTTCCACTATTTTAAATGATGTGCGAAATACAACAGGGAGTGCCGGGGCAGGGCTCTTTGATACCGTTAAACTGCGTACACTTCTGCGAGACACCCCCCCCCTCCCCACCTCGACGATGCGCGCACCACGACACGCGAGAACACTCAGCTGAGCTAGAACCCCTAGGCCGGTTGTACGTGCACTTCGTCACACGTATTTTGGGCAGAAAAGTTCTAGTGGCCCATTCGAGGTATCCGGGCTGTTTCCTGGGACTCTCCGAACATGTAGCGGTTGAGGTATACTCGATTCTCGGTGGGGACGCACAGGAGGAATTGACGCATCGTCGACGTAGTGCAAGGAGTTGGTTGTGCTCTTCGCACCGTGCTTGTGTCGGTTCCTTGTCAAGAATCGTACCCAGTCACCGCCAAGCATACACAAAAAAACACAGATACCCGTACATAGGCAAATCACCATTTATGCTAGCTAGCGCCTGCTGGTTCACAAGACTGGGACCGCCTCTTGAGATGCGCAGACATTACGCCTTTCCTCGGAGGCCTCTCTAGGCGTCCCATTGACGACCTGAGCAATTTAGCCCGAGTCCACAAACCGCGAGCAACCCACATCGCTACCAGACCCAGGATCTCCAGGACAAACAGAACGGCGCCTTCCCGGGCTAACTCGGCATCGCCTGTGATCCCGGCGCCTACATAGAGTAGATACAATGTCACAACGACCTCGAGCAACGCTGCGCCAAACCAGATACAGGCGTTTCCAACAGCACCGAGATACGGTAGGCGCGCCAAAGCGCGGTCGGAACATCCCGCCGCTATCTCCACTAGAGCGCCGACGACCGCAATTGTGACGGTAGTCCACGCCGACCAAACGAAACCGGGTATGCGTCTGGACGTATCATCGGAAACAGCGTATAGTCCGGGAAGTGACAGAAGCACCGAGGCCACTGCGATCACCCCGAGGGCTTCGAGAACGGACACGGCAAGCGTGGGGGTGGTTCCCTTTGCTGTGTCTTTCCAATACTTGAAGCCCACGAATGCTTCTAGGAGTTGAACGCATAGCGCCACCACCAAGGCCGCTATCGCTAGCTCCTCGGTTCCTGACGGGTTTGAGTCCCAGCACCTCTGGAAATAATTATCTGCCCAAATGTCGGTACCCCCATTCTCACTGATAGACAAGAGGACCGACTGAGCGAAACAATAGCCGTCTGACGGACTGGAAAGGGCGACCCACGAACACATATCGGACATCTCAAAGTCTTCGCTTTGGCAAGTGCAGCTCTCCTCGAAACTGTGCTCGCCCGTGGGGACATCGGTCAGGGTATCGCAGACATCGAAAGCCTGCCAAAAGCTTGGATAGGATAATCCATCCGAAGTGTCCGTTAAGTTGTAAAAGTAGTCTGCATCGAGCGGTCCATCGCACGCATCCACTACGAGCGGGCTGAGGTGTAGCCTTTGAAGACCACCACTTGAACTGCAATCAACGTCTCCGTCGAAGGCTCCCGCAGCTACAACTTGCTGGAAGGCCCACAAGGTCGCGCACGCTTCCAAGACAATCCCAACCGCCAGGATTAATCGAGCGTGTCTGGTTCTCCCCCGTGCCATTTTTTCTGCATCACCACCATCACCATCTAACGGGGGTGGTAGTGGATCCTCGCTCGCGCAGTGCTCCTCGTCGTTGAAGGCTCGGCTGTGAATATTTCCGCCTGTAACAACATTTCCATCATCACAATTATACGGGGGTAGAGCCGTACCCATCGCGTCGCGCTTCTAGTCTTCCGACGTAGATGCTGCTGCCTGCCATCGAAGGGGCCAACAAAGGTAGAGGAGGGAGGGGGGGGGGCAGGGGGCGTACTCATTTGTTGCTTGCCTGAGTCATTCGACCATTGACTACGCATCCCTCTCGAGACAGAGCACCGTTCCTACTCCTAGTAGAGATACCTCCAACCGTTGGGCGCTTATTGCGTTGTTTCCATGTATTCCATAGAAACGTTTTGCTAATCTGGTCCCCTTCCTGTTTCGCAGGGGAGGGGGGGGTGGGGTTACTCTCAACAGGCGGATACTGCACTGGCGTTTGCACAAGACAACGATAATGCCCGGCAAAACGCAACTACGAGCATGAACCGGATCTCTCGGCACAAGCCTTTGAGGTCTAAACGTCGGGAAAATGTTACCCCAGGATGATCGATGCCGCAGTGCCGCATCCGTCTACTCGTACAGGAGTCGCCTACGCGAGGCAGTACACATTTCATGTATATACGTGAATCGAAACCGATACAAACGGACACCGACTTAGACGAATCCAGGCCAGTTGTAGGTTAGGCATGCTATCGAAGTGGTTCTAACGTACGTCAGCGAGGTGACTGTAAGGTAGATCCGTGCGGTGACTCCAAGGTAGGTGGGCTTAGCCACGGCCGCCGAGTCAAGACGAATCAAGTGGGGAAAAGGGAAGCAGGGTCTGCGACAGGTAGGACAAGCTCGCCCTGGTCGGCGGGGTTGAACCTGTGCACTTCCTCCGCGCAATTTCGTTTATCCCGATAGGGGACGAAGACGTTTGTTGGCTGTGCTGGTCATTTTGCATCAAACATTGAAGATACCTGCTATGGTGGGGGTCACTAACTCTCTTGACGACTATGTACGATATCTCGTATGCCTTGTTTGTCAAAATTAATGCATCCAAACTACTACGTGCGGGACACCATAGTAAATAGGACCTACGGTAAACACAAAAAACCTATATATTTCCCTATTTTTACTAAGAAACTGGTGGTCCTATTTACCATGTTACCCCGTAATAGCGCAAGTAATTGGAGGCCTCACAGCAGTAGCCTCAAACAAGGTGCACCTGCTGTGGTGTTGGATATTTTTGCGATGCCTCTCACTCGAGGCGCGTTATGTTACATGCCTCGCCTTGGGAATAAATCTTAGTTCCAGTCCCGATACAGAGATTAATGGGCTGGGCGCTCAACGAATACCTGGTGTTCTTGAAAAAGCATGTATCAGAAACAAAGGTTGAGTACGTGGCTCCTCAGTCGCCATGATTGAGGAGGTCCGCCACTGTTGTTCCATGATTTGAGTTATACAATAATCAAGTGAAACCCCTGCTGTAGCACGGACCAATGAAATTGCAACGGTTGAGTACGTGGCTCCTCAGTTGCCATGATTGAGGAGGTCCGCCACTGCTGTTCCATGATTTGAGTTATGCTATAATCAAGTGAAACCCCTGCCGTAGCACGGACCAATGAAATGCTATGATATAGTCAAGTTATGTGTAGTCATACACTATGCTTTGGGTTTACGGTGGGTGCGGTCGGCGGATAACAAAAGAGGCGTACGGTGTGTCCTGATGATACGAGGAGGAGGTAGTTGACCGGATTTGGCGAGGGTGACGGAGGGGTGGTTTGCACAAAACAACCAAGCACCAAGGGAGTAGCCACGCACATAGCTCAACAACACGACCCGAGTAAACAGTAGATACGTCCTTCGTTGGCTATTATGGTAGATTCGCGCGGTCAAGGCCGACGCACTATGCATATTACACGGGGTGCACCGCACAGGGGCAGGAACGGAAAGTCCGTCTTCGTGCTGCGCACAAGGGCTGTTATTACCGAAGGACCCTTGTGTCATGGCTTTCCAGATTTATTCCAGATTATCCAGATTCTCCCAGATTTTGTTTTCGCTCAATTTACTTTTCACCCAGGTTTTCCTGATTATTTTTCGCCCCATATATTTTGCCTCTTGAAATTCACAAATTGTGACAGAACGCCTCCGCATCTTGCTGCAAATTTCACAACTAGAGAATATCTGGAAAGCCTGGAAAACAAATCTTCGACAAAAACGGCTTCAAGACGGGACGGAACGTGTGCGAAACAATACGTACACGCTTCCTTGAGATCGCACCACGTACTTCGAAGTATCAAAGTTAGCGGTATAGCGTACGATCGGTGAATGGGAGGAGCAACAACGGGTTGGTGCGGCAGTAAGAATCCCAGAATTACGTAAAGGGCGATTTGGTGTCGTAGCTAGCTAGCACGCGGCGATCACACGAAGCAAGGTCAGAACAAAAGCGATCGGGAGTGCTACGAAGGCAAGCGCCAGCACTGCTACAGTACAGCAGTCATCTAGACCCAACAAGCGAGCCTGACGCCTAAGGGACTACGACCCACAGTCATGCTTTGAAAACACACGTTGCCGCACCTACAGTAGCTCGACCAACTCTGAACGAGTTACAGCGATACCAGCTCGAGGATACCTCGTTAAAATGCGTGCGTGCACAGAGCCCGACGGGACTAGCGTTGGTGCCGTGTACGTTGAGGGCGGTGTACCAACGTCGAATTTGAATCACACACACCGACGACACACAGAAGAACCAAAACTTACCGCCCTGCATACGCCCTGCCATCCTCTACGTACGTAGGAAAAAGCATGTTTTTCCTTGAAAAATCAGTTTAAAAATAGGCTCGCTCGCGCTTCGCGCTCGCGAGCCTTGTTATAAATAAGTAACCGAACAATGAGAAGGGCACGCTGAGATTTACAGGAACATATTAAATTAGGGGGTCGTTATATACTGAAGATAGCATAGTATAGGACGCGCCCATTCTCGAATACGAAACCCACTATACGTAGAGCTTTCTCGATTATTATTTGGGTGCCCTGTAATGTACAGCTCAGCCAGTATAGCTCAGACAGCAGAGGCACACACCATGCCCCGTGCAACGGATGAGCTGTGCCACATTAACCCCTTCAGAACAGCAACCACTGTTTTTGTGCACAAACTACTTGGAACTAATGTGGGACGCGTGCTACGATAGAGGTACTGTGCTGTACCGTCATTTTGCTGAGATATTTTCTGGACGATCGGGCTCCTTATAACACAAAATCGTCGGTCTTTCACTCATGTATGGTGTTGCAGTAGTTTCAATTGCATAATTAGTATTAGTATTAGTATTAGTATTAGTATTAGTATTAGTAGTAATTAGGGCCATGGGATTGTTCATCGGGTACACTGTACCATCGTATATACGGTAGGCCTTATATTTTCATCCGGAAAAAAATAGGAGTTTTTGCCTTAGTAATGACTTACTATTAGTAAAGAGAGACCCTCAAGTGAGGAGCTTCAGAAAAAATACGGTGAACCTCGACCGACCGTAGCATGCGTCGTGGGACATCTCTTTCATACTGGTACAGTACAGGACACCTAATAAGAAACAGGAAATCTGGTCCAGCAGGCTGGGTTTCTTATTTGAGAGAGGGTGCTTTCTACACTAATTTCAAGATAACGACTCTCGAACTTCTTATTTTCCTCTAATAAATTTCAGCCTAGATTTCTTATTATACTGTTTCTTATTATTACAGTAGGTGTCCTGTACTGTATGCACAGTAGTAAAAGGGTTAAAAAGCCTCTTGGGACTTGTAAACTTATCGAAAACTGACGACGGTAAAAAGTAAAAAGTGACGAGTACATCCAGCAGTCACGGCAACTCACTGCATTATATAGGGTGTTTGCGGGATGACACCAATCGGTGTCCGAAAGGCTACGAGTATTATAGTATGTGGAGCGACTCGTAAGGCACAGGCGGACGATGAACCCTACCCGTATACCTACAGTTCACTACCGGCCCTCTCACATGAAAGTGCCCCACAAGAAACTCAGCCTCAACGTTACGGGGAAAATGAGAAAGTCGCCAGCTATTATTATATGGAAGTTGGTGTGGGACATACCCCTTTCTCAAATAAGAAAGTCAGCCTAAGCCCGATTTTCGGTTTCTTATGAGCGGGTCGGTACTGTAGTTTACTGCTGTTGGGCGCTCACGCTTCTCGTATACGCTCGCCCGTAGATCTGCATCGATCGATGGTTGATAATAAGACCAAAGCTATCCGTCGCTTTCGAGGGGTCGCCAAGCGCCGCCAAGAGCTGTGTGTGGTTTGTACCAGGTAAGACTCGGGCAAGATGATTACAGCAGCAGTGCAGTAAACCCAACAAGAAACAGGAAGGCTGGCTACGGCTGGATTTCTTATTTGAGAAATGGTGGTTTCTACACTAATTTCAATGTAACAACTCTCGAAATTATGATATTCCTCTAAATCTCAGCCTGGATTTCTTATTAGCCTGTTTCTTATTACGAGTATCCTGTACGTACTGTATGCTGATTCCTTGCTATTTTTCCTCGTGCGACGTATGGTGTATGGTGCTCTGCTCCTGTTTTTGCCGTCACTTTTTCCTGCGATCATACTGCTGCTACATGCTACCAGGCACTCTGCTGCTGCTGCTGCTGCGCTTTGCTTGGTTTTGTTTTGATGGCGAATAGTACCAGACGCTGCCCGTTGATGGTACGTTATTACGTCTAGTCATACTGTTGTAGAGGCAGGGTGCAACGACACATTAGTGGTAGTAGTCGATGGGCCAACCCGTATACATCCAGCATCGCATATGATATTACTACTGCTGGAAGGTACAGTAGTGACGTCGCACGTCTTACCAGGTAGGTACTCTGTTCTGTGAACACGGGGGTATAATAGGTACGTACTCTAGTGTGTGAGCACGGGCTATGCAGATTCTGCTTGTAGCGAATATAAGAACGCAACACCACAACTACTTGTACTGTATCATCATCGTACTCGTGCACGTATAGGGGCATACCGGCGTTTCTGGGTGCACGGCGGCGATGTTGATCTTCACGCGACCACTCCCCGCCCGTGCAGTGTCCGACGCGGTCACCCTCAAGCATTCCTTCCGCAGCAGCAGCTCTATACCCCCCTGGCACAGGTCACACAACAGCAGCAGCAATGACCCGTGGTACTACTCCTACTACTGCATACTACGTACCACAAACACCAGCCTGCAGTTTTCGTCTTCAACACGACAATAAAATTCCGGGATTTTTATCGTACCGTATTTCCGACCACTTTGCGGAGTAATAATATGGTCCCGGAATTTGTGTCCCATAATTCGGAAGACTTAGCGGGGTGAACAAAAGAGTCGGCCTTCGGCCTGCTCCCGCTTGGTAGCCTGCAGGCTGAGATTTTAATTATACAATGTGAAGGAATGCCCATTAAGAGGGGGACACAGGAATGTCGAAGCTGGCCATGGCACGCTTCTCCTTTGGTAAAGTGTGTATGGTTGTTCTGGTTGCTTATCTCATGGTAGAGCTCGATAGGGTACGAGAACGGAGTGCGAAGGTAGGGCTCAGCCAAGTACCAGGCTGATCCCACTCCATGTATCTTCATACATGTACGATCTACGGAGGCGTTTCCGTTACTAGCACGTCACGTGATCTCATACTCGTACATATTTATCTATCTACTCGCAGTAATACGTATTGCATCTCCTCATAGCTACGTGATACCATCACAACAAGAAGCAATTCGAGGGTCGTTATCTTGAAATTAGTGTAGAAAGCGCCCTCTCTGAAGTAAGAAACCCAGCCTGGGCCAGCGTTCCTGTTTTTCTTATTAGGTGTAACTACTGTAACTACGAGTATAGGACGCACTCCTGGTGGGATCAAGTTGTGGACCTACGGTAGACCCAACCCAACCCTATCTCCAACCCTAACCCTAACCTCAACCCACGGACCAAAAACAGGAGAACGGGCCAGAAACGAGGTTTTGTGCCTGCGCCGCTTTCGATGTTTTTTGTATTGTTCCCAACTGTACAAGTACTACGATACTACCAATCTGTCCCGAAATATAAGCACATTTTATCCATCAATAGTAAATTTAAATGGTGCTTTTATTTTTCGGTATAGTGTGGTATACTGCTGTACGGCATGGGCCCGCCAACAAGAAGCACCTGCTGCGAGCAAGCCTTAGAATCTTGTAGCGACGACATCTTTGCTTAACTATAACCTTGAGCATATACTAATGTATAGGATTTAATGTGTAGCGCTCACCGCTGAGCACATGTTTCTTAATCCAATATTTTTGCTGTATGTAGCGTCCCTCAAAAAGTGAGCCTTACTACTGTATGCTCTTATTTGCCTTAGAAGGTGATTTCTTATTCGAGGGCCTGCTGTAGACTTACAGTACAGCTTACTGTACTATGTAGTAAATAGTAGTAGACCCAGAAAATCGTGGAATGACCACAATATTTGAACTGCAGATCATAATTTGGAATCTGGCTCCTGGACCCTTGAGTCAGGACTCTTCACAACTGACCGGGACCCCCCCCCCCTGCGTTTTTATTTTATTTTATTTTGTTTTATTTTTTCCATCCCATTTATTATCTTTGCCCTTCTTTTCTCCCCCTCTTTACTCAGATCCGGGGTCACAAAGTAGGCTCTTCCCCCCCCTCCCTACTACGGCACTTGCCTTGCGTTTTCATCGCGGGAAGATTTCAGTGCTTTCTTCCCTCGTCGACTCGCGTCATTATGGGCGTAAAAAACTAATTTTGGAGACAGACATTGGACAGCAATAAAGACAGCGAATATATAGAGTAGACAAAGCTTACAAGCCAAAGTAGGTCTTAGGGCATTTCCCGTCGTGGGCGTGTGTGCGTGGTTTCTGAGTTAGATCGGGCAGCCCGCGGCAGAGGTAAGCACTTCAGCCGGTGTCAAACCGACTGGTTGTTGCTCGAGCTTCAGCTCTCAGAAACTCATATAGAAAGAAAAATGGCACTCAAGGTCCGTGTGTTTATTATCGCTCGCTGTCGTCCAAGGGGACAGGATGAAGAGGAAAAGGAAGAGAGACGAAGAGGAGTGTGAAGGAGAGTGCGTGTGCACGGTCTATCGATCACGAAGCTCCCAAGCCTCAAGACCCCTCGCATGCGGTGAAGACTAAATACTCAAACAAAAAACATCGGGCTGAACTCTAAACGGTATTTCGAGGTTCTAACGCACATATCCGCGATAACTGATCCAACAGGGTTCCACCGCATACTATGGAACCGGCATTGGACATACCGCTGCTTGCACTGCCGTAGCACTTTATACTGCTGCTGCTGGGGCCTACTCGCTACAGGCGGCTATGTTACCGATCAGTGACTCCGTATAGACTACTGGCTACTGCTGGGTAGATGCGTGCTACGGTAGAGGTAGCACTTTTTTGCTGAATCGTTTTCTGAACGATCGGGCTCCTTAACCCAAATTCGTCGGACTTTCATTTTTGTGACGAATAATGGTTTAGAGTACACTTCGGTCATGAGATTTCTCATCCGGCGGCACTTTTGTTTTCCTCCAAAATCATTTTTTCGGTGAGGTGTGACGCTCCTGAAGTGAGGAGCTCAGAAAAAACATGGTGCACTTCTATCGTAGCATGCGTCGGTAGCATGGAAACTATCCTTAACATGACCCCTCGATGGAGCTATCCTCAACAACTGCTGTGGGATCGAGGGTTTCGTCGAAACTCGCCTGTGAAACTGTGTGCGATACCTCGACCCCTCGTGCTATGTAAACAGGTGGAATATCGTGGAAGCCAATGGCAGCGAGTGAAAGTCGGTGGGAAAAGGTGGCAGGGAATTGAAATCAATGAAAATAGACGGAAATAAAAATGGATGTCTCCGTGGAAGTTGGTGGAAGTAGCTATGGAAGTAGATCGAAGTCTATGAGGAAGCTGGTGGAAGTCGGTGGCAGTAGATAAGGAAGTAGATTTGAAGTCAAGCGTTGTAGATCAAAGTCGATATGGAAGCTCGTGGAAGTATATATGGAAGTACATGAAATTAGATGGGAGTCTGTGTGGAGGCTCGATGGAAGCCAGTGGAAGTCGGTGGAAGAAGGGGGTCGGGGTAGGTCTGGAAGTAGACAGAAGCAGACAGAAGAAGCAGATGACGCGTGCTAAGGTACAGGTAACGCTTTCAGGCTGAAACGTGTTCTGAACGACTAGCAGTATGCTCCTTATCCCAAACTCGTCGGACTTTTATTATCGTGTTGTAATATTCTTCATTATATGCTTAGGCCATGGTATTTTTCATTAGGTAGCACTTTTGTTTTCCTCCTAAATCTGTTTTTGACTTACTGTTAGTATAGAGCTCCTCAAGCTACCACCCTCAGAAGGCAGAACAATACATGGCGCACCTCTACCGTAGCATGCGACAGGCATGGAGATAGATGGAAGTCAATGGAAGGTGATGGAAGTCGACATGAAAGCTCGGGGAAGTCACTGGAATTAGGTGGTGATCCTTGAAGGGGAATGCATACATGGAGGTTACAGTACTAGTGGAAGTTGATGGAAGTTTCATAGAAGTTACTGGACGATTCAGAAAATTGTGGAAGTCTACGGAAGTATATGGAAGCTCGTGGAAGTAGTTGAAGTCGGTGAACTACTACGGAAGCAACTGGGCGTTTGTGAAGCTCGTGAAAAATCGGTGGGGAATCTGTAAGGGTGTATGGAAGCTCGTGGAAGCTTCCACCGAATACGGTCGCGGAAACTGGGTCCACCACATTATTTCACTTTTCTGTCTACTTTCAGGAAAGTGTCAGTGGAAGTTGGTGGAATCTTATCTTCCATGGACGTAGATATACTTCCATCTACTGTACTTCCATGGTAAATATACTTACTTCCATGCGAATATTTAGAAGTACTGTAGATGGAAGCTTCCACGGAAGTAGATGCAAAATGCTACCAGACACTGCTATTGGTGGAAGTGGAAGCTTCCAGTACTTCCACCAACTGGAGCCTGCACGATTTTTACCCGTGCTACGACTGAGGTACTGTACCTTTTGGCTGAAACGTTTTCTGAATGGCGGGGCTCCTTAAGGGCACTGACAACACTACCCATAAAGGCATATGTCTCATCATCAGAATGGCATCCAGTTCATGTTTTTCTTTACCTGTTTCGTTGTATAACTAGGCCATGGGATTGTTATCATCTTGATTTGCTTTTTGTCAGCTTGGGTGAGATGGAGAGCTCCCGTACTATAATCAAGTGACGACCCTTGGGGAAACATAAGGAGCAACCCCTATAAGGCAAGCACGCGTTTCACCTTCCACGCTACTTCGTTTTGGTGTGGAAGTTTCCGACGGGTTTTATGATGGGGGTACGGTAGCACCTTTTTTATGACCCTCCTCGCTTGAGGAGCTCCATTACAATTCGTAGCATTAGCGCTATTAGTAATATTAGTAGACCAAAACTGACTTCGAGAAAATGTGCAGTCCAAACCCGATAAAGAACACTCCATGGCCGGGCATAAATGTTTCGGCCAAAACGTGGAAGCAGATTGGAACAAACATAAGCTCCCGCGGCAATACACGGGGGTGTGTAGAAAGCTTCCGTTCAAGTATATGGAAACTTAACTTCCACGAATGCTCCATCTTCTTCCATGAAAACCACGTTTTACTTGCTTGCACGGAAGTCGCGTCTACTTCTATCCTAGTAGATATATGTACTTCCATTTATTTCCATAGAATAATCAGCTACGAACCTCCAGACTTGGAAATAGCACCAGTTTCTGTGGAAGGAACAGCCCAGTTTTGGTCCGTATTGGTCCCAAGTCCGAATTAGGGTTAGAGTTTGGACTGGATATATGCCCGTACCTTGATCCCACTCGGAAGTGCTTCCTAGCTTGTAAACACCGCGTGAAGTAGGTCTCTGAAAGTTCCGGCCGAATACGTCATGCAACGCGCGTTTTGGAAATACCAACAACTTTAAAGCTTGGAGGTGTATGTGCAGTTAGCTCAGGAGTGGTATCACCAGGTTCATCGGGTTATTCCATGGTGCCTGGAGTAACGGAAGCACAGAGTGCGAGGAGATCAATGTGTTTTTTCCGTGGAGTGAACAAAGTCGTTCATGGGCAGCTTCCGGGAATGGGACAATTATGTAAAATCTTTTTCGAGGGGATGGCGAGGAAATCATATTCGAGTTAACGATGAACAAGGAACGGCCCAGAAGAACGACCGTGCAGGAAGACGTACGGGAAGACAGCAGTCACAACCAGCATAGTAATATGCTAATGAAATTTATTATAAGGGGCGGGTGGCAGCACCGGCCGCGGGAGGTGGTTCCACCATTCGTATCCCACACTATTGACATATGAAACGAAGAACTGGTCGGAAGATATACATCCGGATATCGGGATATCCCGTGGGACATCCCGTGGAATTTTGTAGCATTAGATTCAAGGCTGGTCAATGATAAGCACTTCGATAGAAAGACATCGCGGAAACAAAAGGAGCCCTACGTGTGCACAAAGTAACATCGCGTTGTCCCACGGGAATTGCATTCTACTTTCCATGTTATTCGATGTTGGGATATATCCCATGGGACATCCCGTGGACTTTGCCACGGGTTCCCATGCGGTAGATCCCATCCTCTATAACGTGGGATTTTTCACAGGACGTCCAATGGATGCACGGAGGTCCAACATTATATGGGTATAGTATCGTTTTCTCCCCATGGGAATTTCAGTTTACTTCCCGTGGGAATCGAACCTCCCGTGGGATATATCCCGTGGAAGTTCCCCCGGGTTCCTGTGTGGTGCATCCCACACTCGATGACAGTCTACTCCCACGGTAGGGGTTGCGTTGTTTTCGCTCAAGATTTTCTGACCGGTTCGACTCATGCTGCGGCAGAGGTGCACCATGTTTTCTGCCTTATAAGGGTGGTCACTTGAGGACCTCTCTATACCTCACTTATGAAGGAAAATACACAAGTGCTACATACCCGATCAACAACCCCATGGCCTAACAATAAACTACGATGCGTGCTATGATGGATATTATAGCACTTTTCGGCTGAAACAATTCCTCAACGATCGAGCTCCTTAACCCAAACTCGAGGGACTGTCATTTGTTTCGTTGCAACCTTAGTTCCGTGTATGCTTCGGCCATGGGACTGTTCATGGGATAGCACTTTTATTTTCCTTCAGAATCAGTTTGGGGTGGGGTATAGAGCTCTTCAAGTAAGGAGCTCCCGAAAAAACATGGTGCACATCTACGGTAGCATGCGTCATAAACAATATATTGTGACACAATCATTGAATTCCGACGGTTTTGGGTTAAGGAACCCATTGACAGTCATTCAGAAAACGTTTCAGACAAAAAAAGGTACAGTACCTCTTTCGTACCACGCGTCTATCAGGTGGGATTTGTCACAGGACGTCCCATGGATGCACGGAGATACAATGTTTTATGGAAAAACTATCGTGTTCTCCCACGGTAGGGGTTGCGCTTTTTTCGCTCAAGATTTCCTGACCGGTGTTGCAATTACCGGATAGTAGGATACTTTCGCTACTGTACTCGTAATATATTATTATTGCCATCCTTGCCGCCCGACAATGTGTAGCAAACACTTTAGCTTCAACACTGATCACTCAAAAGCATCCCCTCTCCGAAAGAAGGATCCCACCGAAGAAACAAAAAGAGCACAGATATTTGTCTTCGTCGGGGTGCGTGACTAAAACTTTTAAGGAGTCCATGCTTCAGGTGAGATGTTGAGCTCCCCACGTTAGGAGCTCAGACAATAAACCACCACCCCTAAAAGGCATTGCTCCAAATGGGATTTATCACAGACGTCCCATCGAAAGTCCCACCGGAGTTTGATGGAATGTATACGACGAGACCTTCAGCGATGCTGGCCCTAAGCTGAGTGATATTTCACGCGTGTGTCATATGGTATAAATACGAAACACGACATGAGAAAATTGTTCGGATTATCGGAGCAAAATACGTAGTAAGAAACACTCCTGACTCGGGCACAACATTAAGGCACTCGTATTGAGGAGGGGGCCGAAATAGTAACGTTTCTACTTAGAGGGGCCGTGCTGTATCGGGTAACTGACACCCAAAACAGCGGCCTGAGCGCCTAGTCTCTCTCGGCTTCTCCGGTGCCCTGTACGTTCAGCTACCTGATTCCTATTCGAGCTGCTTTCACGACTTAACCTTGTTATATTCCCAGTGACTTTAGTTACTGGGCTCTGTCGCGGAAATTATTTAATTTCCCAAATCCCATACCTTTCAACTCTGTTTCGAGGTCTAATTCCATTTTTTTTAGTAATCCCCTCCCCTACTTAGTTCAACTCCAAACACGATTTGGCTCAGTAGCCCATCAATCCCTCTACTTCATCTTACACCTGGCATAAAAAGTTGACTCTGTAGCCTTTGGCTAGATAAAGTTATACAAATTCGATACTTAACCCGACTAGGTAATATCAGCTCTGGGTCGAGTCGATAATTGTGTCGGACGTACTCGTACTGAGCTTTACATGGGAAGTGGGAAGTGCAGCTGTGCAAAGCGACGGCGCAGCCACCTGACGATAACGTGGAAGACTGCTGCAGTAGCGTGCTGCTGTGCTGCTGCTGCTGTGCTGCTGCTGCTGAGCCTAGGTGATATACGCTGCGTTGTGCGCTAGCACCCGGCGATAATGTGGAGGACGCTGATTTAAGCTGCGTTGTGCGCAAGCGCCTGATGAGCACATACATACATGGAGGACCCAAGGCAGCATTACAAAAGCTGCTGTATGTACATGATGAATACCAGGCATAGCTGCGTACAAGCTACAACAATACACAATACTTCACAGGCGAGGCGGCGGGCAGCGGGTCGGGGCGCAGCCCCGACCCCCGTGCCCCGCCCAGCTGGCAACCCTGTGTATGCGCGTCCGTGGAATATTGTTTGAATGGAATTGCCAGGAAGCGGAGTGGGTCAGACGGCGTTCGGGTGTGTGATCCGAAGCACACAATCAATCGTCATGATTTCTATGGCCCATGGCCCATGCCTTGGGAGAGAGCGTCCGAGTCGATCCACGATTTCATGATCCATGATCCATGGTCCATGATCCATGATGTTCGTGCGAAATGTAGCGCCAAATGAAACGACACAACAAGTTACGCCGCTGGACGTCACATACTTGACATCTTGACATCTTGACATGCTGTACACTACCGGCCCTCCCACGAGAAAGTGCCCTACAAGAAACTCAGCCTAAACAGTTCGGGGGAAATAAGAAAGTCGACAGCTATTATACTGAAGTTAGTGCGGGACACACCCCTTTCTAAAATAAGAAAGTAAGCCTGAGCCCGATTTCTGGTTTCTTATGAGCGGGCCGGTACTGTACTCGTACTCGTACTGACACACACGGAATGGAATATTTACGATTGATGCAATTGATGGCGAATTGAATGCAGTACGTATGTATTATTCGTACAGCCCGTCAAGTGCAAAAATAAGAGTATTCTTGTCGCCGCACATCACAGACTTTGCGGCGGGGAGCGGGTCGGGGCAGGCAGCGCCCTGACCCGCTCCCCGCCCAGCCGACAAACCCCGTGTGCGAGTCAAAAGGATTGTTGCCTCTCTCTACTACTATGGATTATATCCATGCGCTAGAAGCGCCAAGTCGCGGAGTGCGTCGTCAGACGTATTATACGCGTAGTAAGTAAGGGCCGTTCCTAACGAACAAAAAAAAAACCCGATTCATGACGTTTTGGCATGACAAAATATCACGATTCGTGATGTTTCTTTCCTAACGAAAAGAGGTGCTTTTTCGTCACGTTTCGTGATATTTTCAAATTATCAAAAATCCGATATTTTCAAATCCAACGGTAATTGAAGGTGGGGCCAACTCTCGCAGGTAGGTCACGGCCAGGCCGTGCAGGGCCGACCGCGCCCGACCCGGTTCGTGATTCAAACCATGGGCAGAGGCCCGACACGGTCTGTGATATTCCAACCTCACGCGCCGTCGGCCAGGCCAGGTCCGCGCGAGGTTCCAATCTCGCTGACATGTCGTCTGCTCTGCCTGGCCCATGAGATTTTCAGATTATTTTTGCTTTTTCTTTACGCTATGTCTCCTCCTCCTCGAGATTTCGAGGTCACAGCGTGCTCGTTAGCCCGCACCCAGCAGTGTATTTAGGCAGCCGCTCGCTGTCCACAACCGGCGTACGAAGCAGGGCCTTACATGCCCCTATACCGGCCATCGGATACCGTTGGTGTCGGGTGGGTTACGTAGTACCTTGATCAGGCGTATTTTGAGCCACGACAAATGTCGTGAATCGTGATTTTGTTTTTTTAAGGAAATTGTAAACAAAATGGCGCCATGAATGTGAGGTTTTTGTCGTGAATCATGACAAAACAAATCACGATTCACGACAAAAACTTCATGAATCGTGATTTTTTTCGTTCGTTAGGAATGGCCCTAAGCAGCAGCTCAAAAGGATTCAGCACAGCAGTGCAGACAGGCACAACAACAGTAGTTCTTGCTCTTCGAGTACAAATCATTTTGCAGCAGGACAAGAGCAGGATGAAGGGGGTAGACCCACTGACACACAGACGACACACAGTAGTAGTGCAGTACGTCATAGCAGCATCCTTGCTGTGGCCGTCGATTATGGAAAAGTACGGATACGTAATAATATATTATTCAGTACTGTACTCGTGCTACACAATAGTGCGTACTCGTACTGCCGTAAGCGCGTCAAACGATTCTATCGATGGTGGCGAAGTGTCACTGGGACCCGCGTGCAGAGCAACCCCTCTGCGCGCTATAAATATTGAGGTATTAGTTCCGATAATATTCAACTTTCTTTGGCCAGCACACCCCCCAGCGATCGAGACCAGCTCTCCCGGCCGACCGACGGGGCTCCGGCCAAACAACAAAAAGTGTACCCCACCTTCAACAATCCTTCCTACACGTATGGAGAACCAATAAGTCCGATAGTCGGCACCTGCGGGAAACGATGCTAGTCCGACCAAAAAACTAGTTGGTGACTAAAGTCGTGCCCACTCACAGCTCTCCATATTCACCCCTGTACACCCACGCGTAAACACAAAAACGCCACAAAGCCCAGCAGTCACCACGTCGTACACTAGACACATATATAGTCGTACCCACTATTAATATTGTTACTAGTTGTACTACAATACACTGTACTTATGTTGTGTCCACTTGATTATCAAGACTGCCATCGCTTGGAAGATGTAGGTGTTGCGCCTCCTCTAAGAGGCCCCTCGAGGGTTTTCAGCGACGATCTCAATAACCGCGCTCGCGTCCACAAACCGCGAGCAATCCACATCGCCGCCAGTCCCAGCAGCTCCAGGAGAAACAGACCCACAACTGCAAGCACTAAGTCTGGTGCGTCTCTCATTTCGGCCCCTGTCCAGAGTAGATATAGTGTCACAAGAACCTCAAGCAATGCTGCAGCAAGCCAGACTAACCCGTTCCCAATCGCGCCGAGAAACGGGAGTCGCCCAGCAACGCGGTTGGAACACCCCGCCGCTATTTCTGCCAGAGCGCCACTGGACGCAATCATGATGGCCGTCCACGTCAGCCAAAGAAACCCGGGCATCCGCGTGGCCGTATAATCGGAAACAGTATAGAACCCAGGGAGCGACAACAGCACCGATGACACAGCAACAACCCCCACGGCTTCGAATACGGACACAGCAGGCATGAAATGTGATACCTGATCGGTGTGCTTCCAATACTTGAAGCCGATGAACGCTTCTAGGAGTTCACTGCTCAGTGCCACCCCCAATGCAGTTAGCGTTAACGCCACGGTTCCTGGAGGGTTCGAGGACCTGCATATATCGTTAAGATGGCCGCCCCGAAAGCCGTACACCTTGCCATCTTCATCGGTCAGCAAATTAAGGATTTGTGCATAACAGATACCGTCCGCGGGACTGTGCAGCTGAACCCACGAACAGTCCGACAACGAAAATTCATCACGATAGTAGGTGCAAGTACAGCGCTCCTCAATGCCTTGGTCACCGGTGGGAGCATCGGTCAGGATATCACAGCCGGCGTACTCCTTCAAATATAAATCGCTTGTGTAAGCGGTCGGAATGTTGTAAAAATCGTCCGCCTCGATCTCTCCGACCCCGTTGCACATGTCCACGACGAGCGAGGTGATGTGCAGCCTTTTCAGGCGCCCTTCTGAGCTACAATCTGCGTCTCCGTACAAGGCTCCCGCTGATACCGCTTGCTGGAAGGCCCAAGCGGTCGCGCACACCTCCACGACTATCCCGATCGCCAGGAACATTCGAGAATGGCGCGTGATTCGCCTGCTTGCCGAAATATCTGCGTCATGCTCGCCATCGTGCGGAGGGAATGGCGCACCCGTCGCGCGGGGCCCCTCGTCCTTGATTGTTCGGCTCTGAAGGTCTTCGTCTGCAACGACATCGTCAGCACCACCAGCCCACGGGAGTGGTAGTGCAGCATCCATCGCGCAGTGAAATTCGCCCCTCAAAGTACAGTAGATGCTGCGTGCGATAAACAGGGGCCACCGGAAATAATGTAGGAATGTGTGGGGGGGGGGAAGAGGATGACGGGTTAGTATACTTTCAACAGGCGAATGTTCCATTGGCGTATATGTCAGCCAGCGAGAACGCCTGACGATAAGAAACCATGAACCAACGCTCTCGACACAAACCGTTGCGGTTTGAAGGCCGGAAATACAATTGCCAAGGGAGATCAACGTCGCGACGCTGCAACTAACCACACCGGCCCAACGCGCACACCGTGTCACAGGCTATGTACCGACATGTGCAAGCCGCAGGCGGCGAACGCGAGGCGGCAAATCCGAACGACCGAGAAGCCTAGGCCGAGGTGCCGACAAGCCACAAATATTCAATTATTAAAACTCCGGTTTTCTCCTTTCGGCGCCTGTGTCGAATTATGCTCGTGTGGTGTGCTTGTGAGCGATGGGGAGAGCGGGGTATGTTGGCATGTGTGCTACACGAAAAGGGACGGAGAGGATTCATCAAAATTCGATGAACGTCCAGTGGGACCCGGCCTTCGTTCAGGCGGACGAGGGCAGGGGCTGGCTGTTGTCGACAGCAGCGTAGATGAAGTCGAACGTCACTACACACCTACCTGTACGCCTCACACGACTCGACACTAAATACTTACAGACAGTACACGAGGCAAATAATCAGAGGTGGGGGGAGAAGTGTCTTGCATTGAGTGGGGGGTACACTTCTTGAGACAAGATCATGCCAATTGTGTAGGTGGATATGCTCCACAGTTGGATAATCCGCACGTAGGTTAGCCCAGTTGCTGCTCCCGATTCAAAATGAAAGAGAACGGGGACAGGGAGCAGCAGGTTTGCGACAATCCAGACAAATTCCCTACGTATTTTCGGCCGAGTTCAACCCGTGATTCTCCTTGGTTTCCCTCCGTCGAAAGAGAGGATGCGCTCGTTTATGTCTGACGTCAGTCTGTGGGCCTTTGGTCTCTCATTAAGGGCGCCCTTCGGGCGAAAACTAAAGGAGCACTGCAGTATTCAAACAAATAATCTGCTTTTCTTTTTTTAGTTGCAATACTACTTCTGGTTTGATTTCGACGTTTCATGACTCCCCCCCACAGAAAACCACGGTTTCCCAGTTCCACCGCTCGGACCTACTCCATGGAGGCAGTGCGAGAGCGTAGGTCATGGGCGGCTTGTTTGTATCAGGCGACAGATCGTCCCGACTCCTTTTTCATCACAAAAAGTGCCTTTTCCTAAACTTGCTCAGCAGCACGATGTTTTTCATCATTCCGGAGTTCCTGTTTGGTATATCTACACTCTGTTGTGGTCGCGTAGGACGCTACGAAAGGTCAAACTAGAGACCCAGGTAGGTTCGCCTACTACAACAGTGCTCGGCATTTTCGTCGAACACCTGAATTAAAAATGTATCAGCAGCCGGAGAAACTTGAAGTTTGCAAAATCGTCTATATCGGTACCAGAGGTATGGGGGGTCGTCTTTGAGTACGAGGCACTTTTCGTGATAGTTAGGCGTCGGATCGATCCGGCAGCCTGATACAAAGAGGTTGCTCATGACCTACGCTCTCGCATCTAGAGGAACTACAACATATCGTGATCTGACCAAAAAAGGAATGGTCACAATCTCTTCCCACACTCCGTTTTATTTTCTCTCGCGGGCCTGCTGGCCACTGACCATGGCTATGTTTTAGGGATCCTGCCATAGGGAGAGGAGTCCGGCGACTGCTCCATATTTTCCAGGGCGTACTCCCATGTACCCGGATCTTTCCATCAAACACCTCACCATACACCCTTGGCCGTACGCCACACAGCATACTGGGTCGCAATCAAGTGTCCACCTCCATCTACGGAGGCATTTGCTTGTGCCCGTTCGGTCTTCGCAAACACGAAAAAAGTGCCCCATTTCGTGCATTCACTTGTTGGTTCCCTTCCAAATCTTCCGGCTAAGGCGGGAACGTTTGGCATCTATCTGCTTTCATACCCATTCACACAGAGTCTTGGGGGGAAACTCATATTGCTATCCAACCGTTCCAACGTGTCTTATAAGTCACGCCCTCTGGCCTGTCCCGGCTTCTGGCCTCATGAATTTTCAATTTGAAAGCAAGCCAACATTTGCTCGTGTGTGTAAAAAATGGGGACAGGGTGAAAAACAATGTTCCCCGTCCTTAAGGCCGCGGCTCGCACCTTCCCCCTCCCCCGTGTCCCTGTTTTCATTGGCATATAGGTTCTGGAGTAGGCCGATTCAGACCCTTTTCCGGCGAATAACTTGGCTTGGATAGAGAGTGGAAAATTCGCGAATTTTGGCTTGAGTGCGTAGAGTGGTTCAGTGTTTCCTAGGCCAAACAAGCCGTCTGTCTTCATGCAACGCGCGGGAGCTTTGCTCCTCCAGATTGTGAGCTGGAGCTGTGCAAGTCGAGGTCGATGCATGGGAAAATAAGGAACAAGGAGCAAACTCGTACCAGTACACGTGAACAAAATATGCATGTACACGCACAAACTGCTGAAAACGGCTGGCGGCCACGGATTTCCTGCCCACAAGCCACGCCAGCGATCAACGGCCGCGATACCGGGCACCGGCCTCTACAATGCGGTGTGTGTGAGAAGATTGCTATGCTCAAAACGCCCGTTGTCGGCGGGAAGACATGGTAGAATCGCTCGTGGTGTGATGTTTTGTGTTGTGTTGTGTTGTGTTGTGTTGTGTTGTGTTGTGTTGTGTTGTGTTGTGTTGTGTTGTGTTGTGTTGTGTTGTGTTGTGTTGTGTTGTGTTGTGTTGTGTTGTGTTGTGTTGTGTTGTGTTGTGTTGTGTTGTGTTGTATTGTGTTGTGTTTTGTTGTGTTGTGGTGTAGTGTGGTGTGGTGTGATGCGGTACGGTGTGCTACTGTGACGGGAATAAAAGGGGCGCTCCAAATCTTGGGTCTGCGACGCGACGCGTGTGCAGGAAAAGTGGCGTGGCTAAAATCTGTTTCTGATAGGTGCTACGACAGGGGCTTCTCGACCGAAGAACTGCCCAATAAGGCATGTATGTGCCTTATAAGGCCTGTGCCTTATCGTTTGTTCCCAATAGCTTTCGATGTAGGCCTAGGCCATGGAGAGTGCTCATCGGCTCATCGGGTGAAGCGTAGTCACTTTCTTAAAGCTTTTTCGGGGTGATACAATATTACCTGGTACCTGGTATGTAATTAACAGTAGTAGGAACCCCCGACAAATCTGCAACATGGTGCAGCATGCGTCTTCTGAAACAGAGGACCATAGCAAATAGGATCCACTTTACAAACACAAAACTATGTACGAAGCATATATATATATATTGACTATTAATAGTAATATTTGGTCCTGTTTACTATGAATGTGTCCCGTATTAACGCCTGATTCAAGGGAGCGATCGGCTGGTGCCATGATGCAACACACGCACATGTACGTGTCACATGTGCAGTACACTATAGAACGCCTAGAGTATGTAGTGATTTGGCGCGGTGCCCGGTGATGACGCTCCTGGCATGGGCTGGGGTCTACTCGTACGTCTATTCTTGTTAATTTTACGGGGTAGCGGCGAGACTCTGGATGCATGCCCCTTCTTTTGGAAACCCGTGACTCGGTTATCAACATAAAACCGGGGCGACATCCTTAAAACGGCACACGGTTCTCGACTACAAAAAAGTTGCCTTCTCCGCCCCTCGGTCTTGATGTATGCAACCCCAATACCATTGGACAATGGAAGGGTTGGTTGAGTGTTGATGCTCAGAATTAACGGAAGAGTGTGTAGCAAATACGCGAGATCAGCATTATGCACACACGCACCAAGTCCATTGGACAGAGGAAAAATGGCGGGTCGAATGTGATGCTTTCTCGACGAGTAGCAAAGACGGCTGCCGAAATATGCGCATCGCTGAATGACAGCGACACCGGCACCACTATAGACTATAGAAGGGGGGATGGAAGGGCATACTTTCTCGTTGCGTGTCCTCGTACAGTAGAAAAACTCGAAGTACCAAACCTAGCTTGCACAAAAGATGGCTTTCGACGATATTTTCGACCTCACAGGTGAGTGGGGTGTGTCTTTTGTTTTTTCCATGAAATGGACGGCTTATGAAGTATTAAGGGCCCATCTTAACGAACATCGCTTTTTATTGAAATGGGAAAACATTTTTTGTTTTTCGTTTGTTTTTAATACGATTTCCCTGAAAAAACGTCATTGGGTCTTATCGAGGGATGGTGTATTGCGTCAAAAAATGATAATAGCGCACAAGGGTCAACGAACACCCGTGAGTAACCAACGAGTCGACCTACGGCCTGTGTCCTGCCCGGGGCACCGCTGCCAGCGGAAAATTATGTCTGCCAGCACCGGCTAGGAGGCTATCACTCTAGGGATGTCTCGGGTGGGCTGGCGCAGCCCCGAAGCCCAACGCGGGCAGCAGCGACGGGGATACAGCGATCGAACTTCTACGCCAAGTCGCGACCTGGTCCGTGCTCGTGTGGTTTAGGAGGCAAAGAGGGGTGAAAAAAAGGATTTGCGACGGCCTATATTACTTTTTAGGCGCCGCAAGCGGTCTACCCTATGGTAGGGGCCGTCGGACCTCGCGCTGCGGCTGATCCGGTGGCCGTGCCTCTCAGGAATGGTGGATCTCGCCTCTGAATCAGTCGACGACATGGCTCAAGTTTGCGTGGCTTCCTTCGTTTTCATGGAACACGCCACGTCGAGTTGGATGAACTCCCAATAAAACAGAACAAAAAGAGCAAAATAAGCCCAAAATAAGTCCCAAAAGACTTCTTGTGGAATTCCGTTTTATTGAACTACTCAGTTTTGAAATCGAAATATCTTGCTCGTTATTCACGTTTCGACCAATCAGGTCAAATCAAAACAAACGAACAAAAAAAAAAACTGAAACAAATCAAACGAAAACAAATGTTCGTTAATACGGGCCCTAACCTCGTAGTACTGCTATATTTGAGAGCGTCTTACGTGGGCAAAATGCACCCACCGCTGTATGTCTGCTATGTGTCGTTGAGAAAGTTGAAGCTGTTTTTTTATCTGACGATACCAACTACTACTGCTGTCGCGAGCGCCTATTGAAGCGTGAATAAAAGGCACAATTCGACGCGAGTCAACACGGGAAGAACGTGCTGAACTCTACTCGCGATAAAAATGTAGGGCATGGGGAGGGGGGGGGGAGACCCTTCTTAGTGACCATGTATGTCAGGATCTGAGTTGAATAAAATTATTATAATACGTCAGCTGTGAGTTCAACCGATTGGATAGTAGGTACTCAACTTTGCGAGCTGCGTAGAACGTTTAGCTGCGTAGAACGTTTGTTCTATGTGTTATTCGTAGTGGTCGTGTGGGTTATAACTAATAAAAGGGCGGAAGCCATCAAAGGGGACGGACCCCCCCCCCAAAAAATATTTTTTCTGCGGTCTGTTGACTGCCGTATACTCCTGCTGCTGCTGCTGCGGCTGCTGCTGCTGCTGCTCGCAGGCCAATACCTCCTAGAACCCGCGAGCAGGACACGAAGCATTTTTCAACTCTCGTATCAACCGCCCCCAGGAAGAGCACATCAAACTGTAAAATCGATACGATTGACGACAGGGAAGGCACCCAGACACACCACACATCCCGTCGAATTTAGAGTGGGTCGGAAACCGAGTTTTTCGATCCTCGCAAAATCCGACGGCATTAATAATCAACCTCTTTTTATCACCCATTAATTTGCGTTTATTTTGTTTTTGTTTTTCTCTGTCGGTCGCCCCGATGGTCTAGAGGTAACCTCGAACGCTTCTGAACGTTGATGTCTGGAGTTCGAATCTCACGTGGGTCGGACTTTTGAGTTTATTTGCAAAAATAAATAAAAAACGGAATCAACTGCTGAGAGCGCCAATTAATAGTAGCGTGGGTAGGCACAATTCGATGCGAGTCGACGAGGGAAGGAAAGGCTGAAGTCTTCTCGCGATAAAAATGCAAGGCAAGAACCGTAGTGGGGGAGGAGGGAGAGGAGCCTACTTTGTGACCCCGGATCTGAGTTACGACTAGGGAGGAGAGAGAAAGGAAGGGCGAAGATAATAAATGGGATGGACAAAAAAAAAAAAAAAAAAAAAAAAAACAGGCTGTAACGACATCATTTGTGTCTCTCTAGGATTTCAGGAATCAGGACAGACACTGGGTGTGCCGATGTAGTCGGTTAGAAATAACGGGTTTACTGTGACGACAACACACACACTTGATAAAGCTACGTACAAACTCGTACCAGGTACTTCGTATACCAGTAGTTATGAATGAACACTTGATGAATGAATGAACAACCAAACATTTTCCCAAGGTTACGTTCTGTAGGGTTTGTGGATTTAGGGCACGGGTATGGGAGAGTTACAGAACTTACAGAAGTTCCGGGTACGGGTATGAAAGTATTACAGAACCCACAGAAGTTCCGGGTATTGTGACACAGGCGTACATAACTCACAGATGTTCCGTGCGGGTATAAAATAGGTGTACCCGTACCCCGGGTATGGTGGCCCGGGGCGTACAGAACTTACAGAAGTTCCGGGTGAGGGTATAGATGGCCTACAGAACGCACAGAAGTTCCGGGTACGGGTATAGATGTATACATGTCCTACATAACTTACAGAAGTTATTTGTAGGGTAGATACCCCGGGTATGGT
>MEHQ01002159.1:327285-407506 GCA_008828725.1 Saccharina japonica
TTTTTTTTTGTCCATCCCATTTATTATCTTCGCCCTTCCTTTCTCTCTCCTCCCTAGTCGTAACTCAGATCCGGGGTCACAAAGTAGGCTCCTCTCCCTCCTCCCCCACTACGGTTCTTGCCTTGCATTTTTATCGCGAGAAGACTTCAGCCTTTCCTTCCCTCGTCGACTCGCATCGAATTGTGCCTACCCACGCTACTATTAATTGGCGCTCTCAGCAGTTAATTCCGTTTTTTATTTATTTTTGCAAATAAACTCAAAAGTCCGACCCACGTGAGATTCGAACTCCAGACATCAACGTTCAGAAGCGTTCGAGGTTACCTCTAGACCATCGGGGCGACCTGGTCATTAGGTGTCCTGTAAAGGCGGTCAAATCGCTTGGAACGATTGATTGGAAAATTGCACTCATCATAACCTGGAATGGATAAGGCGGCTTCCCCCAATAAGTAAGGCGGTCATATTGCTCTCTCTGGTACACCACCGCCTTATTACGAGTAGCCTTACTGGTGGGCCCCTACGTACGTTACTGCTGTGTTATCTTGCAACCTCAAGAAAGTCCCCTGGTGAACCCTTACACACGAGCTAGCATCGACTCCGGCACCCACCCGTAGATAGAGCAGTGCTGCACAACAAGAAGGGAGGGCCCCAAGGCCTTCAGAGAGACATCTCGTGTTTCTCGCGTACGACCTCCATGCTTAGTGAAAAATGTAGCGGCGTGTAGCTCGCCTCGCCTCGGCTACGTAAAGCGCTCACGCGCGAACAGGACCCCTATCTGAGAATTGATCCGAAAACAACGATAAAGACGTACCAGCCTCTCGTATATATATACCTGGTATACTACAGGTACAACTATACTACTACTACTACTGCTGTACTACCGTATAGCACGTACTTTTGTATACACAGCAGTATAACCATTACATAGTTGTACTGGCTGTGGTACGGTATATACTCGTGCTTGCAATGACATACCGGTGTTTGGGATGGGCGATGTTGACGCTCCCCCTATCCTTTGCCGTATCCAATGTGGTTCGTCTCAAACCTCGAGCACCGCCCACTACTGTAGGGGCTATGATACGTGGCTAAAAAACAAAGTGTGGCTTTGTCTCATAATACCAGGGGTACTACTGTAATAAGCCACCGGACAGTGTACGACACAGACAGAAAGACCCACATTTCAAAATCTATTTTAAATAAAAATTGCGAGCGAGAGGGATTTTGATTGCTATTAGTAAACAATCGACTCGTCCTTGAAGAACCATATTGTTGTTGTGTTCTCAGTTCTCACATTATTGACTTAATATCTCGAAAAAGCTCTTTTTTTTTTCCTTTTTTTTTTGTCCATCCTATTTATTATCTTCGCCCTTCCTTTCTCTCTCCTTCCTGGACGTAACTCAGATCCGGGGTCACAAAGTAGGCTCTTCTCCCTCCCCCCCCACTACGGTTCTTGCCTTGCATTTTTATCGCGAGAAGGTTTCAGCACTTTCTTCCCTCGTCGACTTGCGTCGGATTCCGCCTACCCACGCCACGAACGCGCTCTCAGCAATTGGTTCCTTTTTATTTTTCAAATAAAGACAAAATCTCTCACCACGGTGGGATTCGATCCTGGGTACCAATGGTAGGAGTCTTTGAAGCTGACCACTACACTACCGGGGCGACCGGTTCTGGAGTGAAAGAATACAACAGAACAGGGGAAAATAATACACAAAATGACACAAAGCGTGTGCGATAAGCATTCATACAACAAGTGCCTCCCCCACTTCGGAGGCCAGCCTTGATGAGACACTTGTTGTTGTTGTTGTTGTTGTTGTTGGTATTGATGTCTTCACATTAAACCCGTTCTTTCTACGCAACCACATCAGTACACCCAGTGCCTGTCCTGATTCCTAGTCCTGGACAGATACAAATTCTGTGGTCACAGACTGTGAAACAGAGGGAAACCAAAACAAAATAAACGCAAGTGAATGGGTAAAGCAAGTGAGATGCCGGGTACGAGAACACAACGACACTACTCGTACATCGTACGAGTAACAAAAAAAAGAACAAAAATACAATAAAAAACAAATTATGAAATTAAACAGAATACAAGTACCGCAGAGGGAGACATAAGCGCCCCTAAAAGAAAAGCACACGTGCCCAAGAGGAATAGGTATCTGCTGCACGGGCGAGGCAACACGAAAAAGAGGAAGACACCGGCATCGGGCGGAAACCAAGAAAAAAGCAAGAAAGAAAACACGAGAAACACGAGAGAGGAAAAGAGAAAAAATGTTCTCAAGGCAAGCTCAAGGCGATGGTAATAACAAGTTCCCGTCTCTACTATAAAAACCGATCCGAGGACCATGTCACACCCTTTGCCATCTCCTTCCCATTCTAAAACGAAACGGTGTCAAGAGCCGGTATCACCTCTGCCGCGCCCCCCCCAAGTAAACGGCTCAACAAGAAACAAACAAACCAAATAAAACAACAAATATAATTCAAGGGCTAGTCGAGCCGATACCTTGCCGCACGATCTACGATCTACCATTTCGTTCCTGCATTCGTCGACAGCTGTATCAGTACGGCCGCCCTTGCCCCCCCCCCCCTCTCCTTTATATGATATATTTATAGGTTGGGTTGGCGTCGGTTGGCGACGACGCTGTAAAACATGCCTTTCACTGCGTGAGCTAGACAACCAGGGTACCGTTTTTTTGTTATTGTTTTTGGCGGTCACCCAGGCTGGCGGTCTGGTTAGATCATTTGTGCGTGGTTGATAAGCTCAACCCCGCACAAGGGGAATGATTGCATCACGTAGTGCGATATGGTAAGGCATCCATGGGGCAGATACATAGTAATACTCATTGCTGTCTCTGGAAGTGGCCACACCAGATATTAAATCAATTCATTGGAGGCTGTCGTCCATATGCAAGTCCGCCTCAGAGGCGGTTCTTAGCAGGATGCAGCTCACCCTCCATGTGACTCGCCCAATACCTCACGGCGCTTCGCGCTTGGTGCAAGCAATGTCTGCCTGGTTGGTGAAAACCCAACGTGCTCCGTCCCGGCATTGTGGGGATGCGAGGGTCTATGGTCATATGACTACGGCCGTGCACGACATAAGTACACCCCCCCCCTCCTCTCCTTGAAGCTCGTAAAACAGCTGGAAACAGTACAGATGACAGCAGCTAAAAAAGTACTAGGATGCTCAAGTACGACGAGTAATACAGTATTGAGAGCAGAACTGGGAATGTACCCACTTAAGACAAATAGAGACGTTTTTTTGCGTAAGTTGAAATGACAATTATAAGTAAAGAAACATAGCCAAATAAGAGGGTTGCCAAGCCATAGCATGATAAAGCTGTATGGAGAAAGTAACCCAAAGGGCGAGCTGGAATAAGGTGGTATAGCGTAGTCGAAAAGTATGGAAGGATATAGGAAACCAAAAGAGACCGCTGGCTAGAGAAATTTAGCGGATACAAGACAGAAGTAAAAGAAAGGATAGAAAGAAGGAAAGGCTAGCACTGAGAAAGAAGGTGGAAGGGAAGAACACTTAGAGATGTACGGGGGGTTGGAAGAGAAGGAATAGGAATGAAAAGGTATCTGCACGGCCCAATGGACTTCGCGAAAAAGCTGAAACTGCGATTTCGTGTAGGGGACCTGGGACCTGCAGAAAGAAGAAGGAGGTATACCAGTAGCCGGGAGGAGGAGGAAGTAGATCACAGATGTGCCCATGTGGCAAAGCCATAGAAGTAGAGTTCACATAGTGGGAGAATCGTGAAAGGTACAAGGAGGAAAGGGAGTGTGCTTAGAGGAAAGAGATGAGGAAAATAGACGAGTGTGACATGGCAGCAGTTTGGTACACTAAATAGTAGCGAGAAAACTGATCGCTATCTTAGGAGATAGTATGGTGGCCACAGGCGGCGAAGCAGGAGGGGTATAAGATTAGCAAAACGTTTTTCGTAATATATGGAAACAACGTAATGAGCGCCAAGTGAGTTGGAGGTGTCTCTATTAGAGTAGGAACGGTGCTCCGTCTCGAAAGGGATGCGTGTCAATGGTCAAATGACTAAGGCAAGCAACAAATGAGTACGCCCCCCCCCCCCCCCCCCTCCTCTCCTTGTCGTCTCTCTAGGCGTCCTCAGCTGCATGCCGTAGCCGGCTCCTCTCCGCTTCAGCCCTGTGTCACCTCGCCATGAAATGGTCCGCCGCCTCAGCGACCCCCCGATACCACACCCCACTCTTCTTAGCCGCTCTCTGCCATAGTACCGTATCTGCTCCGAACAGTAAAGAAGAGCTTTCTGTGGAGCCCTCTGTCGCTCGAAAAACCCTGAGGTCATCTGCTAGATATTGGGCCCAGTTCTTTTCTGGTCGGCCAGGTCCGGGGTTCGTCCCACCGACGATCGTCCCAAACATCACCCGCCAGGTCAGCCGCTCATTGGTCGGGCGCTGTACGACCCCCGCAAAGAGGAGGCGTCGTTTGCGAATGGTCGTCTCAACGCTCTCGCATTGTGCCTTCTTGAGAGCCTTGGCGTACGACATGAGATGGTCGGTGCGTTGTCGGCGCTGGAAACCAATGATCCGTAGGAGGAAGTTGTGGTGTGCCGTTCGGAGCTTAGCGAAGTGCTCCTGGCCAAGGGTCCACGTCACACCCGTACGGCAGTGTCTCCATCACCTCGGCCTTTAGCATGGGCACCTTTAGAGTGAACGGGGCATTCTCTATATCGTACAGCTCCCGCTTAAACCGATTGTAGCATGCCCATGCGAGAGTCGGACGCGTCGTTTGATCTCTGGCATAATGTCCACGCTTGCGACAAGACCACCAAGGTACAAGCACTGCATCGCCTGCTTATACCTCTGGCCCGCGGCTTCGATGACGGGCGGTGAGGTCCGGAGTGCCTGGTTTGGTGTCCGCAGCAGCATAGTCCCCGTTTTCTTTTCGGGTACGGTGAGACCAGCTGCCTCGAAAACCGTCACAATAACGGTCATCATCTTCGCTAGCCCTTCCGCCGATTTAGACACAACGCCTGCATCGTCGGCGTACAACATACCCCATATTGCTCTCCGTACACGTGCTAGTGGGTCCTCCCTCACTCCGTCCCCCCCGAGGTCCTCCTCGAGGTGAACCAGGTCCCTCAAGATGTCTGGGTCCTCACTGAAGCGTATCAGTACGGCGTGTGTCACAGCAGCGAAGAAGACATTGAACAGAAGCGGTGACAGCACACATCCTTGCCGCAGTCCCTGAGTGACATCGAACCATCCAGAGTGCTCACCATCATCCGTACGCACGCGAGCTCGCATGCCTTCGTGGAATTGGTGGATAACGGTCAACATCTTCTCTGGTATGCCGAAGCGTGCGAGCACCGCCCACAACAACTCTCGGTCGACGGAGTCATCAGCCTTCTGCAGGTCAATGAAGCACTTGTACAAGGGGAGTTTTGTTGACTCGTCCGAGTTCTTGAGGTCGACGCACGACGAATAGGAGTGATTCGAAACAAACAATTCTCCGGGGCTTGCCCTTGAGCTTCTACAGAACCATAAATCGAAAAGTGAAGCCCATTTCTCCGCACTAAACGCAGCCATATGACATGTGTACTACTGTAAATCTCTATAATATCGATGAAGCCCGTTTCTCCACACTAAAAGCAGCCATATTCTCCAGGGCTTGCTCTTGAGCTTCTATAGAACCATAAATCGAAAAATGAAGCCCGTTTCTCCACACTAAACGCAGCCATCTGGCATGTATACTAGATCCCTATAAAAACGATGAAGCACGTCGGTCGACACTAAAAGCAGCTTATAACGCATTTGTACTGATCATAAACTGGGGTCGATGATTCTTGCCGACAATACTTAAAGTATCTTTATGGCCTTTGTACTGACCATAAACTGGGGTCGACGATCCACGCCGTTGGCACCGAAGGATCGTGAGAATCTACCTGCTGTGCCTGATTTGTTTATTGACAAAATCCGTCTTGACCCGTCGGGTAGACACGGCCACGGGTGTCAGCGATCGCTGGCGTCTAGAGAGTGGGTTGGGAGGACAGGACTGACTGGTTTCGTGCCTAGGCGGTGCTTGGTCAAGATACACGGCTGAAGCAGGAAAGGCACGGCCGAGATTGATGTTCGGCGCGGCCCCGATTGCGTGTCCAAAAATATAAGGATGTTTTGTTATCAAAATGAACATTGAAGCGTGTTCAAAAACTTGAGATATTTCGAGAAAGCTATTTGAAAAAAAAAATGCATGCACGCTGCGAAGCTCGGGCAAACACGTCACCCAGCGGGCGAACGAGCGAACCGCGCATCTCACGAATAGCGGCCGACCGAGCTGTCAGATACAGAGGCTGGGGGAAGCTCGACTTGGGCGGATTCGATAGAGAGATGGTCAAGAAACGCTACGTTGACGTCAGGCGTCTTTCGAGGAGATCAACCGCTAAAAATAAAAATAAAACGCACTCGTACCAAGCTCGTACGCAGCGGGGGTGAAGTAGGGTGGAGTGATTGCACCGGGGGGTATGGCTCCATGATTAGTGCCAAAACCAATCTTCCAACGGGAAGCAGGGGTTTTATGGAAACCCCTCCTTTTGCACACCAGTGCAACCTGTGCGGCACCTCAGCAACAGGGGCCCCTCACGGCGCTAGGGGGAAGCGTAGAGGCCCGCAACTTCGAAAGGTATGTCGTGTACCTGTTGACGAGTGATGCGAGGGTTGGGTTTTACGCATCCAGAATGATGGGAGGTGTTATGCCCGATTTTGTGCGTGCGTATCACTACACGACGGTACCTCCCTTTGAAATAGACCTTGCCTGGTAATATGATCTGAGTCGTCATCAATGCTGCTGTAGAGAGCCGACGATGCCCGTAGCGTACCAGCCAAGTGTGTTTCCAATCTAATGCAAAATGTTTGAGGTGATTCCATGCCCAGGAAGATAAGCATGACTTGATTAAAGTTCAAATTTGTTGTGCTGCTGTGTATGTTGCGCCCATTGGCTGCTGTGTATATGATGCACCTGGTACATCTCAGTGACTGTCACATGTCATGCAGTTACCCGGGGATGTACCCCGGCGGTATATACAGGGTAAGGCACGCTTTTTTCGCGGAAGTAGACGGAAGTTTCCATGGAAGCTTCCGCAACTTCCACGGAAGCTTCCATCCCTTCCATGCAAGCTTCCATGGAAGTGCTTCCGTGGAAGCGGCGGAAGCTTCCACGGGAGCGTTGGAAGTTTCCATGGAAGCACAGAAACTTCCGTGGAAACTTCCACCGTGGAAAATTCCGTGGAAGTTTACAGTGGAAGTTTCCACGGAAGTATGGGTGGAAGCTTCCACGGAAGCTTTCGTGGACTGTATTCGCTTCCACGAACGTTCACACGTTTGAAGGACGTCCACCAACTTCCAGCGGTGCAAGCGGAAGTTCATGGAATAATCCATGAAAGCAACGGTAGTAGCTTTCCATGGAAATGGTGATAAGCTTCCATGGGAGTGACGGAAGCTTCCATGAAAACTTCCATGGAAGCTTCCGTGGAAGCCACTTCCACGAAATACTCCATGGCTTCCATGGAAGTTTTCATGGAAGCTTCCGGGAAAGCTACTTCCATCGAAGCTTCCATCACCTCCATCGAAGCTTTCATCACTTCCACGGAAGCTTCCATGGAAGCTTCCACGGAAGTTAGCGAAGCTTCCACGGAAGCTCCCAATGCTTCCGTGGAATTTTTCACGGAATCTTTCGTCACTGCCATTAAACGTTACAACCACACTTCCATGGAGCCACCGTTGCCATGGAAGCTTCCGCCGCTTCCGGGGAAGCTTCCATGGAAGTGATGGAAGCTTCCATGGAGGAAGTGATTGAAGCTTCCGTGTAAGCGGCGGAAACGTCCGCGATTCGACCCCGTGGTGGAAAGAGCGAGGCTGGGAGTTGACCTTGTGCTTCGCACCTGGACAGGTCTAGAGTGGCTCCATTCGGCTTCGCCTCACTCCGCGGTTTTCATTTAGCTCTTATGGGAACACATCCTGGCGGAGCCTGTTTGTGTGGGATCAGGGATATGATGGGATCACACTTTCTTCGGTGGACGAGCGGTGGTAATCTTCCACGAAAACTTCCACGGAAGCTCCCGTGGAAGCTTCCATGGAAGTACCTTTCGCGGAAACTTCTATGGAAGCTTCCATGGAAACTTCCGTGGAGTCGCTTCCACAAAAGCTTCCGTGGAAGCTTCCACGGAAGTGGCTTCCACGGAAGCTTCCATGTAAGTTTTTATGGAAGCTTCCGCGGAAGGCAGCGTCAACATCTTCCACGGAAGCACGTACGGCCTGCGTGGAAGCTTCCACCGTCTCCGTGGAAGCTTCCATGGAAGCTTCCGCGGAAACTTCCGCGGGAATTTCCATAGACTTCCGCGGAAGCTTCCGGGAAAGCTTCCGCCGCTTCCATGCAAGCTTCCGTGGAAGTGGTGGAAGCTTCCATGGAAGCTTCCGTGGAAGTCCATGGAAAAAAACAATAGTGAACTAGAGCGTATATACAGCAGTATCACTCCGTGTCGAGATACGAAGTGAACGTACAGCAGTATACGTACCCCCCCGGTCACCATATGGCGGCATAAACCAGTACCAGGGTGGGGAGTAGTTGCAACAGCAGTAGCAGTTTCTCCAAAGTAATTCCATACAACTGATTGTCTCTAAAGGAGCGGCACACCTCGTGTCGACGTGTCATGTTCGTGCCACGCTACCCGAACCCGTCGTCCTGCCTTCACAAAGTGAACGTGCGCGAACACGATTTTCTGCTGTTTGCCGAGTGCTATATGCCAAAGGTACGGTGGGGCTGCAAGACATGCGTTCTGTATGAATCCCAATCCAGACATCTTCTCGTAACTGCCGATGCTATTCCGGAGACGCAGATAGCGCCACGTGCTGTTTTATTTTTTCCATGGACTTCCGCGGAAGCTCCCGTGGAAGCCTCCACCACTTCCACGTTAGCTTCCACCGCTTCCATGGAAGCTTTCATGGAAGCGGTGGAAGCTTCCGTTGAAGCGGTGGAAGCTTCCATGAAAGCAGCGGAAGCTTTCACGGAAGATTCCGCGGAAGTCCATGGAAATTTCCGTGGAAACTTCCGTGGAAGCTTCCATGGAAGCTTCCACGGGGACGATTGATGCTTCCACGCAGGCCGTACCTGCTTCCGTGGAAGATGTCGACGCTGCCGTCATGGAAGCTTCCGTGGAAGCTTTTCCAGAAGATTCCTGGAACTTCCGTGGACGATTCCGTGGAAGCTGGAAGCTTCCATGGAAGTAGCTTTCGCGGAAGCTTCCATAAACATTTTATGGAAGCTTCCGTCGAAGCGACTTCCACGGAAGCGACTTCCACGGAAGTTTCCATGGAATTTTCCATGGAAGTTTCCGCGAACGGTACTTCCATGGAAGCTTCCACAGAAGCTTCCGTGGAAGTATTCGTGGAAGCTTACCACGACTCGTCCACCGAAGAAAGTGTGATCCCATCACACCCCTGATCCCACACAAACAGGCCCCGCCAGGATGTGTTCCCATAAGAGCCTTCTTAATAAAAACCGTAGAGTGAGACGAAGCCGAATGGAGCCACCCTAAACCTGTCCAGGTGCGAAGCACAAGGTCAACTCCCAGCCTCGCTCTTTCCACCACGGGGTCGAACCGCGGAAGTTTCCGCCGCTTTCACCGAAGCTTTAATCAATTCCATGGAAGCTTCCATCACTTCCATGGAAGTTTCCACGGAATGGAAGCGATGGAAGCTTCCACGGAAGCGGTAGCTCTGCATGAAAGTGCGGTTGTAACCTTTCATGGCAGTGACGGAAGACTCCGTGAAAACTTCCACGGAAGCGTTGGGAGCTTCCGTGGAAGCTTTGCCAACTTCCGTGGACCGTGGAATTGATGGAAGCTTCCATGGAAATAGCTTTCACGGAAGCTTCCATGAAAACTTCCATGGAAGCTTCAACGGAAGCTTTCGTAGAAATGGCTTTCACGGAAGATTTCATGTATTTTTCTTCGAAGCTTCCATGAAAAAGTCCGTGAAAATTGGTGGAAAATTCCATGGACAATTCCAACGCTTCCGTGGAATTTTCCATCGAAGCTTCCGTCACGCCCATGGAAGCTTCCACGGAAGCGGTGGAAGCTTCCACGGAAGCGATAGATCTCCATGGAAGTGCGGTTGTAATCTTTCATGACAGTGACGGAAGATTCCGTGAAAATTTCCACGGAAGCGTTGGGAGCTTCCGTGGAAGCTTCGCCAACTTCCGTGGACCGTGGAGCTGATGGAAGCTTCCATGGAAGTAGCTTTCACGGAAGCTTCCATGAAAACTTCCGTGGAAGTTAGCGGAACATTCCATGGAAACTTCCAACGCTTCCATGGAAGTTTCCATGAAAGCTTCCGTCACTCCCATGGAAGCTTATCACCATTTCCATGGAAAGCTACTACCGTTGCTTTCATCGAATATTCCATGAACTTCCGCTTGCACCGCTGGAAGATGGTGGACGTCCTTCAAACGTGTGGACGTTCGTGGAACGAATACAGTCCACGGAAGCTTCCGAGGAAGCTTCCACCCATACTTCCGTGGGAACTTTCACTGTAAACTTCCACGGAAGTTTCCACGGTGGAAGTTTCCACGGAAGTTTCCATGCTTCCATGGAAACTTCCAACGCTTCCGTGGAAGCTTCCGCCGCTTCCATGGAAGCTTCCATCACTTCCATGGCTTCCATGGAAGTGAGCCATGGAAGTAATGGAAGCTTCCGTGGAAGCGGCGGAAGCTTTCATGGAAAATTCCGTCTACTTCCACGAAAAAAAACAATCTTTGAAACGACGGGCCGCGGCCCGGCCCGTCAATTTTTCAGTGAATGGGCTGCGGCCCGACCGATCATATTGTTAGAGGATGGGCCGCGGCCTGACCCATCAAATTGTCAGAGGATGAGCCGCGGCCCGCGCTAGCCCATGGCATATTCAAGAGTTCACAGCCCGGCCCATCAAAAAGTTCAATTTCTCGGTCCGTCCCGGCGAATAACACGGCAGCGGGGCCCATGAGACACGGGCTCTATATGAGCCCGGCCAACAAATACGCGAACCGGCCCGTGGATTTGACGGGCTGGCCCATGCCGTGTCCCCTACTAAAAGTGCATGTGTATACGATGCCGTGATTCGGTTAGATGAATAGTGTTGCGTTTTCGTTTTTTTCCCTGTGTTTGGATTCCGTGGGACATCCTATGAATCACACAATTATGCTCCACCAATGACTCGGTCGGATAGCTTTCGTTCTGACTGTGGGCCACCACCTCCTCGTGCTGCCGCAATGACCGCAGCAGTAGCAGCGACAGCACTGCTGCTGCTGCTGCTGCAACACGTGATATCGATATTTAATCCGAAGAGAGCAAATAGAACGCCAGTGCGGTGATCTTTTGGAAGGGTTTCCCATGCTACAGCAGCAGCAATACTTATCCTCCTTCCGACATGAAGACACATGAACGTGAAATTCGCTGCAACTTTCGATCAGAAGGCGTCCCCTGTATGGGACTGCTTGACGAAGTTTCACCGGTAGTTCTGTTTGCGAGATGAACCAGGGCAAGAACGCCATGTTCCCTGCGTTTCGAAGACGGCAATGATTGTCGTCTGTACACCCACCATGGAACCAAGGCTTTTATCCGACATTTGTACAAGGCACCACATTATATTATACACCCGAGTCAAGTTGCCATAAACGAATTGTACCAACGAAGATGTTTTTTGCGGATAACGACTCATGCACACCCAAAACAGTCGTAGTCGTCGCAGTACTACACCATATATCATGGGCAGCGACCCTGGCCGGCCCGCCAAAACACGTGAGTCGCCTCATGGGCAGAGCGTATCACCGAATATAGAGCCCACATCTCATGGGTCGCGGCCCGGACCATCCAATATTCACACCCCGGACAGCTCATGAGCTAGCTCATCTGTCGTGTATAGCTCAAGCTTTGAAAACATGTGCAGATGAGCTATCGCCTATAGCTCAAGCGAAGGAAACATGTGTAGCTCATGTAGCTCACGTAGCTCACCGGTGAGCTAGCTCTTTAAAGAGCGTAATAACTTCGTATAGCATACATTATACGAAGTTATACGACATGTGTAGCTCATGTAGCTCACGTAGCTCACCGGTGAGCTAGCTCTTTAAAGAGCGTAATAACTTCGTATAGCATACATTATACGAAGTTATACGACATGTGTAGCTCATGTAGCTCACGTAGCTCACCGGTGAGCTAGCTCTTTAAAGAGCGTAATAACTTCGTATAGCATACATTATACGAAGTTATACGACATGTGTAGCTCATGTAGCTCACGTAGCTCACCGGTGAGCTAGCTCTTTAAAGAGCGTAATAACTTCGTATAGCATACATTATACGAAGTTATACGACATGTGTAGCTCATGTAGCTCACGTAGCTCACCGGTGAGCTAGCTCTTTAAAGAGCGTAATAACTTCGTATAGCATACATTATACGAAGTTATACGACATGTGTAGCTCATGTAGCTCACGTAGCTCACCGGTGAGCTAGCTCTTTAAAGAGCGTAATAACTTCGTATAGCATACATTATACGAAGTTATACGACATGTGTAGCTCATGTAGCTCACGTAGCTCACCGGTGAGCTAGCTCTTTAAAGAGCGTAATAACTTCGTATAGCATACATTATACGAAGTTATACGACATGTGTAGCTCATGTAGCTCACGTAGCTCACCGGTGAGCTAGCTCTTTAAAGAGCGTAATAACTTCGTATAGCATACATTATACGAAGTTATACGACATGTGTAGCTCATGTAGCTCACGTAGCTCACCGGTGAGCTAGCTCTTTAAAGAGCGTAATAACTTCGTATAGCATACATTATACGAAGTTATACGACATGTGTAGCTCATGTAGCTCACGTAGCTCACCGGTGAGCTAGCTCTTTAAAGAGCGTAATAACTTCGTATAGCATACATTATACGAAGTTATACGACATGTGTAGCTCATGTAGCTCACGTAGCTCACCGGTGAGCTAGCTCTTTAAAGAGCGTAATAACTTCGTATAGCATACATTATACGAAGTTATACGACATGTGTAGCTCATGTAGCTCACGTAGCTCACCGGTGAGCTAGCTCTTTAAAGAGCGTAATAACTTCGTATAGCATACATTATACGAAGTTATACGACATGTGTAGCTCATGTAGCTCACGTAGCTCACCGGTGAGCTAGCTCTTTAAAGAGCTAGCTCGAGCTACGGTGAGCTGATCTGTCCGGGGTGTGAAATATTGAGAGGATGGGCTGCGGCTCGGCCATGCCCATCACTTTTTCAGAGGATGGATGGGCAGCGGCCGGACCCAGCCCATACGTATATCTTTTGTTTAGCTTTACACGGCCCGGCAAGACCCAGCCCCGTCCATCAACTTTTCAAAAGTCTCGGTCCGGCCCGGACCGGACCAACGGCCCAGGATAAACCCTGGAAATCTGAGGGCTGCTGTACACCTAATCTTTGCATCTACCTGATAATGCTGATGCTGTAACCCTGCCTTACACCGAGTACATCTGTGTATGGTTGTTAGTATTTTCTTGTGCTGGTGCTGTATCGTTGGTGCTGTACACGTTACCTAAGGTTGCGAGCTCTCCATGTCGGTTTTTGCCACGCAGAGACTTCGTATTGTTACCGATTAAAGAGGGAGAAGAGGAAGATTATTAATTGGTGCTTCGGCTGCCGAAGTGCAGAGCGCACCTTCGGATGGTGGTGTCTCTCCGTAGTATATGTGTACTTCGAAGCATATGTATACGGTCACATATATTACGTGTCTACATCAGTATTACTGCTGTATACAACTGTCAGTACCCCGATTCCAATCCCTGGGAACCCAATCACACTGGGAGACATGTTTTTTATAGTATGTGCACGCACGCCGCGCACGCGCAAGCAAGGATTTATTTACCAGGAACGTTCGAAGTAAGAGAGATTTGAACCTGTGTCCTGCCGACGACGCCAAATATAACTGTAAATAAGCTGTAGGGTATCGGGGTAGATACTGTAGTAGTAGTAAGTGATCGATTACCCGGCCCAGGGCAAGCCTTTCACTGTACACCGTTTGACTCTCTGCACGTTAACCCTAATCCCGATCGACCGTACCACAGCGAAGTCGCACACCAACCCGTGTATATTATATCTTCAACCTCAGCGACTGGTGAAACCGACGCCGAGAGGGACGATATCCATATATATATCCATGCGACGGTTTTGGACCGAGAACCTGGAATCCACACGAATGTATGTGTACTACGCTGTCGGGATGTGAGTAAATCTAAAGTAAAGTGAGTGAGGCGGAATCTCCCTCCCTTCCAAGATGTACGCGATGACCTATGTACATAGGCTTGACAGAGAGGACAATGCACAGACAGTAGAAATGGGGCACAAAAGGAAAAATGGGATTGCATGTTCCTTGTCTTCGTGTTGGCGTCGAGACGCCGAGGCAATCGTTCGCGATCAGTTACTTTTTGTTGCCGCCTTTGCGTAGACAGCATCACCAATCATCAAATGAATACGAAGAACGACACCCCCCCGACCGCGGGAATGCAGGAGGAGGAGGTGCCATATATATATATATCTGGTACATGGTAATACGCAAGATACCACACACACCCTCAGACGAATTCCCCACCCGATTATCTCGGCATCAACGGAGAGAGAGAGACGCCGAGTGATGCATATCGGCGACATGTTTTCAAAGCCACTATTTTTGTTCCGTATGCCCCTTTTGCTTTTTTGGAGAAATTCGTCTCGGAAATTCCTCCCACGGGCAAGTCCCAGGGTGTGGGTATACGTATACGAATGGACACGAAAATGCATACGTAGAAGATGCTCTCGTCGGGTTTGTTGCTCGTCCGAAATGCCCACCCCGGGATCGCTGTTGTTGTGCCCACTACGACACGAGACTTGCATACCTGGTATTGGGTATAAATACTCAAGACCCTAACTCCACCGAAACGGCCAAACGGTACGAGTACGTACAGCTCACAGCACACTACGAAGCTACAAAGTGATAACAAGAAAAACAGGTGATTGTCGGTTGTCCGGGTTGTCGGATCAGTCCAGCGTCCAGCATCTTCTCGGGGAGTTTTTCTTTTTTCGTGAGGACAAGGTTCCAAAATCCGAAACCGTCAAAAGAGAAGGCCTTCCATCTCACATGAACGCCTAAGTTCAGTTTGAAATGCAGCACGAGGTGAAGAGAGAGACGCAGCTGCTGTGGAAAAAGACGCACGTCTCGAGAGAAGCCATGCCTCCCAACCGAAAGGATGCTGAGCTGGAACGCCTGCGTCTCGCATGCGAGGTCACCTCCGTAGAGGCGGTCCCGAAGGCTCAAGAGGTGACAACACGTTGTCCGTTTTTGTTTGTGTCTTGTTGCAATTTTGAATTTGTCAAGCTTGTTGTTGTACTATGCAGTATGATACCACAGGTATGGTGTGCTGCCATCGGCAAGAGCAGCAGCAACGCCCGGCTATCTGCAAACATGGAGGGAGCTATCCTACGAGTATACAGCAGCAGTATCAAGCCTATGTACACACCAAGCTGTTGCGGGCTGACATGCTCCACCTGATGTAACTCAGGCCAACACGTCGTCCCTGGCTCCTATGTACACCTGGACTAGGCGGTGGTGTTCTTGCTGTCTTTGTCAGCAAATCGTTTCTATACTAAATCCTATATATTACGTACTCGTGGGTAGTCCATGTTTCGTACCTACTGCTGTATGATATCAGGTACTACAAAAGTACTACCAGGTACGAGTACGTACGTACGAACGAGTACTCGTACGAGTATTATGTCAGGAGTAATACTTCGAGGTACATACTCGTATGTGCTACGTACGAGTATGGGACTCTTGTGTCTCAGGTTCGACTTGGGTCTGCAGTAGAGGTGTACCCCGGCGAGTACCCGTCACAAACGGGTACCATGGTACTTGGTTAATTCTGAAAGTGAAACCCGAACCCGTCGCAGGTAACCCGGGTTTTCCGACGAAATCAAACGGGGTTCAACGAGTACTCGGGTAAACCCGGGTACCCGGACAACCCGTTTTCGTTTACGGTCACCAAGGGGTGCCACACGCGGATGGCAGTGCGTACTGCGATTTAATGCCGAAACGATAACTATAAACATCAAACAGCGAACGGTAACAGAGCGCCACGGGTTTTCGATAATCCTTCCACCTGTATTGCCGTTACGTAGTCGTACGCTGATACCCACACCCTATGCCCCTGAATAGGATATCGAAGTTATCAACATAACGGGCACGCGTAGGCAAAATAACAGTGGAAACTCTCTGGGAAAACCGCACTAAAAGCATGAACATTCTTGGACTATCCAGCTCTGAATAGAGATACCCGTGGGCACCCCGTTCTCTGTCGATTTGAAAGGTTTCTAGAGACATTGTGAGGGGGGACACGCCAAACATACGGGTACCCCGGTACTCGAACCCGCCGAGTACCCGGGGTTTCTAGAGATATTGTGAGGGGGGATATGCCAAACATACGGGTACCCGGGTACCCGGGTACTCGAACCCGCCGAGTACCCGGGTTCTGGTCACCCCCAAAACCCGCGAATTTAAAGTCAAACTCGAACCCGTCACGGGTTTTACCCATCCGGGTTGTACCCGCCGGGTACCCGGGTTTCGGCCATCCGGGGTACACCTCTAGTCTGCAGCAAGTTTCTCTTTCTTAGCTTTGTAGCGTGTAGGACACGCCAGGTATCGGTGATGCTCGGCACGGCAAACCGAGCGGAAGTGACATGAGACAAGGCACAAGCTCATCTCATATCAAGAGCTACGACAGCTGTTTGTCACAATTACTTACTTGGTGACCAGGCCGGGTAATTCCCAGCCTCAACTACCGTCAGATCTACGGAGACCTATGACCACTTTTAGTACAATATTATATCCAATATCCACGATAATGAAGGGACATCTTCTGACCATGCACGATCTTGCATGGCAGGTATCGCCAACTGACAATGTGCGGTAGCAACAACTTGTGACCCACATCGCCCCCCAATGTTTGAACGCCCCCTACTGCAGAACCCAGTAAAGCTTTCGAACATTTTAGCTCCTCCGACTACTGCTGTGTCTACGCTTTATCTTCAAGATTTGCCATCAGCCAAGTTTTGCGGACGAGATGCTTGTTAAGTGTACTCCAAGCCTCTTCACAAAACCACAAAGATGTCGACATTGTGCACAATGATTGCGAATTGTTTTTTTTTCATCTCTTTACGCCCTTCCGACTGCTCTCAACAACAGCAGACTCGCAATTCCCAAGTGCTACGGACCAAACACCTGGGCGCCCTTACTCGGAGTCATTCACAGGCTCGCAATTCCCAAGAGCTACGGACCAAACACCTGGGCGCCCCTACTCGGAGCCATTCGACGAATGGCTCCGAGTAGGGGCGCCCAGGTGTTTGGTCCGAAGCTCTAGGGAATTGCGACGAATGATTCCGAGTAGGGGCGCCCAGGTGTTTGGTCCGTAGCACTTGGGAATTGCGAGTCTGCTGTTACCGTTGAGAGCAGCAGAAAGGACGTAGAGAGATTAACATATTTCTTGCGCGCACAGTTTTTTGGCACAATCGTTGTTCAGTGCGTTATTTTTAACATGATCGAATTTTAGTACAGAATTATTCATACACAAAACGATGTGTCAACTACAAGTGGTGTGCATGTTTCTTTTTTTTCACCTGCGTGGTGTCGAAATATGCACACCACTTGTAGTTGGCGCTTCGTTTTGTGTTGGAATGGTTCTGTAGTAAAATCCAATCATGTTAAAAACAACGCACTGAACAACGATTTGGCCAGAAAATTGCGCAAGCAGAGTATGCATCAGACGAGAAGTATACACGTGTTTTCGTGTCACGACCACGGCCTACAGGCTGTGGAGTTGTACCGGCACTCTCTCACTGGAGACCGCGTTTATTTCGGAGATATTCAACGGTGTGGATCTAACGATAAGGATGCGGTATGATAAGTGGCACCCCACGCAATTCAGCCGCCGTGCGCTCGGTCGTCTAGCCGCCAACCCTCCTGCCCAGGACCGTTTAACTGGGGCACGTGGAGAGGGGGGGGGGGCGGTGGAAGTCGCAAAGGGCCGCAAGGCAAGCGTGCCGAGGGTCACTCGTCGTCGACCCTGAGTTGTCTACCTCTGAAGAAGGGGTGGGCAACACGGGACCCACCTCACTCGCTGTCAGAGCGTCGTGTACAAGTGCCCGCGTCGGGACGGCTGATGCTGGGGGCCACTTCAGCAGAGGCCCTAGGCAACGGGTGCCTTCGGCCTCTGCTGAACTGGCCCTCGCCATCAGTCGCCACGACCCGACACTTGTACACGAAGCTGTGATGGCGAGTGAGGTGGGACCCGTGTTGCCCACCCCTTCTGCAGAGGTAGACAGCTCAGGGTCGCTCTTTTTTTGTTGCTGGACCCAGCAAAGTTGCTGGAAGAGCAAAGTGCCGAGTCGTACGGTGATGCTCGACACGGCAATCCAAGCGGAAGTAATTTGAGGCGAGGCAGAAGCTCATCTCACATCAAGAGTCACGACAGCTGTTTGTCACAAGTAATTACTTAGTGACCATACAGGCCGGGTAATTCCCCGCCTCAACTACCGTCAGATCTACGGAGACCTTTGATTACTTTTTTAGTACAATATCCAATGTCCACGATAATGGAGGAACATCTTCTGATCATGCACGAGCTTGCATGGCAGATATCGCCAACTGACAATGTAGCAGTAACCTGTGACCCACATAAACGGCAGTAAGGCTGCACGTACTACTCTGCAGAAGGTGAACAATACCGTACCCGGTCAACACGACGTGACTGCTGTGCTCGTATACGAATAGATCTGATCCTATTTCAGTGCAGTGGGTACCCCTATTTAAGAGAGGTAGGTGTGGTATCTTACAGGCCGATTTTTTCTATCTTAAACTAGCCTTCTCTCTTACCCACAGTGGGAAATATATAGGTTTAGTGTTGGCGGGTCCAGCCGATTTGGCCTCTCTCAACTGTACTATTCTCTTATATAGGGTACCCTCTCTTATGTCGGGGTACCCACTATCTGTGTTCCAGTTAGGACGCCTACCAGATCCTCGTGATACTGCTGTATACATGTATATACTCGTGTATAGGTAAATACGTATCGGTTGCCACTTTTTGAAGCCTGTTGTGGCCGGCAATGGGTATCGATTGGCACGGTCACTGAGCTACAGGCAGTACTGTTCGGCCAATCGTGTATAGACATATATTTATATTACATCAGCATCAACATAAATCGCTGAGAAAACAGATACCAGCTACGTATTATATCGATGCCTCGTACTCGTAGACATTTCCAACACGTCATTGTACTGCTGTTTAAGAACAAACCCTATTACAATTCCAAGTTGTTTGTCCCTGAAATGTGGGTTGCAATTAAAGTGCAAGTACTATATACTCTTCGCTCCTTGAATCCCCTTCTGTGGTGTCGATGTCGCACACCAGCTTTTCAACAAATCAATACATCAACCAAACAATCAACCAATGAGTCAATCTACCAATCAATCCGACCAAGCAACCAATCAATCAAGACGATCAATCCTATGAGTGCAATCAATCAATCAAGCCGATCAATCCCATCGGTGCAATCAATCAAGCAATAAATCAACCAATCAGTCAATCAATCAATCAATCAATCAATCCATCCATCCATTCATCCATGCATCCATCCACCCACCCACCCATCCATCCATCCATCCATCCATCCATCCATCCATCCATCCATCCATCCATCCATCCACTCATTCATCCATCCACCCACCCACCCACTCACCCACCCATCCATCCATCCATCCATCCATCCATCCATCCATCCATCCATCCATCCATCCATCCATCCATCCGTCCATCCATCCATCCATCGACCCCTGCATCCCGCGTTTAGCCTATTGCTACGGGTACGGTAATTTTGTGAGGGTTGTACAGTCAGTATAGACCTTGGACCAGTTTCGACAAAAAAAAAAAATTTAAATCTAAAACTTAACCCTAAACCCAGCCGCCTGATACATTTCTTGAGAATTTTCTCGGTATGGAGATGTAATGAGGAGTTAGTTTGGACTATCAACCATTTAGTCGAAGCTGGGCCAAGTCGTGAACGTTGCCAGTACTGATTGCTGTCCCCGTCTTGCAACAAGCAGTTCCTGCGGATAATGGGCTTGAAGTGCAGACCGGGGGCCCTGGGCAAGGGCGAGCCGTGCCGAACCGAGATCGCCTTCGACCTCGCCTGCCGCGCCCTCGGCTGCCCCGTCCCCCACAAGACCGCCGTCCAGCTTTGTGGAATACCCGAGCCTATCTACCTGGCTGCTCTGGGCACGGCGCAGAGGTGACGTTTGCAGCTGCTACAGCTACTGCCACTTCTGTCATTGCTACTGCTTTTGCTTCTGAGTTTTGCTGCTCGCACTGCTATATTGTTGGTGCTATGCACCGGTCGGTACTGCTATGGTGCTGCTGCTGGCATTGGTACTGCTACTGCTGCTGCTATTGCTATCGCCTGTTGGTGCTACTGATATTGCTACTGCTACTCCTATCGTTTGTCGGTGCCACTGATATTGCGACTGCTACTGCTACTGCTACTGCTGCTACTGCTGCTACTGCTATTGATGCTACTGGTTTTTCTACTGCTATTGCTTCTACTACTGCTACTACTACTGCTGCTATTGTTTGTTTCTGCTGCTTCTGCTACTGCTACTACTGCTACTACTACTGCTGCTGCTGCTACTACTACTACTCCTACTTGTACTGACCCATGGCAATGCATTATGAACGGTCTTGGTGCAACACCGCGGACAGGTTGCTCGGGGTCCAGCGACGGTATACTTGTAAGGAGATTGCCCAAGCCGTCGGAGGAGCACGGGTGGGAACGAAGGCCACGGTCGAGCTCACGCGATACAAGGTTTGTCGCCGCTGCTGCTGCTGCTGGTTTGTATAAATTGTCTTGTTCCCATTACAAAAAGTACCATCATCGGTGCGAACCCCGATTATGACAGTTTCATCTGTGACTCAGAGTATCCATGGTTGATCTCATGCCGACGGGAGGGGAGTCTCACCGACGGAATACTATTTGACGTCTGGATGCAACACATCAATGTGCGCAGAAGAAAGCGTAGTGCTCACTCGTCTACCATCCGAGTCACTACACCAATAGCAAAGCTGCGCGAGAAAAAGCAGACGCACACGAGCGGACAGACGGCGCGACACTGCCTGCTGTTGGTGTGGATAGGCCCACTGTAGAGGCTCGTAGGGCTACTATTGTGGCCTTTTCCGTTTTACTCTTCAACTTCGAGGTGGCCGTGCAAATTAGCAACTGGCTCCGCTGGCACTTAGAGAGCCGGGGTTCGATACCCGGCGGGTTTCCTAAAACCAAGAAAGTAGTTTATTTGCCTTTTTCTCACGTCGCGGAAAGTGCGAGAACGTGAGTTATTAGCAAAATTCGATAAAAATCGACGGATGATGGGAACGCTGAAAACTACCGGTAGGCGTGATAAAAATCGAAGGCATATATATACCGCGGGGGGGGGGGGGGGGGGGGGGGGGGGGGAGGCTTGTCCAGAGAGCTGGAAAAGTAAAAGAAAGTGACGAATACAAATGAATTATAATAAAAAATAGAAGTGTACTGGTATGATAAGTCCGTGTAACGTCAGCGAAATTCGGCTTTTAACCGTCGTCGTCGCCGCGCGGTATGTTCCATATACTGCCTCCCATCCCATCTTTCATCCACCGTGTGATCGATACAGGAGCAAAGGTGTCAAGAGTCAGGAGACGGCAATTTCACCCCTCGATAAACGCTGTCAAGGCATATGCCTTGCCTTGGCAGACAACGTTGACGGCCTAAACCGGGAGACAAGAAACAAAAACCACCGTTTGTTTGGGAAACTCCTCTCACCACCTTATTGAATTTAGACATGCACGTGTGTCTTCAGAGGCGCACGAAAACAAAACAAGGTACCTACACTCCTTCCCAACGGCAGCATGAGAAGCAAACCAGAATTATGAGAATTCTGGACGAAAATGACGAGAAGCGACGTTTTTTTTTCGTTTCTTGTATTTCACGTAGTTTTAGTACCCCCCCCCCCCCTGGCTGGGTCTCGGAAATGGTTATATACTGCAGTTGGGTGTCGGGATTATTTTTTCACAAGCACCCCTGGTGTCTTCCTGCCTTTTTTTGTGTTGTACAGGAGCGGTTCCTTGCTTCCTACCCGGCGAGACAGGTGGCCAGCATCGATCTCGACAGCACCGTCTACGCTGTCGCGGCGTTCTATCTGTGCGCCAGGAAGCTCAAGGTGGGGGAGTTGTTCGCGGATGCTGATGCACGCAGCGATAGCCGTACACCTACTTTTTGCTGAGGTTATGATAATATTGTCGTCCCCCCTTTTTAGCTAAATTAATTAATTATCCAACCAAATACAGGAATTATCTAGATCCGTCCCTCTTTTGCAAAATTAATTAATGGTCTCCCCCTTTTGCTACATTAATGAATTGTCCATCTAACCAAATACATTTTCTCTCCCCCTTTTGCTAAATTTATTAACTATTCAACCAAATGCATCTACATATAGAACTCCCATCGAGCACGCATTTTTCAGTGTTTCGTGACCCTCTTGTGTCTTCAGGAATGAATTAATGTCTTGAAATAGTATGAATTGATCAAAACGTGTCCCTCGAAGGTGATCATAGTATAGGACCTCTATATCTGCAGTAGGCCACCCATATACCTGACCTTGGAAATCATGACATGTCAACTCTATGAACAACGCCATGGTCTCGGTATAGTAGAGAAAATAAAAAAACACACACACACAGCTGTGAGACCTTGTTTTGTCGAAACTCATCTTTATCAAGCTTCGTTGTGAAGAAAACGATCGCTCGTGGTACGGGGTGTGTGTGTGTTTATATGTAGCTTTTTAGAGTGGTCCACAAAAGCTGACAGTTTTTTCTGTACGCAACGAGTTCGCTGCCTTAAGTTAGTAAAATGGTTCCTGCTCTATTCTTACTGTATACAATCCCTGAAGATATCGAAAAATTACGTTACACACAAGTGACCTTAACCCATGGATTCCTCAGGTAAAGAGTCTCGCCAGTCACCAAATAGTTTCGCCGAAAAAATGCTACCCCTATCTCAGAACGCCTCTGCCATTTTTTTTTTTTTTTTTTCGCTCTGCCTGTCGCGCCCCGGTAGACTAGTGGTTTAAACTCGTTACTACTGGTCGCACCCCGGTAGGCTAGTGGTTTAAACTCTTGGCTACTGGTCGCACCCCGGTAGACTAGTGAATTAAACTTGTAACTACTGGTCGCGCCCCGGTAGACTAGTGGTTTAAACTCGTGACTGCTATGATCGATTGTGTGAGTTCGAACCCCGCCAAGGGAATGTTTCGTGTGCAAAAAGTGATTATTAAATAGCAGATAGCGCCTAGCAGCATGTGTATGCACGGTTTGACGCGAGCCGATGAGGGACGAAAGTGCTGAACTATTCTCGCGTTCAAAGTGAAGGCGTGCGCCGTAGTAGGGGGGTGTACTCATGTCGTGCACGGCCGTAGTGGTATGACCATAGACCGTAGTAGGGGGGGGGGGGTACCTGCTACGTGACCCCGGATCAGAGTGACGCCATATACACCACTTATGCGAACCATGGTTGAGGGTCACTTTGCACGATACGAAATATAACTAACTCTAACCCTAAGCCAATCAGACCCAATCAACCAGTGTATGGGGTTAGCCATGTTCGTCTCGAAACAAGATGTGCGTCAACTACTATGGTGCACTCTAATGTCTTTTTTTGGGCCTCTTTTTCTCAGCCGCTCGGATAAACTCCCGCGAATTTGCTGCCCTATTTTGTTTGCAGTCTTGAAAAGCTTTTGCCCTGTTCGGTTCCGAGATATGCTATGCACGGCCGTGGAACTGCTTGTCAGGCTGCGCCATCAACACATGTTGTTACAAAGTCCGTTTTTGAGTGAGGTACAGAGTGACTCGTGCGAGTAGCCTAAAGTCGGTAGAGAAAGAGGGGTCCTGTACCCCCCCTCTACCGTACACGTGGTCCACTTCGCGCTCTAATCCCATGATCGCATTGTCCGAAATGTTGTCGTCTCGTTTTTTTTGTTTTGAGCAGCACCCGGTTAACAAGCAGCGGCTGCTTGAGCTGTCTCTCGTGCGCGAGGCGGAGCTGACCGGTGTCTGCCAAAGCATGTTGGTGGGTGGAACTCATGAATACGCGATTTCGTGAGATTGTAGAGCCGTGGGTCGGCAGGATTTCACGAGTAATAGCTAATCGGCAGGTACCGCTAGCCAACTACCTGAGTTTAGGCGACAAGTCGGCTGGGGAAGCCAGCTGATGGTGCCACCCGACTTACCGACTGAAGTCAGGTGAGCGGAGCGAGCCCAAATCAGCCCTCCCCGACGCATGCTACGATAGAGGTGCACCATGTTTTTTTCTGAGCTCCTCACTTAAGGAGCGTCATACCTCACCGAAAAAAACGATTTTGGAGGAAAATAAATGTGCTGCCGGATGACAAATCTCATGACCGAAGTATTCCCTGAAACATTATTCGTCACAAAAACGAAAGTCCGACGAATTTGGGTTAAGGAGCCCGATCGTTCAGAAAACGATTCAGCCAAAACTGCTACCTCTACCGTAGCACGCATCCCCCGGCCGAGGGGGCCCACACAAAAGCATGCATATTTCCCTGTTTTCACTCTCCATATTTGGTCCTATTTACTTGACTTTTTGTTTATTATTATATTTGGTCCTATTTACTGTGGTCCACCGTAATACTCTAAAACTCCAAGCTATACATGTGTTATCCCCCTCGGGACGGACCCTTTTTAAGGGACCTTGTAAGGGATATAAGGGATCGCGACCAACCCAATGATCACTTTCGGTGTTCATCAGCCGTCTACGAGCAGCGCGAGCGCCTATGATAGCAGTACGGACGACGGGTAGGGTGGTCACGTCGCGTCCATGCCGTAGTCCCACTCCTTGCATTGCAACCATTGGATCTCAGACACCAACCATTGTATGATATCATCCCCCAGTCCCCCAATAGTCACGCAGCGGCCATCGCTGTAATCGCCACTTTTTTTTTTGTCGTCATTTTTTCCCTCTGTAGACGCGTGCTATATGATAGAGGGGTATACCTTTTTTTGGCTGAAACTTTTTCTGCATGACGGGGCTGCTCCTCAACCCGAAAACCGTCGGAATGTTCATTCTCGCTTTTTGTTTTTTGCATATTTTTCATTTTTATACTCAGGGCATGGTATTGTTCATCGCGTACGTGTCATATGTGGCACTTTTATTTCCCCCAAAAATTAGTTTTTGGGTGAGGTATTGAGCTCCTCAAGTGACCATCCTCCGAAAAAATATGGTGTACCTCTACCGTAGCATGCGTCTGTAGTCCCAAGAGGGTCAATGGGCCCGGGTTTCCTGGTGTGCGTAGGCGGCGGTAGGGTGCGTCGGAGCCGGCCGGATCGAGTCTGGCCTGGCTTGGATTGGCTTGGAGAGATTGTATCGTTTTACGTCGTGTTTTTTTTTTCTCGCATCGCACGGAAACTCACAGTAGGTTTTACGATGTGTTCGGGGGAAACAAAACTGAGGAAGTGATATACCTTGTTACTTGTTTGTTACGTTTATTATACCATCCGACAATTTGTAGCATACACCATCAACGGAACTCACTATATACGCACGTCTGCATTTTCTGAACGTTGTTTGCGCCCTCTAGGAACTCTGCTACAGCACGCTGGGCGTGTCCGTCAGCGACAAGCCCAGCAAGGAACGCCTCGAACAGTTGGCGAAAACCGCCGCCCTCACCGGCGTTAACGCCTCCGCACAACAACCTCCATGCGGCAGCAGCAACACTACCACCACCGCTGCTGCCGCCGCGGCTGCTGTCGCCAAGGCACCCTTGACATCCGCCGCGGAAGCTCCCAGCGGGAGCAAATCCCGCCGTTTCGGCACCGCAAGCGGCGGAATTGGTTCCGGTTCGTCGTTCGGCCATAAACGTAAAGGTGGCGGCGGTGCCGGTGCGGCCGCCGCCGGGGGCGCCAGTCGCCGACCGATTCCGTTGACGCGCCTTGTGGGGCCTGGGGGGGAGCCGATGAATCACGTGTCCGCGCTGGCGAGGAGCATCCAGGCTGCTGCCGGGAAGAAACGGCTCGGGGGCTCGACGGTAGCCGCGGTAGGTCTAACTGGCCTGATGGGTCCTTGGTCTCGATGGAAATATGCGCGGATTGGGGCATGGGTTACTATGAAAGCATTTTTATATGTACGTATCAGGTATACAGCAGTATATAGCACATATCGGACTTATCATGATATATTTTTATCATAAGTCATCCAGACCCTAAACTGCCGTTATGAGATGTTGTGCAGGATCTGAATAATGAGATGAAATAAAATAAAAATAAAATTCAGCTGTGAGATCTCGACAATTGACACAATTCGTGACAAATGCAACGACTTGCAAATATGTGACGATATAGTACAAGGTTCGACCCACGGGAACCTTGTGTTAGATCATGCGGATTTATACGGCTTCCCCCCGTCAGCTTAAGCTAGATCATACTTTTCAGGAATTTATCTGCCCTGATTTGTCCAGATCATTTAAGTGCGGATCGGTTATCTGTCCTCGGTGTGATTGTATAGCGTCAGCCGCCGATGTAGAGCCAGCTTAACTGAGGGGTCTTCGGTCGTTTCCCCGCAACAATGGCTTGTGATTTTGTGGACTTATCCCAACGACACTTGTTTGTCTTGCGAGCGAGCGAGACTGCACGGCGAACGCGCTTTGCGCTTTCTTTTTCTGTCCCGGCGAGAGCATCATGCCAGAGTTCACACACAAGTCGCCCTTTGCTGGCCCAAACGGAATATTTCCCGTTTATTTTATTTTCCGCCGCAATTTCGTTACCGAGCGGCATTATTACAGCATACACCTTTTTTTTTGCACGCGCGCTGACTCAACTTTCTTGGTTTGATTCGCCGGATGTGCCCATGCCAGAGCTGTTTTTACTGCTTGGCTCAGCTTCGAATATAATATTGGAGGTTGATATGTTTTATTATTCTTAAACCTATAACCCTAACCCTAGCCCAAGCCAACTCTGACGGTCTGAGAAAGTTCTCGGAAAATGAAGCTGTATTGAGCAGTTTGTGTGCACCTATGTATATATATATATATGTAGCTCTAGGCTTAACCCCTACCGTCAGGGGCAGTTATCGGAATGAAGCTGTAATGAGGGGTCGTTTGTGTTGACGCCTGCTACGATAGAGGTGAGAGGTATACCTTTTTTTGGCTGAAACGTTTTCGGAACGACGGAGCTCCTTACCTTAACCCAAAATCGTCGTTTTTTCGTTATTGTGTCGCAATATTTCTTCGTTGTATAGTTAGGCCATGGGATTATTCATCGGGTAACACTTCGGTTGTCCTCCAAAATCTGTTTTTTTGTGCAGTATAAGGGGCTCAAATCAGGAGCTTCAGAAAAAAATATGGTGGCACCTCTGCCGTCGCATGCGTCTATTGCGCTGTTACTGCTGTCAGCTGTTTTTTTGTCGAACCCGGTCTAAGTTGTCCACACCACTGCCACCTATATATACCGCGTGACCTTGATCGAACATACCAGTATGAAAGAAGCAAAAATTGCCATGGAGTTCTGCGGCCATCCTTCGTTCGGCACATGACACTATTTGTCTGTCTCCTTCGCTCTCGTTTTTGTTCTCGACCAACTCCTGTAATCGTGTGTCTTAAGTTTCATTCTCCCGTGTCTCCATACTTGTTTAGGTCGAGCCGGGAGGGAACAACGATAAGAACAACTCGATCGACGACAGAACGCATCGACCAGCCCAAGCCAAGCGTCCACGTCCCAACGCCTTCACCTCCACCTCGTCCTCCGCCAACGCCGTCGCCACCGGTCAGGGGCGCGGGAGCCGCGGGAATTTCGCCACTGCAGCTTCGACTGCAGCTGCTACTCCTGCGGCGGCTACTACTGCGGCTGCTATCGCGACTCGAACTTCTGACGGTGCCGCACTTGCTCCTCCGTCTGTCTTGAGGGCCCCTCGCGGCCCCATGGTGAACCCCTACGCGGCTAGACCAGCTACAACGTCAGCCACCATCAGGCGTCCGATGGGAGGGGACGGTAGCAACGGGGGGGCCGACGGGGCGATTACAGTAGCTCCGGAATCGTCGACTGGGCCTGCCACTGCTGCTGCTGCTGCTGCTGCTGCTGCTACTGCGGCGGCCACTGCGGTTGCTCCTCGCGCTGCCATTGTCAACCCTTACGCGGCTAGAGCAGTAACAACAACAGCGGCAGCCGCCGCCATCAGCCGTCCGGTGGGAAGGGGTGGTAGCAACGGCGGTGGTGCCAACGGGGTGATGGTTCCATCAATGCCAGAAGCGCCTGTTTCCGCTACGGCAGCCGCTCGTACCGCTACCGCAACTCGTACCTCTACCCCTGCCGCGATTCCTCCTTCCTCGGTCTCGAAGGTTCCTCGCGCTCCGCTGCCGCCTCCAGTTGGACGCGACGAAGTAGACCATGCAAGAAGACCGCTCCCGCTGCACGGCGCGGCAGCGCAGGGTGGAGCGGTAAGCGCGGGTGGTGACGATGGTCTGCCGCCGCCGACGGTTATGCCGGCAAAGCCGGTAACGTCACATGAAGGTGGTGGTGGTGGTGGTGGTGGTGGTGGTGAACACCTTGCCGCGGGTGGCGGTGACGGCGTGAACGACGGTTCTAGTTCGGTCCCTCCTCGTCGTCGTGGCGAGGGGTCGGTTCAATCGCGGTTGGGGATGAGGGACGGTCGCTCCGACAGCGGCGGTACAGGAGCCCGCGGAGGTCTAACCAGCGGCGGTGGTGGCGGCGGCGACAGCGGCGGTGGCAGCGGCGGTGATAGTGGAGGGACTGCACGACCTCCGAAAGGGCGTTCTTTGGGGGGAGAAGGGGGAGGGGAGGGGGAGGGGGGGGGTGAGGAGAGTGGTCGAGGACACGAGCACGCTGAGTGGAGGAACCGGGTGTTGGCGTCGATGGAGAATAGGATGAAAGCTTCTGCGGCGGCCGGTTCTTCTTCTTCGGCGGCAGCGGCGGCGGCGTCGGCTTCGGCCGCTGGCAGGAATGGCGCCGGCTCGTTGTCGGCTACGGCGGCAGGTACGGTTCTCTGTAAGTTTGTTTCATCGCGTTCGCTTTTCTTTGGGGTCTGTGAGGCAGAGGCGTGCTTCGATAGGGGGTAGCACGTTTTGGCCGAAACAGTGATTGTGACTGACTATTACTGACTATGAGTATACTCCTCGACCGAGGAACTACCCAATAAGGCATAGGCCTTATAAGGCATGCCTTATCGTTGGAATTTGGGTTTGCATTTTACTATATTTTTCGTGATATACCTTGTATAGGCCACAGGGGTGCTCATTGGGTAGCACATCCCTTTTATCTCAAAGTCAGTTTTTTTTGTGTAAGGCATTAAGGTACTCAGATGAGAAGTCCCAGGAAAAAATACACTAGGTACAACGCTGCGGTAGCACGCGTCAGCAGCAGAAAATAGCATGCAGAACTATGAGCCGTATTCTGATTCGCACTGATGAGTACCTGGTATAAATGCATGTCTCATCGCTTGCGGTGCACAGAACCCGTGCTGTATTCGTCGAATCCTACTGCTGCCGGAAGCGAAAAGAGGTTAGCTGGCTGCCGTATGTACATAGAATGTAATGTTTTGTAATCATTGCCTCTCTCTGGGCGCTTTTCTGCTGCAAGCAGGTGTGTTGGGTCCTACGGCCACCACTGCTGCCGATGCCGCCGCCGCTATCATCAACGCTAACGAAAACGCTGATGCTAACTCCAACGCTAAGGCTAACGCCAACGCCAACGGCGATAGCTCGAGGAGGACGGGTGCTTCGCTTACGGCGGCGCCGGCGGCAGGGAAAGCGACCAAGCAGGTTTCTCTTAAGGCGTTTTTCGCCCCCTCCGCCAAAGGGGAAGAAAACACGAATGGGTGATCGATCGTGTTTTCTTGCCCCGATTTCAAAAGTTCTCGATAATTGCTGCGGTCGGAGGTGGGGGGGGTGGGGGGTGCGGTGCGAAACTAGCGCGGATCTCGTCATCGCGAGGTCGGACAGTACTGCGAGGTGATCGTCTGGCCTGGCCTGGCCTGGCCTGGCCTGGCCTGACAGTAGAGCCTAGATAGACGCGCTGCCGTGGCTGGCTGTGCTGCGCAATCCGCGTTTGCAAAATGCAAACCGGAACCAGCGAACAGCCTCATATGATGGCACGCCCTGTATTGCTGCAGTCGTGTAAAATTTACACTGAGTACGTATGATATATATACATATATATATTTTTAGGGGATATCTCGGAAATTTCGTGGATCCCGACATAGTGGAAGATGCGTCATTTGGACAATCTCCTTTGAATTCAAGTGCATTCAAATGTGCAGTGGCATGATACAGGGGGTAAGGGATGGATGGGTCCATCTTTTTGTTTTCCTTTATTGTTTCAAGGCACATGGCTCGTTCACATTGGCGACGTTGACGTTTTGTGTCTGTGTTTTCTTGTTAATACCTGGGATCATTCTTACGCGTATCTGTTTTTTCCCTCCCGAGAATGTATCCAGTCCGAAATGAATCAAATAACCCCTTATACTGCAGTAGTCTCTCTGCTATCACTCTGGGCCAACACACACCCCGCTTTCCCTTCTTGGAGGCCCCTGCTAACGCCTCCCTCCTTTGGAAAACCCTCGTTTACCCTACTTCTCGTCAATGTTCCACCCCCACATCGATGGCAACAGTCAACAACTCGGTTTCTTCCCCCCTTTTCCCCTAGCGGCCTGGCGGTCCCTCAGTGGCTGGCAAACGCTGGCGATGACGTTGAGATCAATAGTCCTCTCGTAGACCACTACTTGCAAAATACCGGCTTGAGTAGTAAAGTTGCGTAATCACTCTCTGACGGTACGTAGCTCTAGTTAGTTCGGCCGGAAAGCACGGTTAACTCTTGCCCACCTAAGGGTCGATCTTAACGATACGTACTCTTTCGTTTTGTTTCCTGAAATTTCGGTGTTTACTAAAATGGGTTCTAAACGAGTACGAGCTTCAGTTGCCTCGCTAATAATCGTCCACCAGGCACAAAAAAAACCGTCACTACAGCAGCATCGCTCTCGGTAACCATCCGTGTGGTGGTCCCACTGCGGTCGGCCTGGCTCGTAGACAGGTATCGGTGCCTCGGAGAGTGGAATCCATCACCAACTCGCCGCGCAACGACGCCCAACGCTACAAAGGCTTGAGTTATAGCTCTCCGCGAGCTCGGTCGGTTGGGCACCTCGGTGCGGGCACTGTGTCAACTCGATTGTGAGAGCTCATAAACATTTTTGCGCCTTCGACGCTCGGCCACGGTCTCCAAAGGACCTTGGGGACAAGCCTGGCCAGCCTTGTGTGTTCGTGAGGGGTGGCACGGCTAGCACGGCGGGGCTGCCCGATCCTCCTCACCCGAACCAGAAATTTACGGGAATACCAGAAAAAATTAGAGGCCAGTTTTTCCGGGGGTGAAGTTTTTCTGGTAAAACCAGAAAAAAAAAAAGAAAAAAAAAAAGAAATTTCTGAAAAAAACAGAAAAAAACCCAGAAAAAAACAGAAATTTCTGAAAAAAAAAACGAAATTCACTCCTCGTTAAGATCGACCCTAAAACACACGAGACGAAGTAGGCGCACAATGAAATGAAATCAATGTGCAAACTGAACTATTGATAATAACATGGCCGCGGGTATCCACCCAACAACAGCATAGAGTCCCCCCGTTCCCACAACTAACCAATTCGTGGCTACTGACAGCAGCGGCTGCTGTCCGGAGTGTTGTTTGCACCGTACAAACGCACGGTAGCTGTAAACACATATAGGAGCGCGCCTGCTGTCTGGAGTGCTGTCAGAGTGACGACCCGTGGCGGACATGCAGTGAAAAAAGAGCAATCAAACCAAACCCCGAACATACAAATATCAACGATCGCCTCGTCTTCCCGGACTGTCCTACAAGGTACAGTACAGTACACCAATTATACCACGCCCTTGAGGATTGCGGGGGGTCGTTCCCCGTGAAGGGTATATAACTGCCAACACAACAACAACAACAACAACAACAACAACAACAACCAGTGACGACGCAAGTAACAGGCACTGCCTCGTAAAAAAAAACAGAAAAAACGACGATTGATTGCTGCTCTCTCTCGTGATGGTGTGCGCGCCGGTCATGGGTCTCCGTGTGCCGTCCTGTTGCCGTTCTCCATGGCCACCTCATCGCCTTAGCCCACTCGCTCCGCTCCGTCGCACGTGCTCTCGTTGCTACTCAATTCCAGTCGGTTCCTTTTCTCTCTCCTCCCAAACCAAAGCTCTCCTCGCAGCTTGCGGTGGTCGTAGTGATCTGGAAACAAAATTTCTCGCGCAGGGTGAGTTCAATCCGTCTCTTCCCCGCTCGTCGACGCTCAGTCTCTCTCCTCCTTCGTTGTCGAATCCAGCCCCCTGCCGGCGCAGTTAGACTGTGTGCCGTATAGTTTGGCTCCTAGCGGCGCCTGCCTCCGCGCACTGGGATCTCGATTGAGCGCTGCTGCTCTGCCGCTGCTGCCTAAAAAGGCGCGCGGATCGTAGGTGCCCGTGCCTGACGTACCACGTACTACGTCCCAACTCTACCGCCACGCCTATAAGTCTCGCGGCCACACGCGGCAGCATGAAGGGCGGGTGAAAAAAAGGACCCGAGACCTCCCCCCCCCCCCCCCCAACACACCCTTTTTTCATTTATTTTTCGCTCAAACTAAACATCCTACTTGTCAGCCTTTGGGCGTCAGCTGCTCAGCAAGACGTTGTCGAAACAATGCGCACGAGCCCTACGTGTGTTGTTTGTGTGTTTCATGAATAATTTGGATGGTAAGCAGTGTTGAAAGTGGTGTTTGGTTTAATTTATCTGCAATAATAGTCGGAGGGAGGGCGAACAAACGAAGTGCTGAAAAATCGGATGAGTTGGATGAGTCAAGACATTGGAACACTGTGTCCGTTGCAGCCCGCGAGGTGCATAATGAACTCGGCGCAAATTTGCGCGTGCCAACTTGAGCGAACTACTGTAGTTCCTTTAAAGGATCTCGCGTGCTTGACAAAAGAACGACGCCACGTCGTTTCTGATCCAACTGTTCTTAGCGTTCTCGGCCTTCCGGAATCCCACCGTCTACTTCAGAAGTGAGAGCAGAACCCATAAGAATGACTACTACGCAGATCATCCGGCTACCCTCCCTCAACCACACTCGTGCGGCCGTTGCAATGGGCACTGCGGTCAGAGACGGAACATGGGTTTGTGGTTTGTCGCAACTGCCCCCCTCCCCCGCCTCGGCTTGCCCCAACTTAATTCGTTTCCTTCCACGTCCGTTTCTTTGTCAGTGTCGGACCTCTCTACTTTTGGGCGCAGTGGCTGACAAGTGCCCATTCTAAAATTAAGTAACCTGTGGTTGAGTCAAAGGTTGAGTCATTGGTTATATAGGATTTAGTATAGGAACTGACAAGTACCCCCCCCCCCAAATCGGCCCCAAATGTAAAAATGTGAGTGGGGGTCTCGGGTCCTTTTTTTCACCCGCCCTTGTCCTGTACAGTACAGGACACCTAATAAGAAACAGGAATCTGGGCTCAGACTGGATTTCCTATTTTTGTCAATTTTTGAGCCTCTTTATTATTGAGCCTCTTTCCTATTCTGCCGGGTAGAAATCGGAAATCGAGCTGTTTTCTTATTTGGTATACCTCATAGTTATACCGCCATTGACCGCACGCCCTTAACTCATTGCGCATGCGCACGGTCGGCGTTTGAACTCTTCGGCGTGTACTCTTACTGGGGGACATTGACGCCGAGGTAACGTGCTCGGCAACGGAGTTAGAACATTTCCGTTTTCGTTTTCGTCTCTTCCCCTTGGATGAATCATTAGTTCCGGTAAGGTCGTCATAAATGTCTTCCCCGCCTTCACCCTCTTCCTCGCGTTTCGGAAAGCTTCCCTCTACGAGACAACTATCATCGCTGTCGACATCTATACCGCGCACACCCGATTCCTCTTGCCCTTCCTCTTCGTCACTTCCCTGCCGGTCTCTTCTAAACGGCTTGTTTTAGCTGTAACCCCCCCCGCCTCCCCTCTACCTTCCTGTCTCCTTTCCTCGCTGCCGTCATTCCCCTCCTCATCATTGTCCCCGTTGCCACGTCCAGGGTGGCCGCCCCGGTCGATATCGCTGTTGCCCACTCCCTGCGGTGGCGCCAGTAACTCACGTTGAAGCATTCTTGAAAGCGTTGTAGCCTCACCCAGTAGCCAGTAGCACCCACAAAACGTATGCTGAGGCCTCGCCAACAGCGATATACTTCCCGAGTGGAAGCCTCATACTGAGCGTCGTGCCAGTTTGCTCGATTGACACCCTATAGTAGTAATATTGGCGCTTCCGTACCTGTGCCAGTCGTGTGATGAAACCCTTCACCAATCCCAACACCCCGCACAGCATGATGTTCTGCTTCACGAGTGATGCATCGAGGGCCGGAGGAGGTGAGCGCACAAAGGCATAACCCGATGGGCATTCATGAAGCAGTGTTGTCTCATCAGCTCCGAGGTCATAATCATCGTCAAGTAACGTCCGATCCACGAAGTCGCCCGGTGTTGTCATCCTCCGTTTCTTCGTCGCCTTCCTCGTCGCTCGACCCTTCGAGATGTCTTCGTCCACTGGAGAAATCGGCTGCACGTCATCCGGGACTTTCTTGCCGGCATTGACGCCAGTGAACGTGTACGGCCCGTCCAGGCCTTCGAGGTTCATGAGGTTATCGTCGGTAACGTCTGCTGCCATCACAAGCCCAGTCATTTCAAACAGGCGTCTACGTTGCAGCTGGTACGAACCGACTTTTTCGACGGCCTCGCCCACCCAGTGCGCCAGCAAAACCCCACGGTCGGAGGCAGACAGCTTGATGGTGTCCCACGTTTCCACGTTGTCATCCTTCTCCAACCATGCCTCGAGAGCCTTCCCCACACCCAACTTGCCCAGCCTCCCGTATCCTGCATCGAACGGCTGCACCTCATCCGTGTACCCTGATGGCAGCAGCCAAAGCAGAGTGTTGCATTCCTCTCTGAGTTTTTTCTAGAACTCTTCTGTCGTCTGCCCGTGCAGACTGTCCGCAAAAAGGATGGACTTCTCCGTGGGCTTCAAGCCAGAACCTCCTGTGATGGCGGCCTTGTACGTTTTGTCAACCCACCGGTTGCAGTAGTCGCACGTGCTTGGGTTCTGCCAATTGTCGACGGTGTGAGACTCGCCGAAGGCTGCGGCCGTGGCATGGATGCACTTGTCGAGCACTCGCGTCCGATCGCAGTGGTCGAAATAAACGAAGAAGCTCGCCGAGCTCGCTGTTGTACTCCTCTTCGTTGAGGGACCGTTACATCGTAGATCCAACAGCGTGTCAGGACGAAAAACTTTTCTGCAGAAACACCACCTTCGCGCGGGGTTCTATTTAGCTCGTCGAATTGCTGCGCGTTCAAGGCTCTCCTTGTGTCTCAATTCACCCAATGTGGAGAGCGATTTGAGTCTGGCCGTGAACGCCATCATTGACAAAACGAGGGCCGCAAAATCTGTGTCCTGGGTCTACTGCAGTACCACAGGCTGCTCTTCCCCTCTCTGCTATATCTCCTGCCTGCGGGCATGTTTGAAAACATAAACCCAGTACACTTGTTTCGGGTGTCCACGTCGAAAAACAAACGTTTTTGTGGGGTGAAACAAATTCGGAAAATATGAAACGGCCAAAAACAAAATGCAATATACAAACGACACAATCTACGAGTACACACTGCTGTAACGGGTCAAAATTGAAAAGCCTATGGTCGCTGAAAAGCTGAAATATGTTACTCGCGACCACCAGAGGCAGGAGGCAGGGTTCTCCGAAGGCGTCGGGGATTCGCCCCAGGGGGGGTAATAGGCCTTTCTTATTTTGCAGCGGAGGCCCAGCCTCGCATCTTTCATATTTTTTGGAAAATATCAGCCTGGCTTTCTTATTAGCCTGTTTCTTATTAGGTGTCTTGTACTGTACTGCTGTATGCTCTATACGAGTACGAGGTACGCGAGTACTGCTGCACTGCTGGTACTGCTGTTGGTATCGCTTGTGCGGATACCTTGACCCCGTCAGTAGTGCACTGCTGCAGTGTACCGACTACCGACACATTTACAGTATATGACGCTAATTCCAAGTGTGCTGTCCCGAAAGGGGTTGGAAGACTCGCTACTTTCGCACGGGGGCGCAATGCCTTATTTCGTTAGTTTGGTGGTATCATAGTGCACCCGTGTGCGAAACTACTAAGTACGTATTGCACGAATAGCACGGCAATGCACTGTAACTGCTGTGATACTTATGTGCGTATCAAAGGATCCCTGTGCGTAAACTGAAGTAATCCGATCAAAAACTGGATTGATTGCGTAGATATAGAAGGGTCGTTATTGGTGTGCAGTTACAGGGGCCCGCCTAAAAGTTCGACCTGTTTTTTGTTTATTCTGCCGATACCTTTACTGAAAGAACGAAGGCAGCAAACCACATGCCGTTTGTGTCCAACGGCGCCGTGAGTAAAAATGGAAATTCGCGTTTGCGTTTTTTTTTTTTCATGTATTTTTTGTTTATTAGGGCCGTTCCTAACGAACAAAAAAGAATCACGATTCGTGACGTTTTGGCATGACAAAATATCACGATTCGTGATGTTTCTTTCCTAACGAAAATAGGTGATTTTTCGTCACGTTTCGTGATATTTTCAAATTATAAAAAATCCGATATTTTCAAACCAACGGTATTTGAGGGTGGGGCCAACTCTCGCAGGTAGGTCACGGCCAGGCCGTGCCGGGCNGCTGTACTTTCGTTTGGGGGGAGGGGGGGTGGCAGTTGATTGTACCACACAACGTGTTATTGTTGCATACACAACTACTGTATGTACCACGTTTAAACGCTGTGTATACCATACAGCACTGTATACCGTACTGCTGTACACAATACCTACTCCGTACCATCGACCGCGCGCCCGCCGCTCGGTCGTCCAGGCGCCCGCCGCCGCTCGGTCGACCGCGCGCCCGTTGGGGGGGGGGGGTAGCAGTTGATTGTACCACACAACATGTTACTGTTGCATACACAACCATGTACCACATTTAAACGCTGTGTATACCATATACAGCACTGTGTACCGTACTGCTGTACACAAGAACCACTCCGTACCATCGACCGCGCGCCCGCCGCTCGGTCGTCCGCGCGCCCGCCGCCGCTCGGTCGACCGCGCGCCCAACCCCCCTCGGTAGACCGTGGCGGCCTTGCGCCGCCCTCGTCGATCGCCCGCCTCCGCCGCTCGCTCGGTCGCTCGCCCGCCGTCGCCCTTGTTTTCCTCTAAAGCTCGGCCTGGCTTCCTTATTAGCCTGTTTCTTATTACTGTCCTGTACTGCTGTATGTTCTATACGAGTACGAGGTGCGCGAGTACTGCTGCACTGCGGTACTGCTGTTGGTGTCGCTTGTGCGGATACCTTGACCCTTTCAGTAGTGCACTGCAGTGTACCGACACATTTACAGTATATGACGCTAATTCCAAGTATGCTGTCCCGAAAGGGGTTGGAAGACTCGCTAGTTTCGCACGGGGGCGCAATGCCTTTCGTTAGTTTGGTAGTATCATAGTGCACCCGTGTGCGAAACTACTACAGTACGTATTGTACGAATAGTACGGCAATGTACTGTAACTGCTGTGATATATGTGCGTATCAAAGGATCCCTGTGCGTAAACTGTAGTAACTTATCCGATCAAAAACTGGATTGATTGCGTAGATATAGAAGGGTCGTTATTGATGTGCAGTTACAGGGGTCCGCCTAAAAGTTAGACCTGTTTTTTTTTTTTTAGATTCTGCCGATACCTTTACTGAAAGAACGAAGGCAACAAATCACACGCTGTTTGTGTTCAACGGTGCCGTGAGTAAAAATGGAAATTCGCGTTTGCGTCCTTTTTTTTCATGTACTTTTTGTTTATTAGTATTCACCTTCGAAGGCAGATTTCGTATGGGATTCCAAATGGCAAATTTCCAATACACTTATTTCCCGAAGGCTATGGAAATCACATTCTAGACACGAGATTCAAAATGTGATCACGGAGAATTGTGGTGATAGGCTATACGATCATCATGCAACTTGTTTTGGTGAAAAATATTCATTTTTGATGGCGCTGAAACAAAATCCGTTTCTCCGTGATCACATTTTGAATATCGTGTCTAAAATGTGATTTTCATAACCTTCGGGAAATAAGTGTATTGAAAAATGGCCATTTGGAATCCCCTACGAAATCTGCCTTCGAAGGTGAATACTAAACAAAAAATACATGAAAAAAAGACGCCAAAAACGCGAATTTCCATTTTTACTCACGGCACCGTTGGACACAAACGACGTGTGATTTGTCGCCTTCGTTCTTTCACAGTAAAGGTATCGGCAGAATAAAAAAAAAAGGTCTAACTTTTATGCGGACCCCTGTAGTTACAACAGTAAGAACACCACAAGTGCGCGTTGCTCGTGGCAGCACTACCGCTACCGCACGGCAGGGTATTGGATGGTATAGTATTGTTGTTTTTTTCGCGTGCGGTCTCCCATTGGGGCCCGTTGTCCACCCCACGGCGAGTCCCAAGGACCCCCGTATACCGCCGGCTTTAAATCCGAAGAGGGATCCCACGGGTTAAAAACCTGGCACAAAACAAACTACGTACTGCTTGCTGTGGATCCTGCGAGAACTCCCCGTTAAATTCCCGTTGATAATCCACGGGAATTCCGGCGGTACTTCCCAAGTCAACTCAAGGGACTCCACGATGTATGTGGAGTTCGTGGGCATGGAAAGGCGCTTCATAATAGGGATCGAGGAGCACGTGGCAGTAAGCTTCTCCTCTGCGTGCGATGCAGTTGACGTGGCCACCGCATCTATCTGTCCCAGAGCCGGGGCGCAGGTGAACCAGCACCAACCACTTCTCCACGCAATCTCCCACACGCACATTGAAGCGGCTCGGAATTCCACACCAAGTGAAGAGCGACGAACGGTTTACTGCAGAACGAGTCTAACTGCGGATGGATATATTCATCAGGAGAGGTCTTCGAGGCGCTCCGAACCTGGGGTATACGGGCAAGTCCGTCCTGCTGGACACCCATTACACCTGTGGAGAGGCAGTGCTGATCACGATGGATCAGCTGCCTTTACCTCCGGGACGTGTGGTGTCCGTCGACAAACATAACCATAAACTTGCACACCCCGCACGAATAAGAATAGTTTTGACGAATACTCGCGAAGAACATCCGTCGAATAGGTAGCATTCGTCCACGGACGAATATTCGCCCCACGTTTTAAAAAAAGTATTCGTCCACGGACGAATATTCCCCCCATATTTTCGAAACGTTTATCCGTCCACGGACGAATATTCGCCCCATATTTTCGAGAAATTGTTCGTCCATGGACGAATATTCGCCCGATGTTTTCGAGAGACTATTCGTCAATGTTTTCGAGAAAGTATTCGTCCGTGGATTATTTTTCGCCCATGTTTTTGCGAGTGTATTCGTCAGCCGCCGACGAATATTTTGCCTACGTCTGATGAATACTTTCTGTACGAATGCGGAAATACATGTGTGGTGACACACAAAGCAGAAAAAAGGGCGAACAGAATGAGAGCTTGCGGGGCTCGAGATCACGCCCTCCACACAATTCAGAGTTGCGCACATCATGTTTCATACCACCCTGCCCACAAAAATAAAGGGCGGTTTTTACGTTAATATTGAATTTAAACTGTTCTTATTTTTGGGAAGGTATTCGTTCCACCGACGAATACTCGCGAAAACCATCCGTCGAATAGCTACAGTAGCATTCGTCCACGAACGAATACTTTCCCCACGTTTTCGAGATACGATTCGCCCCCGGACGAATATTCGCTCCACGTTTTTGAGAGACTATTTGTCCACAGACGAATATTCGCCCCATATACCGAACTTGAAGCCAACGAATACAAATAAATACCTATTTGTATTCGTATTCGTGCGGGGTGTGCAAAGTTGGTACTTTAGCGGTGGAAAGCTATGGGCGCCTCGGGGTAGAAGACGGCAGCTTCATCGACCAGCTAGAAGCTAGCGTCGTGGGGGGGGTGGAGGGAGGTGGTAGAAGATCGATGGCAAGGAAGGGAGGGCGAAGGAATGCCTGCTCCGAATCGTCCCGGTGACCATACAGGTCGCCATTTTGAAGAGGGTGTGGCGCTTCGAGCTCGAGCTTAGGGACCGCCAGGAAGCAAGAAGGAAAAGGGGGGGGGTGACAGACCCACACCGATGGCGTGGGGATGGGGCTTGGATGCGGCTTACGATATAGAACGGAAAATAAGAGGACGTGATGAAAGGGAAGGAACACGGGGCAGCAAATGGAGTAGTTAGATAGATAGAGCTCGAGCCGGAAGTAGGTGCAGAAGGTACTTGTGCTGTAGTTAGGTTTTGTACATACCTAGGGCTCCTTTTGTTTCCGCGCTTTCCTTTTTATGGGGAGGGCTTCTGAGTGATCGGAGTTGAAGTTCATACTACTAACATCATTGTAAGATGGCAAAAACCTCCATGCATTTCGAGCCCGTCGAGGGTTCCACTTCGTCGTCGCCACAGGGTGCCGGGCGCGGGACCGAAAGCCAATTACCGTGTGATTCGATGGGATCCCGTGAGGTCCCACTACATTCCCGCGAAGACGTATGTCAAAGAATATGGAACCCCATGTGTTCGCCTGCATGCTATAACGGTACACTTTTAAATCCCTCCGAATGCGCTGTGACCCCCCTTGTGACTTCGCTGGGGAAGCCCAATGCCTTATGGGGGTGGCGGCTTTCTTTCTGAGCTCCACACATTAGGAGCTCGAAACATCGTCATCATCTAAAGCATTAATTCGAAGAACGAAAGAGAGCAGGTCTTAGCATTAGAACTAGAGAAATGTCGTTTTTATCATTCGAGCGCCTCACACCTATTTTCTCAATTTATCATCACCATCATCATCATCTGAAAAAACATGACTTCGAATAACGTGTTTGTTCTCCCAACCTCAACAAAAAACTACAGCGCAGTAGTAGGAGTACCATACCACAGCAATCGTTTTTTTCAGCCATGTATATGATATAAAGTGGTACCCCTGCCGAGGCGTTATTGCTCTTCTGGCTTAACACACACCGCCTTCACCTGGACCCCTTGCCATCCCGCGCAGATCGTGTCTTGGTGTTTCCTTTGCTACTGATGCGACGGGGTTGTTCACGATAACACCCGGAGGAGTCGCATTGCATTTACTTCGGTATCCCAAGCAATCAATTGCACATCCACCAGAAAAGTGCTTCAAGCTTTTTTATGTACAGCTCGTGTGGTCTTGGATTGCAGTACAGGACCCCTACAGAACTGCTGTAATAAGAAAGAGTAAATGTGATCCAGGCTGGATTTCTTACTTGAGAACGGGGGCGTTCTACTCTATCTTCAGTCAAATGACTCCCCAGTTTATTATTCTCCTGCACAATATCTGCCCGTTTTTTCTATTGCTTGTTTTCTTATTACTTCAGTTTCCCTGTACCTGGTACTATATACGCCGGTTGCTTTGGATCTTGCATGCAAGCCGGGTTGTCGTTTACTACGCCCCAGTATTTCGAACGAAACACTTATTATGGTCAAGGGAATGCCCGCCTTATAACGGGGTTTCTATCCCGTTGAACGTGCCGCGGGGGGACATGCGATCCCATGGGACGCCCGACGGGAACTCTCGTGAGAACCCGAGTGAAAATTCAAGGGAATTCCGGGGGGATCTCCGCAGAATACCATGAAATTCCGTGGTCTTGTGCGTGGGAACCCGCTGGGACAATCGAGATTACCCACGGTATACCGGGATACGTTGGGCTCTCACGGGACACCATGGGGAGTTCGGATACGGTGGGCTCTCACGGGACACCATGGCAAGTTCTCGGATTCCTGGGGATTGTTTACTTTTAGAACTCCACATGTTGTTCTTGCGTGCACTCATGGCTAAATAGCACAGTGAACCGGTTAGAACGCAAAATAGGCAGGCGGGGTGAAATGAGATGCGGCCCGTTTGTCTGGTTTCCACCCCGTGATTCTTAATACTAGGAAGGAACGACGGCCAGTACCGCGGGGGGGGTGTACCTATACGGTTCTGTAGTACTGTAGTACAGTATAGGAGTGCGCGAGGCCGTCATGTGTGCGCTTATACGAACAACGTGTCGTTCATTTGGAGGAACACGAAAGGAAATACGAGCTGGTTCCACGAAAAGGCGCAAAATTCCACCTTCGGGATATAACAAACGGAATACACTGTTTTTTTTCCAATTTTAAAGATATCTACACGACCACATGAACAAGGGAGACACATAGGTGAAGCGAATTTTGTCGTGCGAGTTGTAGTTCGCGAGGTATGGACATTGTCGTACTAGTTGGGGAGGCGCTATTTCACATGGGGATGATATTTCTATAGTTAAATCAAGACAATTTGAAATCAGGCCGTATATCAGTCACTACGTCGACATATTCGACACTAGACATGTTGACATGATCGCATCAACAAGAGGAAGGCGTTCGTGACACTTGTCTTGATTTGCAAGCCGTGAGGGGCTGTTATAAGAAACGCCTCCTAAAGTACTGGAACAATATATGAAGCAATCTTGGCACCTTAGGGGAATATTTACTACTGACGGGAATCGTTTTTGCGCCTTGGTTTTTGGGAGTTGTAACACGAAATTTTGACACGGTTGTGCGCAACAAGAATACAAAACAACTAGCGACTGGACCTTTTTGAAAAAAAAAAACACGTGCATGAGGAACGGTCAAAGTTGCCGAAACAACCAGAATATGGAAAAGTGTACCTAAAGAGCGAAAAAAACATTAAAAACGTCCAGCCGTGAGTTTTGTCTTCGTGTTGTGAAGCTCAACCCTGCCAAGTTTCGTTTTCCAACTCTCAAAAACTAAGGCGTAATGTTGCGAAGGCGTAAAGCTCTGGCTGTCGCTGGAACCAGCTCGTAGCATGTGGGCTGCTCCTGACCAGATCTACGTCAAACACCCGCCAGGAGCTATCCCTTTGCAACACCGAACTGCTACAGCCAGTACTATTGCCGGTAGATCCCTAGCTCCACGTAACAACGTGGAGAGAGCGGCAACATATGCTGAACATTTTAGGGGTTAAGATTTCCAGGTTGACTTGTTTCAGTCTTGAGAATTATCAGTTTTTGGTCATTTATGCTCAGCGAGGAACACCACTCTGAATCCTGTTCGTAGCATACCGTAAAGTGTGCTCAACGTTGACATCACAATAATCAGCGAACCGTATAGCCACAAGAAGAGGATATTTGAACTGCTGTCGCGTACTGCATCCCAACAAGTAGTCTTTGTAAAGTACCACTGTTGTGAAGTTGTGAAATTGTGTACCAGGTGGGCGACATGAATAAGGACCAGCCTCCCGTTGCCGAGCTATTATGTCCCAGTCAACACTGTCGGCGAAAAGTCATCATTGTGAGGGACGTTAATGTTGACATATTGTCGGACTGTACGTGGCCTGCACGTCTGGGCTACAACTGGTATGAGCTCGTCGAAGGCGGTCTCCAATCCATCCATGTGCCCCCTTCCCCCCAATGGGCAAATGACTAAGGCGAGCAACACATGAGTACGCCCCCCACCCCGTACGCACTTTGTCCCGGCATTGTAGGGATGCGAGGGTCTATGGTCATACAACTACGGCCATGCATTACATGAGTACACCCCCCACCCCCCCGCACCCCCTTCCGACACCTTGTCTACCGGTATATACATACTTCGTGAACTGCCTCGCGTGTACTGCCTCGCGTAGACGGCTCCTCCTCTACTCTAGGTCGGTTGCAGCGCCGCTGCATCAGTCACCCTAGGATATTGCATTTGCATCTCGTATAAGCTCAAACTGTTTGGATCGAGAGTGTTAGCGCACTCCAGTAGTTGTATTTTATCAGGCGTTCTCGTTGTCTGGTGCAAACGCCATTGCCGTACCCGCATGTTGAGAGAGTAAACTACCACCCCCTTCCCTAACCTCCACCTCCGTCGACCAACTTCGATTGCACGCAGCCCGTACGCTTCAGGACGAGGGGCACCACGCGATCGATGCTGCGCTACCTTCGTACGATCGCCGTGCTGACAACGATGCAGTTGGAGACAAAACACTTCACAGCCGAACGAACAAGGACGAGGAACACTCCGCGATGGACGCTACACCACCACCACCGCCGCCGCCGTATAGTAGTGGTAGTGGCGGTGACGGGGGTAATGACGATGCCGACAAACCGACATGCAGCCGGTTTACACGCTCTCGGTTAGCCCTGGCGCTTGGACTTGCCTTGGAATTGGCCGCCACCTGTTGGGCCTTCGAGCAAGCTGTGTCAGCGGGGGCATTGTACGGAGACGTGGATTGTAGTTCGACTAGTGCCGTCTATAGGGTGCATTCCACCCCGTTTGTCTTGGACCATTGTGACGAAGAGATTGATGCGGAAGTTTTTTACAACTTCACCGACCGTGTGCAGGAATCATCATACTACTATGGTGATTTCTCTGAGTACGTTGGCTGTGATCGCCTCACCAATGCTTCCACGGATGGCTTCAGCTTTGAGGTACACTGCACCTGCCTTTCAGAATCATACAGATTCACCACCACCACACCGTGTTCATGGGTCGCCCTTTCAAACCCCTCGGACGAATATTGTTACGCGCAACGCGTGACCACCAACAGCAGCGACGGAACCATCTATAGTATTTATTCCTTTTATGGCTACGGCGAGTGTTGGGCCTCCAACCCGTCAGGAACCGTGGAGCTAACGATAACCGCCTTGGCGGTGGCGCTATGCAGTCAACTCCTAGAAGCGTTCGTCGGCTTCAAGTATTGGAAGGACACCGAACATAACACCCTTGCCACGCTTGCTACGTCTGTTTTCGAGGCCCTCGGGGTGCTTGCCGTGTCGTCAGTACTGCTGTCACTTCCTGGATTCTACGGTGTTTCCGATGATAAACCATTCCTAGCAATCGAATTTTTTTGGTCGGCATGGACTGTGGTCGCGGTTGTAAGCGTTGGCGCTCTGGCAGAGATAACGGCGGAATGTTCCGACCGCGCTTCAAGGCGACTCCCGTATCTGGGTGCGGTTGGGAATGGCTTAGTCTGGCTCGGTGCGGCTTTGCTTGAAATCGTTGTCACCTCGTATCTACTCTACGTAGGGGCCGGAATCACAGACTTTGTGGAGCTGGTGCGGGAGTCCGCCGGTCTGTTTGTCTTGGAGCTTCTGGGACTGGTGTCGATGTGGGTTGCTCGCGGTTTGTGGACGAGAGCTAAGTTGTTGATGCCGTCGGTGAAATGCCTCAAGGGGCCTCTGAGAAAGGCCACCATATCCACGGAATATGATGATCGTAGTCTTGCAAACAAGTACTAGGCAGTCTGCTTGCAGGGTAACGCGTGCCACGATAGCCCGGGTTCACACGTATTTGCCTTGTAAGGCGAATACTTATTAGTATGACCGAAACCTGACTGATTCGCCCAAAATCGTTGGAGTGCCATTACCTACTAATAGTATTACGTAGTAGTTTTTTACTATATTTTTAGTGATGTAGCCACAGCAGACTTTCTTTGGAGCTGTTTGTTGAGTTTCACTTGTAGCCTTTGTCGAAACCAGTTTATTGGGGTAAGGTACAGAGCTCCTGTACTATGCGCGGGTATAATCAAGTCAATGCCCTCAGAAACAATTAGGTGCGACCCTTAGAAGGAAAAATAGCACGCGTCGGGGTATAGCAATGCTTACGAGTATTTGTCTGGTGTGTACGAGGTGACTACTACTACTACTGATGTTGTTGTCACCTCACTTCACGTCCAAACGGATGGGAAAACATGGACGCCCGAGAGTGTGTAATAGTTTCAGGCCGAATTCCTTAGCAGTACAAGCTTGAGTCCCAGAACCAGCTCGGGTGCGTATCCGGTAGATAAAAACGCACAGGGCGCGCGAGAAGCCGATAGTATGCTAATCTTGCCACTGTATAGAGGAGATACGTACCGGTACCTCGTTTTTGCCCGGTTCCTTTGTTGAGAGTTAGGTGCAGGCTGCCGGTGTGTGTGTCTGTGTGTCGGCTGCCGATATCCTTCGCGGTATCGGCGTCAATAGGTAGGGTGTTTCCGTGTGGTGGAGGGGAAGTTGAGAGGGTCACATACCTGGTGAGATTGAAAGACCGGACGCGAGAAAAACTTTAATAAAGGTTGGACACGAATGACTTACTTTGTAAAACTTGAAAACGCAAAATATTACCTTGAAGAAGTCGGACACGCAATGGCTTGGAAAAACACCAAGGAAAAACTGTCGGACACGAAACGGCTTAAGAAAAGGTCGGGACACAAACCAAATGGCGTTTAGAAGTCCGACACGGAAACGATTGATGAACGTCAGGCCAAAACGAGTGAAGGGCTGAAACAGAGAGTTCAGCTGGCACTGGGGATTATTGCATGTTTCCTCAATAACAACAATGGTCATTTCGACGGCGACAGTTCAAGGCCGACGCACCCGACTCACCCCATTTACTCAACATGCATCCGATTATCAGTACCGAGTTAACAGTTGCTACAGGGCTGTCCGCATGTTTCAGTGTGGTGAGTGAGCGATAGTCCAAAGCCTTGGGACGAGCCGCTGGTAGGCGGGCTCGCGAGCTCCGCTCAGAATAAACGTATGTTGTGGAAACGGTGGCAAAGAGCTGAGCATAGTGTCACGCAGAGAAAGAGTACCGTCCCCTACTATTAATAGGCAAGTGTGCCAAAGAAATTGCTGATATTATTGTGTGTTTCTACTCGATGGGGGCAACTACTTGCCAGGAAGATTAAAACCTTTGACAGCCAACGTTTCCCTACTACTGTATATACCTGTGTGATTTGATGTGTTCTATATATATGCGAGCAACAGCTCCCCAAGCATCAGCCAGCATAAGACCAACCAAGCATCCTCCCATCTCCGTTCACGCCCCCCCCCGCCCCGGCGACAACAAGCCTTTACGAACACAGAGCAAAGCACTACACTGATATCACCGCAACTAAACCACAACTAAAATTAGCCCAATGGTGTGGAATGGTTCCGCCGGTCATGCAGGTGGGGGGTTACACATACTTCGGTTATAACTGTATTTCCCCACCAGGTACGTATTAAAGAAACATTAGTATAAATACGTCAGCTGTGAGTTGATTGTATTGAAGAGCACTTCGATTCATTTGTCATACCTGCCATGCTACTAACTACTCAGCCTATACCGGGTCGCTCGTCGCTAGCGTAGTCGGCTGTAGCGAGTACACCTATGGCGCGCCTGTACCTTAAGGTAGAATTCGTCTGCTACAATGGTTGGTGTATTCGCGCTGAGACAACAAACGCGAGCTCCGCGAACGCTCGCATACTCCTCGTCTTATCTCCTCCTCCTCCTCCTCCTCCTCTTCACCCTGTTCTTCTTGGGCAACACCGATAATCAACACGGACCTTGTGCGCCACTCGTTCATCGCAAGCTCTCCGGAGGACCTGGAGCTTACGCAGCAACCAGTTGGGTGACCCCGGCTGGCATTGATTGGTTGCCTCTCCTGCGGGCTGCCTCACATAACTCAGCGGCTTCACGCCAGACGCTACGTGTGTAGCGGCGGGTGTTGGGAGGCGGGTGTTGGGTTGAAGGGGAAAGGGATAACCTACCACTACTACTGCTGTAATTATAGTAGAATTTTTCGACTAAAACGCTTATCATTATCTAGATCATCTAGACCATCTACTGCTGTAGATCATATATTTGAACCATCTAGACAATCTAGGTCACCTGCAACCTGACCTGTAGCGGTACAATGATGTGCAGGGTGTATATGCTGTATGATACAGTAGTGCAGCTCCCACCCAGAAACAAACTGCACTCTATCGTGTGAGTCATACGGCTTCCCCCCCGAGCAACATGTGCTACATCATACAGATCGTACATATCATACAGATCATACAGATCATACAGATCAGGGATCTACCTCTCTGAAGTGTGTAGAGGTCGGTAAGGGATCGGTTACCTGTCCGATACTGATGTGTGTAAATGTATCAGTTACCCCTCTATAAACCCCGTCTATGTACCCCCTGTACCCCCCTAATAATACCCCCTATATATACCCTCTACCTATACCCCCTCCATATACCCCCTCTATATCAGCGACATTCCTCCCTACCTCTGTCTGCACCCAGCACCCATCTTCCCGCCTAAATGCCCTATACTATACTACAGAAATAGTTACCACGCACATTCCCCATGATAGTGTGATGATATAATGCCGCCACTGTCGTATGATATCTGGACGATGATTGCATCTATGTAGGATTGTGGTGACTGGAATATCACTTCCGGTGTTGCTCTATTCCTGGTATGATCTACTCATACGGAGGTCTATTGGCCGGATGTTCCGCGGGCCCACATTGCTATATATATCATTGTGGTGCAATACGTACCAATGCCATGAATGTGAGCCATCTTGTGTGGTATATGATATGCGTATAACTGTGGGATACCGTTTTCCATAGATCGGTAGGCAGTGGATGTGTTGCGGCGGTTATCTGGGCATGTGGATCCAAGCGGGTTTCCGGTTGATGTTTGATGGGCATGAAAACGGGGATAATGACGAGCTGTCCCCAGGGGTACAAGCCTCCGTGAATGTAAAGCCACGATGGCTTGTGGACAGCTCGGATGGGTCACTCTTGTTTGACCCAGCTTTCTCGTGAGCTGGAAGGACCAGCTATGGTGTCCGAGAGACCAGATGTACGACGGTCAGGCCACGGTCGATGCTCACTCAGGTGGTAGTCTATGCGTAGGAATTCAGTATAAGCTTTGAAGTGTCGTAATGGTGGTGGTATGGTGTACTTGGGGAACAACGTGAGACGTTGTTCGCACCTGATAATAACCAATACGTAAGGTGTTTGTAGGATATGACACATGACCAAAGAGCGTGTTACGTACCCACGGGGCGACAGGGTCTCCTCCACATTTTGTATGATGCGTGCCAAGCTTAAACCTGTTACAGATGTTCCCATACGAACGTATAGGAAGATAAATGTGTGGTACCATACGGTAGGGCCAGTATTTATGGCATAGCCGCGTGAGTGCCTTTTGTGGTATGCACGATTTGGAAATGAGACTCGGGCAGGATTGCCTACCTGAGCACATATAATTTACTTCTATTTCCTCCGACTTCCCTTTTCCCCCTCCTCCTCCCATCATCCTCTCCGGAGGTGGCAGTAATAATACACATTTTCTACGTCTTCTGCACGCGGCGATGGCGGGATCGGGAATCTTCCATCTACGTTGCTAACCCACGCACCAGTTCTCTGATTACCCCAAATAACGTCCACCTCGTACGACAAGCTTTTCGAGTCGAAATTGCCCCTTTTCCGAACGCGTGTACTACTCTACAAATATTTGCGTCCGAACACTTGTGGGTGCCGCCCCACCCCCCCCCTTTAGTACTTGCACGGTAGAGGGAAAAATAGATGGGGGGGGCGAAGAGAGGGGACCGGGAGGGGCCGAGGGGGGGCTGGTTCCGCAAGCCTTCACGGTGCAGTCGAGGAGAATAATAAACGGGACGGGGTGGGGGGGGGCAACAAGACAGACAGTGGAATGACGCATGGTACGGCAGAGGTGTAACCATTGTTGCCTTCTGAGGGTGGTCACTTGAGAAGCTCTATACTAATAGTAAGTCATTAGTAAGTCACCCAAAAAAAATATTTTTGAGGAAAATGAAAAGTTGTACCCGATGAACAATCCAATGGCCTAAATAAAGTGTGCAACGAAGCATACAGATACCTCTTTACTTGTATTTAAGGATTTATAAATTTTATAACTGAAATATACTAAAAATGGATATGAGCATTCCCTTTTAATAATAGTATTAATTGCGAACCTACAAAAAGATTTTTTCTTTTTATAATCAGCAAACCCCAAGTAATGATACTCGCACCTTTTACTTTCTGTAAAATTTATAAGTACCACGGTCTCAAATTGCGTTTGATAAATTAAAGGCATATTTATAAGTACCACAGTACAGGACACCTACCGTAGTAAAAAACAGGCTAATAAGAAAGCCAGGCTGAGATTTAGAGGAAAATAATAAATTCGGGAGTCGTTATCTTGAAATTGGTGTAGAAAGCAACCTGTCTCAAATAAGAAATCCAGCCTGGACCAGATTTTATGTTTCTTATTAGGTGTCCCGTACTGTAATGCAACACAAGCCTTAAGGATGAAATTTTTAGGCCGCCCCGTCCTTCATAAAACATTTCCGCCGAAAGTACGTGACGCGTCGTTGAGTAGCCTTCTTGGGACTTCAGAGAGGAAAACATTGCCGATAAACAATGACGGTTACAGCCACGGCCACACCGCGTGGTTGAGGAATGGTATGATACAATGGTTGGGGTCCGATTTACCATGGTTGCAATGGGAGGAGTCCTACGGCACGGACGGAACACAGTCTCACTGCCTGTACTGCTAAAATAGGCGCTCATGCTGCTCGTAGACGGCTGACAGCACCAAAGTTGTCGCTGTTGCTTTATTGATAGTCGATATTTCTAAAAGATCCGTTTTATCCGTTACATCCTTAACTATCCGTTTTATCCGTTATATCTCTTACTTATCCGTTATATCCCTCCTATCCCTTCTATCCCTTCTATCCCTTCCGTACATTATATCCCTTATATCCCGTACGAGTATATTCCGTATATCCCTTTTAAAGGGTCCCTTATAAGGGGCCCCTTGCATCCCTTAAAAGGGGTCCCAAAGAGGCTACGAAGGGAAAAGGAAGGTGATCATCAGCCGCGGTTTCTGGTGTGCGCAAGGCAAGCAAGGCTGGAAGACCCTGCGTGTGGGGGTCGAGAGACTGCAGGAGACGGGGCCGCAGGAAATGTGTACGGGGAGGGCGCCGGGGCAAGGGACTACATACAGTAGATGGGGCAGAAAATAGGTAGGATGTATACAACGGCCGCACAATGGAAGGCGTTACGTTCGCGGGGCACGAAGGGTCTCATTAAGGAAGAACGATCGTGTTCCGTATTGTGTGCTGGGGGCGTGGGGTGTACTGATTAGCCGCATGTCATGCATGGCCGTAGTCATATAACTCTAGACCCTCGCATCCCCACATTGCCGGGACGGAGCACGTGGGGTCGGTCTTTCGCCGACCAGGCAGACATTGTTCATTGCACCGAGCGCGAAGCGCCGTGAGGTGTTGGGAGAGTCACATGTGAAGGGTGAGCTGCATCCAGCTATAGACCTCTGTGAGGTTGACTTGCACTGGGGTGACAGCTTCGAATTATTGTTTTTGTTGTCTGGTGTGGCCACGTGGCGAGGGGGGGGGGGGGCACTTCATGTTCATGCATGGCCGTAGTCGTATGGCCATAGACCCTGGCATCCCTACAATGCCGGGACGGAGCATGGGGGGGCGTAATCGTGGGGGGGAGGAAGCGGCGGCATAGCCCCTTCCCCTCTCCCACCCCACCTGACATTTAGCTGATACTGTAATAATAACCTCTCCCTGGTCCCCGGCGCGTTGGCTGGCCGAACAGGCAAGCGCTCGTCATGTATGTTTCTAGAGCGAAAACACACGCGATGCAGGGTGGGCGGCACAGCTATCACCAAGTACAAGCGGTATGTATAAAAACAGCACTTTCACAGCAATAAAACTTCACAGCAATAAAACAAGAAAAAAAGGCTTCTTAAAGAAAAACAAAACGGATTTGCTTCACGTACCTGGTATACCAGGTACGTCATCTTTTCGGCAGGGCCAGGCTTTGCGCAGACGAATAGAATGAAGTGTGGGTGGTGGAGTTGCCCTCCAGGGGGGGTGGGGGGTACACGTATGTTGCTTGCCCTCGGCCTGCGATCGTGCATCGCGCATCTCTTAAGAGGCCGGAGAGGGGGAGGGTTTGACAGATTACACCCTCTATATCGCCGCCACAGCAAAGCGAAAGACACAGGGGAGAAGGCTACAGATACAGCAGTCGTTTCGCGGCGCTAAGATGTGACGGAATACCCTTGATACCACCGACATACGTATAGCAAGGCAAAGGATACGTGCAGTCAGATGGTACAATAGTTTTGCAACGGTCAGAGGGGGGGGGGGGTGACAAAAATTGACGGATTTCCGTCCATAGGGTGACAAATAAAATGATCGATGGCCATCTATCGCCCTCTATACTACCGCCACAGCAGGAACAAGGTGATAGATAGACGGCGATAGATACATACAGCAGTAGAGTGTTGCAGCCTTCTGCGGTAGTGCTCCCCTCCGCAGTAGCAGTAGAGCATTCGCTTCGACCAAGCCAAATAATGCGCACCTCTGGCATGCCACAGATGTTGCTGATCACTTTCGATCACTTTCGATCACTTCCGATCCCGTCAATTGCTTCGATATCCATTTCTGCCCTATATAAGCCAAAAGCTAAAAAACTCAAAAGCTAAAACTCAAAAGCAAAAAGCCAAAAGCAAAGAGCGAAAAGCCACAAACCTAAAGCGAAGAGCGAAAAGCCCGAAGCCGAAAGCCAAAGCCGAAAGCCAGAGCTAATAAATCCAACAGCCAACAGCCAACAGCCAACTCTAACGGTCAAAAGTATCACGCCAACCGCTGAAAGCCCAAAGGCCGGTAGCCAACAGCCAAAAGCGGAATATCAGCGCACCAACGTCGATTGTGTTTGCGCCGGGCCATCACTAGGCGGAGGGGCGCGGGGCAGGGAGGCTTGGGGGGAGAGGGAGGGAAGGCGGGCAGGGAGGGAATGAGGGGTGAGAAAGACTAATCTGACGGCCAACCTTGCAGTCCAGCAGCAGCAGCAGCAGCAGCAGTAGCAGTACCGTCCGCCAAAAACACTTCAGCAATAAAAACGAACTAGCAGACTGTATGTCCGCGGCTGCTGGTGTTGATTGAGCTTATTTCAGAAGAAAAAAACAAACACACGCCCCTACTCCTTTCCCCCGATCCACCCACCCACCCATCCCGCCGCACACACAAACGGCAAGTGCACGAGCACTAAGCAAACAAAACAAAACGGGAGAAAGCAAGCCGTGGAAACCGCCAGATCAACACACGCCTCATACTATAGAAAAACCAGCTAGCAGAGCCTGTGGCAGATAGATAATAGCGGCACAGGCCGAAAAGGGTCGTAAAATGATTACACACCATAAGGCCACAACTTCTCACACCATTAATTGCCCTTTTTTTCTATGCGTGGGTCATGCCCCCCCCCGCCCCGATGGTATTTTCGCCCCGAGAACCCCTATAATTGCAAAGAACAAAAAAGAAGAGCAAAACAGAGCAAAACAATAAGCAGAGAAAGAGAACTAAAAAACAGAGAAAAAGAGAGAGAGTAGAGATGACATAGCTAAGGTGCTGCTGAGTAGAAGTAGCGGGGAGAAGGATTGAAGAAGAGGAGGAGGAGCAGGAGGAGACGGGGGTGGCGGTTGGTTTTGTGGCAGTGGCTCGAGCCGCCGCGCGCAGGGCGGCACTCACAACCACGAACGAAGAAACAATGAAGAAACCCAATGAAACTAATCCAACTAAACTCTCAACAGAAAGCCGAAAAGGAACTCGACAAAACGCCAAAAGGAAACCAAAAGAAGGAAGCCAGAAGAAATCCAACAAATACGGTGTTCCCAAAGGCACGGCTGGAGGGGCGGGGGATCAGGCATGCTCCCTTGGCACGAAACGAAATGATCAGATCACCCTAATGCTGCTGCCATTTCGACTGATGTTGCTAGCTAGCTAGTAGCTAGCTAGCAAGAGAGGTTTGATGGCGGTAGTTTTCTCTAGGAGCGGCACCATAATCAAGCAACAATATCAGCATCACATCAGAAGCACTATTATAGTGTTATAGCAGCAATGAATGCCACCGGTGTTGCTATCAGCAACGGCATCCGCAGAAGCATCAGTAGAAGCAGCGGCAGGAGCAGCACCAGCAGCAGCAGCAGCAGCACGAGCGCCAGCAGCAGGAGCGCCAGCACCCCCACCACCATCACCACGACCATCACCACCACCACTAGCAACACCCCCACCAATAGCATCAGCATTCGCAAAAGCAATATCACAACCCACCACCAACACCAACACAAACTCCGTCAGCAATACGTAGCAACACCGCCGCCACCAGCACTAGCACCCAATACCGTCAGCAATACGTAGCAACACCACCACCGCCGCCATCAACTCTGCCACCACCACCACCACTACCACCATCAATACCATAACCACCACCACCACCACTACCAACAGCAGCAGCGGCAGGAGCAAAAAATGTCGCATCTATACTCGTAGGTAGCTCGGTACATACAGGTGTGCGCAGAAAAAAACCCGCCGGCTTTCGCGCGGGGGGTTTCCACTAGAGGAAATATTCTGCCGGTGCGGGGCTCTTGTGTGGTACCCCCCGAACGTCAGTCGGAGCCGCCTCGAAAATCTTGAAGCTCTGTGGGTGCATGCGACGGGGGGGGGCAAGTCGAGGGGGGATATATGTCTAGTATGTATTGATACATATATAGAACTATAAAGTCATTTAGGCTGGTCGGTGTTATTTGCCCTGCTTGGTCGGTGGCTTACTAATTGTTTTTTCTAGCCTGCAAGAGCTTTTTCATGTTCTTCGTTTTTGCTCGGTGGCTACGTGCGAGTACGAGTAGTAGCCGGTACCAGGGTATATACGAGGAACGAAGGCCTGCTGTGTTCTCCCTTTTCAGCTTGCGACAGACAGACACCCTCGGAATTTCAAGTAATCCAAACGGGGCTTATATATAGGGACAGAGCGGTAGACAATAGATTAATCTCGTAATGTGTGAGATCGAGGATCATGTCGAAACTCATCTCTGCAAAACCTGCCTACATCTTCATCTCTGCAAGCTGCGTACATCCGATCCTTCGATCCCGCGTAATACGCGCGGGCTTAATACGTACACCCTCATGAAGGATGCATACTCCTTATTGAGGGGAATCAAAACCTAACAGCTGTGAAAACCTAAGGGTACGTATGGGTGTGAAACATGATATATATATATATATACGGTGGGTACCCGATTTAGGAGCACCCAAGATAAGAAAGAGCATTCGGGATTTAAGAGCGGTCAGTCAAGTCGGCATGTATGTCCCGCCCATACTAAAAAATAGTATATATTGTCCACTACAGACAAGAGCAATGTGTAATAATACTTAAGAGCGCTTGTTTTGGCTTAAGATTGTCACGGGGTGCTCTTGAATAGGGGTACCCACTGTATCTAGACATTTCTGGGATTCCACGACACGAAACAATCTTAAAGGCCCGGGAGCGAACGTGGCGAGGAAGACAAGCCAGGGGGCGTGGGCACAAACCACCAGAGGGGGGGGGGGGCGGGGTACTCATGTTGTGCATGGCCGTAGTCGTATGACCATACACCCTCGCATCCCTACAATGCCGGGACGATGCACGGCGGGTTTGTCACCAACCAGGCAGACATTGCTTGCGCTATTACAATATCGAAGCGTTGTGAGGTGTTGGGGGAGTCGCATGAAGGGCATCCTATTGAGAAACCGCTTGTCAGGAGGACTTGCGGATGGACGACAGCCTTCAATGAATGGATTTGATTTGTACAGAAAAGGGCAAAAGGTCAACATTGTGCTAGCGTGTTTCATGTGCATTGCGTGTACTCGTAGCTTCAGTGGATGTTGCTTTGTCGTTTGTGTGCTAAGGCAAGGCAAGGCAAGCCAAGGCAAGGCAAAATATAAACGTGAGTCTGACCTGGTTAAGATTCTCGTCGAGCTCTAAAATAGCAGCGACGTTCCCACAGCGGTAGCAGTAGTTCGGTGCTGACCACACGGTGACCAAAGAGTTAAACATTGACCTATGCCCCTCCATCACCATCTGCCGAGAAAGAAAAAAACAACAAAAAAACGAAGAAAAAAAACGAAATAAAACAAACAAGTGAACAAACAAACAGACAAAACAAAGATATGTCAGGTAAGAAAAAAACAAGTAAGCAAGCTGCCAGGCTATGTTTTTTTTTTTTTTTTCGTTTTTTTTTGCAGCTGGTTAATACAATAGCGCCGTAGCTCGAATAAACTGCGATGTCTACAAAACCATAGAAGGTATCCGTACTTGTAAAAAAACAATGGCTGTAATAGTTGTTCCTTACCACAAAAGAAAACGTAAAAAAAAAACATGGTGAAAAAAACAACTAAAACACAAAACAAAGATATGACAAGGTAAAAAAAGGCAAACAAACAAGCAAACAAGCAAACAAGCGATGCAAGCTACAGTACGAGCTAGAGATCGTTGGTCTTGTTGCCTTTCATAAAAAAAACAGCAAAACAAAAGAACGGTAAAACCTTCGTAAAACAGATGAACAGCGTACCTGATGCGCCCTCGCAATGAGCTCGAGATCGACCTCATTGTCTTTCATCTGAAAAAATCCAACGTTAAAAAAAACAACGGTAAAAGCTCTAAACGTACAAACTCCAACGGTAAAAAATCCAACGGAAAAAAAACCAACGGAAAAAACTCCAACCTCCAACAGTACAAACCGCAAACCGAAAAAAAACGCACCCGATTATGCACCCTCGCAATAGGCTCGAGATCTATCGTTTCATCTTGTTGCCTTTCATCTAAAGAACACAACAGTAACAAAAAAACGAAAAAACGATTTAAAAAAAAAACAGACAAGGCACCTGATGCGCCCTCGCAATGAGCTTGAGATCGTTTGTCTCGTTGAACTTGTCCACCACGTCACCCCCGAAGAGGTACCCCGCCCCCCTCGGGCTCAAGCCCCACCCGTCGATTTCTTCTGGGTCGGACCAGAGAAGGTCGCACATCGCCCCGTCGTGTGGCACTTCTTGTTTCCGGTCCAGCACTCGGATCTGACACCGGAGGAGGGATGCGTGGGGGGGGGGAGGAAGTACTCATGTTAGGCATGTCCGTAGTAGTCACCCCCGAAGAGGTACCCCGCCCCCCTCGGGCTCAAGCCCCACCCGTCGATTTCTTCTGGGTCGGACCAGAGAAGGTCGCACATCGCCCCATCGTGTGGCACTTCTTGTTTCCGGTCGAGCACTCGGATCTGACAACTGAACACCGGAGGAGGGATGCGTGGGGGGGGAGGAAGTACTATGTTAGGCAATGTCCGTATTACGTCATATGGCCATAGAAGATGGTGGGGGGGGGAGTGAATGGAGGGGGAAGGGAGGTGGGCGAAGAGGGGGGGAGTAGGAGGCGGGATGGAGAGGGGGGGGTTGGGGGGGGGAGGATGTAAAGAGGGGGTACTTCATTCATGCATGCCCGTAGTTGTATGAAGGTGTAGGGGGGGCGTACTCCATTTTCACGCATGGCCGTAGTCGTATGACCATAGAGAGAGGGGGGTAAATATGTAAGAGGGGGGGCGGGGGGCGTGGAATGGGGAGGGGTGAGATGAGGGGAGGGTTATATAGGACAGGCAGAGGTAAGTGGGGGGGGGCAGGGAGGGTTAATTGTGACATCGGTTGGTCGTTTACACGTTTTAATCTCACTGCGGCCCACGTATGATAGATGATAGATTATAGATGGTAGATTATAGATGATAGCCACGACTCAGCCGTACGAGGAATAAATGGCATAAATGCTATATGCTATAAATAGCGAGAGCACAGCAGCATCATGCCGCGCCACGCGAATCGTACAGCTCCTCCGGACACTGCATGCATAACATGCTACACACACTATAAACATTGCAATCTGCTCTATAACATCTACGCTACTCGATTATTACGGAGGATCATAGTAAATATTAGTAAATAGGACCAAATAATGTTCTTAAAAAAAAGGAAATATACAGGCTTTTATTTGTACCTCCTTAGGGACCTATATACTGTGATCCCCCGTAATGACACTCGTCTCTACCGCTATCTCCTCTACTCTCCCCTGGCCTACCCTACCCTACCCTACACTGTCTTAAACTACCCAATGCCCAAATTATGCACTCCCATGTCGCGCAACATTGAAAGCTAACAAGAAAAACATGAAAACAAATCGCTGAATGAACAATAGCTCATCAGCAGCCACGTAAACCCGTTGTTACGCACGTACAGGTACAGGTATTAGTACAGTAGTGTACTCAATGCCGTTTTATGCTCCCACATGTCGCGAAAGATTGAACGTTAAAAAACAACATGAAATTAAATAGCTAAACAAACAAAACCTCATCCGCAGCCACATAAACCCGTTACGTACGTACAGGTATTACTACAGTATTAATAGTGTGCTCGCCTGGTCTAATGTGTTGATGCTCGGACTGAGACCCCCGTGAACGCAGAATATCTTGTCGTCGATGATGGCCGAGAGGCTGAGGTAATCGAACATGTCCGTACAGTACCGCCATACGTTCACGGAACCATTCTAAGCAACAGCACACACAGCACACACAGCACACACAGCACAAACAGCACACACAGCACAAACAGCACAAACAGCACACGCAACAGCCAGCAGGCGCCGGAGCGGAATAAAACGGGACCCTCAAGTTAGTACATCGATGCGAGCCGACGAGGGAAGCGTATATACGTGCATACCAGGTACGTATTAACATAACAAGACCGGTGGAACTGCCCTGGATGGGACTACAGCAGTAGTGCCGGTTGCCCCTATAATAGTCTCTATAGTAATATAATGAATATAATAGCACTATAGCGGCAACCGGTACTATACACTCCGCACACTGCCACACTAGTGAATCCCATCTGCTGTGCCAAGCGACTCGACTGGTACTATAGCAGAGGTGCACCTTGTCTTTTCTGGGAGTGATCACTCGAGGAGCTCTATACCATCACCCAAAAACTGATTTTGGAGAAAAACAAAAGTGCTATCATGCTATAATGCTACCATACCCGATGAACACTCCCATGGCCTCTATACCCACTCAATGAGAAATGTTTGTAAACCCAAGAATTATGAAATTCCCAAGATTTGGGGTTAAGAAGCTTATTGATAATCAATCAGAAAACGCTTCAGCCAAAAAAAGGTATACCCTACACCTCTATCGTACCACGCGTCTGGTGATTCAACAACCATTGTAACGGGCAACCGGCACTGCTTAACCGGCACTATAAAGGGACCACCGCAGTGAATATTTAGGGACAACAAGACGATAGTTTTGAAAAAAAACGAGCAAAGCGGCATTTGCTAATATACAAGGCCACAAAAAAAAAGTGGGGGCCCCTTTTGAAGCATAAACAGTACGTGGGACCCGGAAAATTAGGAGCCGGCTGGCTATCCGCGCTGTCTGCGACCAACAACAAAATGTGGCACTGGCTGACTCAGTCAGTAGCGATTATACGCTGTCGTCAAATTTCATCAGTATGCAGGAGTGCAGCAGTATAGTGTCTGTCCCCTCTCCTCTCTCCTCTCACCTCCCGAAACGCATTTGATGGGTTTCCGTATTATAATATGGCATGTTTCATTGACGTCCGTAAGAAAGCACCTACTGGCGAATATACTGGCCGGGTCAATCAGTAGATTACTACTGCTGCCAGTAGACTACTACTGCTGCCAGTAGACTACTACTGCCAGTACATACTGTCACAGTGCCCAGCCAGTGCGCAGTACGCCCGTGGTCACTGGACAGGCTCCAATACCACTCGAATGGAACACGAACATAATATATTAATAGCACCTCATGAGGAAAAACATTGCACATAAAAACTGATGATAGACAACAACAACGCGGGGGGGGGGGGGGGGGGCGGTAATGAAACGGGGGGGGAAACAAACAAAACATGAGACGAATAGAAAAATAACCGTTTTGATTCAGGTGTGTTGATATAAACAGCTTACTATCGTCGGGCACACGCACGCTTTCTATTATTCTGCTACAGTGCGTAATACTCATACACATTGGGCCATATTTCGACGCAAAAAACACACAGCAACGAGAGTCACGACCGAGCCATGAACAACAAACACGATCACTGGTGCCAAAGAAAGAAACCTCCCGGCGTCCGATCACGCTTCGCCGTACATCCGCTCGGCTCGCGGCGGCAAAACGTCGGGTACGGGCCCCCCACCAGCCCCCAATAACGCCGGTCGCCCCGGCGGGCTAGTCGGACCCATCCCTCGAATGCTGCTATTACGAGTGAGGGCCATAGTAAATAGGATCAAATTTTGTGAGTAAAAAGAGGTAATTTGTGTGTACCGTAGGCCCTATTTACTAGTATTACTAGTATTACTAGTATTACTAGTATTGTATGATATTGGATGATATTGTATGATATTTACTATGCTCCCCCGTAATAGAGTTATTTTCGTGAGTTCGAATCCCACGTGGGTCAGACTTTTTAGTGTATTTGCAAAACAAAAAAAAAAGGAATCTACTCCTGAGGCGCAATTCGATGCGAGTCGACGAGAGAAAGAAAGGGTTGCAGTCGTGTCGGGATAAAAATCCAAGGCACGACCCGTACGTAGTGGGGAGGGAGGAGGGAGAAGCGCCTACTTTGTCACCCTACTGTAGATCTGAGGAAGGAGAGAGAAAGAAAGGGCGGAGATAATAACTGGGATGGTGAGAAAAGCAAAAAAAAAACACACACACACACACACCCTATTAATAACAACGTCAAAGAAACACCTAAAACATCCAGCAAAACCGATATCGACGCCAGAGAAGGCCTCAAACGTCAGCTGCTTGCGGCGAAGCTGCTGTCGTCGTTTGCGTCTCCGTTTGCAATTCGTTCAGGCAGCAGCAGCAGCAGCAGCAGCTTAGGGTTTGAAATTGAACCACGACACGTATATACGTGTTGGTGTGTGGGGAAAGTGTGGTGAGATCAAGTTGTACCAATCTGGACGGAAATATAGGTACCGTGTAGCCATCAAGCGAAATACCGAGAGGTCCCTTATATTTATCACGCCCAAACTTGGTCTAGGTTTTTTTCCACGTTTTTCGTTTTTTTTTGTTTCCCATCCCATTTGTTATCTGCGCACTTCTGTCTCTCTCCCTCCTTTCTAGTCGTAACTCAGATCCGGGGCTACAAAGCAGGCTCTTCTCCCTCCTCCCCACTGCGGTACGTGCCTTGATTTTTATCGCGCAGAGGGTTCAGCATTCCCAACGCTCGTCGATTTCCATCGAATTTTGCTAACTCACACTCTCGCGCTTTCCGCTGGTCAATAATGTTGTTGCGAGAAAAAGTCCCTACGAGTGTGCGAGTATGCACTCGAGGGGGCTCGAACCCATGAATTGACTCTAACAGGGACGAGTTTCACCTGTAATTCCACCGGTGACGCCCGCCGGAGGACGAAGAAAAAAAAAAGGTAAGCGAACAAACCAACAAACGAACATACATACAAAACAAAACAAACAAACACACAAAACAAAAACACAAACACACTAACACAAAAAAAAAAAAAAAAAACTACACGAGCATCTATATCGTTGGGGGGTGGGAATTTTTCCCTGGAGTTGATAGGGCGGTGTTGAGTGCCGTCGTCAGGGAAGAAGATCTGGTGGACGCCGAAGCACGAGCGGCGCCGGAAGGTTTCTGGGTACAGTGACATTTGTTTGTATCGTTCATGACGCGGGCGTGACTCGTGTATGTATTTTATTTAATCGAAATACGGCCCGATGTCTAACGTTGCACAAGAAAAAGCGTGAGGCGGTCGTGACTCACAACGGGCTGCTAGAGACGAGAGGCGGTGTGTGGTTGGGGGGGGGGGGTTGCTTGACGCGCGGAGACGACACGGTCAAATGCGAATCAAACAAAATACCGGTATATTATGCTAGCCGGCAACGCCAAAGAAAATATTCGCGTGTCAAAACGGTTCAATCAATACAGCATTCTCGAAGCTTCGCCGGAGTAGTAGTAGTTGTAGTAGCAGCAGCAGCAGTAGCAGTAGTAGTACAGGAGGAGGAGGAGGAGGAGGAGGGGGAGGAGGAGGAAGAAGGGTGGTAGTAGTAGTTGTTGTAGCTGATAGGACCAACGGTACACACAAAAAACCTATCAGGTATATATTTGCCAATTTTGACTATTATAGCAATAGTTGGTAATATTTACTATGGTCCCCCGCAACAGTATTGGTACTATTATTAGTAGTAGTAGCAGTAGTAGAGTGAAGTTAAAACAACTACACCACTGGCGGTTGGGTATATATCCACAGACCTGTCGCTAAAAATTCGCGTAGCAGAAACCCTTCATAACTTAAAATATTATTTGTTTAAGGGGCCCCTTCGGGCAAATATTATAAGAGCACTGCAGCCGTGACAAACAATAAATCTGTGGCCATGTAGACGCTACGGGCGGTCGAACTAGAGGTCCAGGTAGGTTCGCCTACTGTCAATAGTGCTCGGCGTTCTCGTCGAACACCTGAGTTAAAGATCAGCAGCTTGAGAAACTTCCATCTTTCAAATTCGTCTATATGGGTACCAGAGGTATGGTGAGTCGTTTTTGAGTAAGAGACACCTTTCGTGATGAAAAAGGCGTCGGATCTATCCAGCGGCTGACACAAAAATATTTTACCCATGACCCACGGTCTCAAAACCTGCCCCCGTGGGGTAGGCCCGAGCATTAGAACTGGAGAAACGTCGTTTTCAGTACGGAATCACAAAAGTTCAAAAATTACCAGAAACAGTACGCACCGCAACTGAAATAAAAAGTTTTTGTTGTGTGTTTTTTAAAGACTGCCGTGTTCTTACGCATTTTGCCCGAAGGGGCCCCTTAACTGTTGACTGGGTTCGCTGGGGAAATCCGGCGGTTGTCTTGTTTGGCACACAGGTTTCCGGACCCCCGGTGATCCGCCTCGAACGGGACGCGTGGTCAATGGTCAAATGATTAAGGTAAGCAACAAATGAGTACCCCCACCCCGGCATTGTAGGGGTGTGCAGGTGAAAAGCCAAGGTGCTCCGCCCAGGCATTGTAGGGATGCGAGGGTCCATGGTCATACGACTACTGCCGTGCACGACATGAGTATACCCCCCCCCACTCCGCACAACGTAGGCGCAAAACTATAATTGTGGGAACATTGAACACTCGTAGCGAACCGCGAGGGCGTCCCGAAATGAGACGCTGTCGACACCTCGTGGGGTTTGCTATAGATATATGCATTGTTCAATGTCGCCACAAGAAAAAAACGGATTTTCGGCCGTGCGGGCGAACCGCGGAGATTCGGTTTCAGTTCTACGACCTTTTTCCTATGTACCGAAACATAAGCACCGTTTTTATTAAATATTAGTGTACAAACGGTGCTTATATTTTGAGACCAAGTGGTACCTGGTAGGCATTTCGAGCAACGCGAGTTTCTAAGTTACGGTGTCACCAGAAACAACACAGCAGCAGTACGTATGTAACATGGTGATAGTAATTCGGGAGTCTATCCATCGTCTATAATACTACGCCCAGCAAGTTGACACAGGCGAAGTCGGTACGTAGCTCGATGCGAGAAATAGCGAAACTAAAGCGGGGAGGCACCGGCCTGCGCACATCGCCCGCGAAAGAGATAAGTACCAGCTGGCGTGCACGTGCCCGGCAGGGCGAACTTCCTCAGATTTCCCCTCATGAAAAGATGCTACGTACAAGTGATCCAATCAGGTAGACGTTTGTCACGAAACTGTGTGGGGTTGTTTTCCCGACTGTGGGATGTTGTCCGGCTTCTTTGGCGACCGGCGGCCACCACCCCGACCCGGAACTCTAACCCTACCCCTACCCCCTAATAACTCTAACCCTGACGCCTGGTGTGTTGGAACTCCGGTTTGAATCGTTGTGCTTGGAAAGGTGTTCACACCTCGTACATATCTGATAGACCATCTACAGATCAGGTAGATCATTCCCACCTGCTGATCTAGACCTTTCGAGGCAGATCTATTCCCGATATTGTATTGTATGTATGGTCTGTATGAGCTGTATGAGCTGTATGATCTGTATGATCTGTATGATCTGTGTGGTCTAGCTCATGTTGCCGGGTAGGAGCCGTATAACCTGCATGATCTACTGTAGCACATGTTAGCTGGGTTGACTCTGGACTATGCAGATCGTGCACAAGCTCTCACAACGGCATGTGAGGAACTACAGTAGATGATCTAGAGCATGATTCATCTGTAGATGATCTAGATCATAATCTATATTTAGATGATTTAGAGCATGATCTATCTGTAGATGATCTAGATCATAATCTATCTGTAGATGATCTAGATCATGATCGATCTGTATATTATCTAGATCATGATATATCTGTCCGGAGTGTGAAAGGTTCTATGACAGGGGACCATAGTAAGCAGGACAAAATATTGTCAGTAAAAATAGGTAAATAGGTAAATAGGTAAATAGGTAAATAGGTAAATAGATAGGTTTTTAGTGTGTCCCGTAGGTTCTGTTTACTAGCATTACTAGTGTTTACTAGTGTTTACTATGATCCCCCGTAATAAACGATCTCGAGTAGATCACGGTTGCTACGGTATATAGAGATGCACCAACCATTGTTTTCACTTGAGGTGCTCTATACTAATAGCAAATAATGTATACTAACAACAAGTCAAAACTTGATTTTGGAGTAAAAAGAATACGCTACCCGATGAGCAGTCCCATGGCCGCAGTAACTATACAAAAAAAGAAATGAGCAGTCCCAGCACACAAGAATGAGATTCCGGCAATTTAGGGTTATTTCGGGTTAAGGAATGTCGGTATTCAGATAACGCTCCTCCCGTAAAGTGCTACTCTGTCATAGCACGCGTCTTATGATCCATCTATCTGTAGATCATCTATCTGTAGATCATCTGTCTGTAGATCATCTGTCGAAGGCGTGAAAGGTTCTACAAGATGGTCTAGAGCATGATCTACGCTAGATGGAAGAGTACACGGAAAGCAAAAAAGAAGAAAGATAGGCAAATACCTGCACTCCTTCTCAAGGTAAGAATGTCAGGATGATGCACCAAACAAGACGAACAAAAAGTAGGACAGTTGTTTTTAGAATGACGTGTTTTACTCAACACGTGTCTGCAACATGGTCATACAACTACGGTCACGCACAACATGCGGCTAATGAGTAAACCCCCTGTCTGGAACGAAAACAAAAAAGTTGCTTGTCGTTACTTTTTTTCGACTACGCCTTGCTTGCCAAAGTTGCTTGTCGCTACTTTTATTCGACTACGCCTTGCTTGCCAGAACGCTGCCAGATGAGGTTCATACACGGCAGTATCAACATAAAACAAAATGTGAGCAGTATTGGCAGAAGTGCTGTGAGCAGTATATTTTCAAAACGTTTCGCACTAATACACAACAAACAGCCCAGGCGAAACAATGTCAAACAGTATCCCCCCACCCCCCTAAGCCAAAGCCCTTTTACTACTGTAGTAGTTTACACAAAACTATTCCACACTAAAATGAAGCTGTGCTTCGACAAAACCGTGGGCCCTGCCCACGCCCCTCCCCATACATCAACCCTCAGCGACCCCGACCGAAAGAGTTGCCGCCGGTGCCCGACTTGGAGAGGCGAGCGGGGGGCGTGGAGAGGCGCCCTCCCGGCGACGGTTACAGCTTACAATGAATCAGAGGGAAATATGCACGGATGCTTACGAGTCGGGTGAAACTTCGTGGATCAGGTCGGGTCAGGCCTGATGAGGGTGACCCGATCCGACCTGCCACAGTTTGAAAACCTCCCGAGCCGAGCCGAGCATTGGGAGCCGAACCGAGCATCGAGAGCCGAGCCGAGCATCGGGAGCCGAACCGAGCCGAGCCGAGCCGAGCCGGCCCGACCGGACTGGACCCGTGGGATTAAAAAAAACACCCTGACTGGACCCGTGGGTCGGGTCATGGCCTGTTCGAGCTGGAATAAAACGGTCGAAACAAAAAAGATGCTGAGAGTGATTTTAAAGCGCCGGGCACACGACTCAGACCACCATACATACCATACGTACATACAGCCCGTCGGGGAACATCATACATATAGGGGTGTCCTGGATGGGAATACCCGGGTTTCAGCGCGATGACGTGCACGGCACGCGCGGCTGCACGGCACTATGCACTATACTTCGTGTGTGTTCGTACCACTACGTGCCGAAATGTAAGGAATGCTTGTCTTAAAATATTTCGGGGGGACATATTAATCAGGACCAAATATTCTTAGCAAAACTTCTGGTGGGTCCTGATTACTATGGTGCGCCGTTGTAGCATGAATATAAACCATTCATACATTCCGGGCCAGACTACTGTAGGACATTTTACGTCAGGTTTAGCGGGCCACTCTAACAACATGCACACCTCGTACCGATGGAAGTAGAAGTATCACACCAAGCTTAAGCTTGCAACTATGAGTTTCGACAAATCAAAATCTCACAGCTGCGTTTTTTTTTTTTTCATCTGTACTCGTCCGGCGTGCTCATATAATACCATAATAGAGGGCGGCTGACAAGAGCACGCCTGTCCCTTTGGTTTTGGTCGCTACGAATAACGTATGCGCAATTTCGACGCGAGCCGACGAGGGAAGAAAGGGCTGACGTCTTCTCGCGATAAAAAACGCAAGGCACGAACGGACCGCGAATGGCGGGGAGGTGGGAGAAGAGCCTGCGATATATGTTGCTACAGTACTAAAAGGAGTGCGAAGATAATCCAATAAACAGGATGAAAACATGCAATTCAATGTAAATAAATATACGTACGGGTCCGAAAGGGGATAGGTAAGGCGCGCGCGCGCTATTTGCCTCATAAGGGTGGCACCTAATTTTTCGGAGGCTTCTCACTTGATTATAGTATAGGACCTCTATGCCTGCCGCAGCACCCAAAAACCGAGCTTGGCGAAAAAAGAAAAGCTAACCTAACCCGACAAATAAAATTCTATAGATCAGGGCCCTTCTCATCGAGGCCATGGATTTCCAACTTTTCCAAAACTGTTTTCGCGCCGTTTTTTGTAGTTCCAAATTTTCCATTTGTTTTCGCCAAACATTGGAATGCGACGCCTAAATGTTCTTCCCTCTGTAAAAGTTCCAACTTTGGAAATATTTCCTGTTTTTCCTGCTTTCTTGGAAAAAAACAATGGAAATTTAGGGGGGAAAATGCGCGACAGGAGCGGTTCCTACAGTAGGCACCTATTTGTTCTTGAGGTTGCGTATGAAAGAAGTTATCGGATCCAAGGATACAATGGTTGGGTAGGTACTCAGTTTAAACGGTTGATGGGCTTCGTCAATGGCAGATGTTGTCCATAATTTGGGGTCGAAAGGGCAATCCCTCTCTTAAATCGTACCATCTCTCTTTTATTCCGATAACGGAGAACGAACGGGGCAGCGCTTGCTTAAGAGCTACGTATTGGTTAAAGATAAGTACTGGTTTTAAGATGTGTAAAAAGGCATCGCACAGGTATGATACACTATATTTCCACTAAATTATTTTCCACAACATCCATTCCGGTTCAAGACAAATTTGGGGGGTACAAGAGGTTAAACAGGGCTGACACACACCCCTCTCTTAAACCGTGGACCCCACTTTACGAGCAAGAAAACCCCGCTGATTAAAATGTAACCCCCACCCCGTAATCTGGTTATGTATATATCACGGGCGATCGAAGCATCACACACAGCTTCGTAACAAAGATGATTGTTTCGGCATTGTTCTTCCACCTCACAGCTGAGGTGTCTTTTTTTTCTTTTACGTTTACAAAAACAACTTAAGTTAATTCGCAATGACAAAACCCTTCACACATGCATAGTAGGGCAGATCGTTCAGACCATTCTTACTTCATGATATATAAGCAGTAGACCTTTCAGGGCAGAAAGGTTTCCGGCCTGTATGATCTGGCTCATGTTTCCGGGTGGGAGCCGTATAACCTGCGTGATCGTGAATGCGTTTCCTGGGTTGGATCTGTACTAAGAATGCATATCCCGCGCAACAAACTCACAACGGCAGGTCAGGATCTAGATGATCTACAGATGATCTATCTGTAGATCATCTATCTGTAGATCATCTATGCTAGGTGTGAAAACGTTGGACGCACATACTTTGTCTTCACTTTAAACCGTCTTTTCTACCCAACTACGTCAGTACACCCAGTGCCCGTCCTGATCCTTGATCCCAGAGATATAACTAATTGTGTGGTCACGGACTGTTGAGGCAAAGAAAAAGACAAGAACAAATTCGTCGCAACTGAATTAAAGGTAAACGAAAGTTAAATGCCAAAGTACAGGGTACGAGAACACAACAAAACAAGCCAGACCAGATAAAAACGAAGAACAAAAAAGACTATAAAACGGGAATAATTATGAAACGGCACACAATGCAAATTACGCAAGAATACCAAGAAAGGCTGCAAGAATAACAGCACACGCTGAATAGGCACGGATGTACACAAACATAGATACCGGTAAGACTCTAATTTCAACTGTTTTCCCCCAAAAACGGAACCGCAGCTCAACAGGGGCCAAGACATTCACAGTTTTGGCCAGGCCGAAATTGCTTTGTGGAGACATGGGCCGTGAGGCAAAAAAGGGGGAACGTGAGAAAGGCGGAGGTTCTCCGCCTGGCTGCTGAGACCAGAGGTTGACTCTGCGAGCCTTTAGATTCACCCGTATAGCAGACTAGCTCCTGATGTTTCTTCTTCTTCTCGTTTCTGATATAAGCCAACTAAATTGGATTACCACAAACACCCTAATGGTCACAAACACACCTCTATAAGTCATCGGGGCTCATCTCCCACATCTGCCACCACAGCCAGGTGCCCCCGGTCAGGTCCGCTCCCGGTCTCATAATCATCGCTCCCCACCCCATTCAGACATCACAGGGCTTCTCCTCCAACTCCGCCCACTACCCCCTTTCCATTCCGTCATGCCGTCCCCTTTTTCTTGCTTGAACCACAAAACATGCAGTATACAGCAATGCGCGGGGAGACAATGTGAGGGCCAGAGGGAGATGGAGAACGTAAGTGCGAGTAGAATAAACGATAAACAAATGCATGTTACAGTAGAAGAGGTGCACCATGTTATAATCAAGATAATAAGCTTTAGCCTTCTGAGGGTGGTGACTTGATTATCTTGATTGCAGTGTAGGAGCTCTATATCTCACCCAAAAACTGTTTTTAGAGGAAAATAAAAAGTGCTATTAATACATACCCGATAAACAATCGCATGGCCTGAGTACACAATGAAAAAACATGGAACACAATGATGAAATAATGAGAGTCCGACGATTTTGGGTTAAGGAGGCTTTATTAGGTCATTCAGAAAACGGTTTCAGCCCAAAAAAGGTATACCATCTATACCTCTATCGTACCAAGCGTCCAAAAACAAAACAACCCATTTTCGGCAGGCCTTTCCCCCATCGGGAATGTCGACATCAGCCGCGGACACGCTGTGGGCAACTACACAAAGTAGGAGTGGTGAAAAAAAGGAGGAATGAACCTAACTCCCTCTTGCTATACGAAGTGTACTATTGCGGGGGAGCAATGCCTGCCTTGCAGGGCCGGCGGCTTATTTGCTGAGCTCCCCTCACACGAGAAGGAGCTGAATATCTCGCCCTACGCTTGACTTCGAAGAAGCTTCATTACACGACCCGACCAAGACTTGATTGTACCACTCTGTCCCAAAATATAAGCACATTTTTTTACATTAACATTCAATTAAAAAGATGTTTATATTTCAGGACAGAGTGGTACTGATAATTACAGTATATGAACTAGCCCTGAAACAAAAGTACGACCAAAGTTATAACTACGAGTATATATAACCGGTAGTTGCTCACTTGAGAAGCTCAACCGGTCCCAGTGACGCGAAATATTGCCCCAGAAGGCAAAAACTAACCATTGCCTCAGAAGGCAAAAACTAGATATTGCCTCAGAAGGCAAAAACTAATAACTGCATCAACCCCTTTATGGTATACCGTGGGGTGAGTCGATACATACTGCTCGAATATATTAGAAAAAAAAAAAAAACAACAGCTGTGAGATCGAGGATTTTATCGAAACTCATGTTTGCAAGCTGAGTGTGCTATCATATGATACTTCCATCGCGCGAACTACGGGTTTTGAGGGAACAAAATCTGACATCTTCGGAACTACTCAAGGGAGGTCACATATATACGGTGTACTTCCTGAATGTGTTGCAGCAGATCAGTAGAGATCCAGCCCAGGCCTGATGCTCGGGTTCGTGCGGCTCACTTGGTGCACATGCGGTGGGTGTAGTTCGTACGTGCATCCATGTATTTTCCTGACCAGGGGCCCTCTCTTTTCGGTCCGTTCCACGTAACGGTCTACTGACCCCACCACCAAAAAAATAAAATAAAAATAAAAGGGGGATAGGTAGTGTTTGCCGCGCACCGGCACTGTTCCCTCGAATCACCGACACATGGGGTTCGCAGCGAGCCCAAACACTGATTGGCAGTCGTTGCGCCTAAGCGGGGGCAGCGGTCAAGGATCTCCCCACACTAAAAACAGTATACAGTAATCGCATAATCACTTTCTTGGGAACCCTTTAATAGCTTTGGTGGTTATGTGATAACTTCGGTAATTATGCGATAACTTCAGTGATTATGTGATAACTTTGGTGTCTACGACCAGCGTGGGCGCCTAGCAGTAGTAGGGGCAGGACCGTGCTGCGTCCGTGCCCTACGTCTCCTTGCACTGCCACCACTTGCAACTAACTCAAAACACAAACGTGTATCATTTTTTGAATCACCAAGTGGTCGTCGCTCAATCTGTTTACAAGTACTCGTTGGTGGCAAACAACCTAACTTAGAGATGGTTCATTTTTGCAAGAGTAAAAGGGTTTCAAGTCCAAAGAGGCTTCGGCGGGTTCTTTGACGGGTCCCTTGACGTCCTTGACGGGTTAAGCCCAGACAGTCAACTGGCATCGTTATTTTATGGGACACACAAAATAGGCAGTCACCCACGCCCCCACGCTTATACCCCTGAATCCAGCGGGGGCTCGGGGCCAGCATCGCTGCACACCCTGCTAGATAGGTGGACATATCTACAATTTGCAAGAGCATTGCCTTCCTTACCTGTAGAGCCCCGTCCCTCCTTAACGCCTTAAGCACCGCCCCCGCCTGTTCAGGGATAAAACACTTGTAAAAATGTGTGGGATACTGTTTATAGGGGCAAAAAGGGGTAACGCCGCCCAGATCTGTACCAGACCCTTCCGCGGACCTGGAGTGTAGGTGCTGCTTCCCCGACTCCAAACCATCCAACAGTTTACTCTCCCAACTTGGTAGAAACGACGAAAACCTGCGAAGCTGCTCGTGCTCTCCGCAAGTCGGAACCATCGTCATCAAGGTGATCGCACGTTGCTGGCACCGCTCGTCGTACCCCTCTAGCTGTCGGGACAAATTCCGAAAATAACGACCTCTTCCCACTCTACCTCCCCAGACTCTATTTTAGCTCGAGTACAAATTCCATACCACGGTCCACTTATCTCTGTGGAATGATCGGGTACGGCTCAAGTCTCTGATCGTCAGGGCGAAAAGGAAACGTACTCGGCGAGTGTGTGCGCCGGCAACGGCAACTCTAGTCCAGCGTGCACTTGGCATTTCGCGCATTCCGGTCCCCATCATGCGTGCGTACTGCTTGGCGGTGTGCGGGGGTCTCGGGAGTGGCACGGTTCTCAACGACTTTCTCCGTCGTCAAAACGACCTTCCGGGACATTTCTCATGCTGGGGAAGCCATTTTCGTCCGTATATGCATATACTCCATAGAGGAAAATGTAAGGACCGTTGGGTTATTGATATCAATAACTTAACGGTCCTTACATTTCCGTCTTGAGAGCGATAGACCAGAGGACGGAAATCCCAGGGGAAACATGGCGGGCAGGTCATCTTGAAGAGGAAGCCACCCTCGAAAGTACAACAACAGTGCCCCTCCCGAATCCTCAGTCACGGCAACCTCACGGCAACAGCAAAGCAGGTCGCTCAAACGACCAAGACCGGAACGCGCGGATGCCCGGTGCACACTAGAGATGAGGGGCAGGAAGCTGTCAGCGAAACACTGGACGACAGCATCGTAACCTTTTTTCACCTCGGGCAGATGTACGGTAGATCACGACCTATCTATCTGTATACAGCAGTAGATCATGTACAGATCATGTACAGATCATGTAGATTATCTCGCCTGCCGTTGCGAGAGGTTGTGCAGGATCTGATCATGATCTGTACAGTACAGGTCAGACCCAGGAATCATGCGCTAGATCGTGCGGATTATTCTGCTCCCGCCGAGGAACATGGGCTAGATCATGCAGCTCATACAGATCGGGGATGTATGTATCTGCCCTGGAAGATCTAAATCATTAAGTGAGAAGATCTATATGACCTTTATGATCTGCATGATCTGTCCGAGGTGTGGATTTTTCTCTGTAAAAATAAAAAATGAAAAATGTTTTTCACACAGGCGATGAGAGCGGGACAATACTTGGGGAGTACCAGCGCACCAGCTGGGATAAGTGCAGGCGGTTGCTTGGAATTCGTACTGCAACGAGATTGTTGATATTGAGACTGGGGAAGTAGAGCGGGAGGTGGGAGGCAGTTCATCGGAAATCGTCCCGACAGCTGGAGGGGCACCACGACGAGCAGTGCAAGCAACGCGCGAACACCGTGCTGGGCTGACGATGCTTCCCATTCGCCGCGAGCACGAGATACAAGAGCTAAATGCACAGGGTTTCGTTTTACAGCAACATGTTGTAGCAGGAAAACTATTTAATAGTTGCTGCAGGTCGGCAGTCGGGGACGCAGTACCTGACCTACACTCCAGCTCTTCGTACGCGTATAAGGCGTGCGGTACAGGCCTCGGCTGCGTGCGTAGTTGGAGGTGGAGGCGGTCATGGTGGAGACATCTTGAACAGTGCCACTCTGTCCATAAATATAAGGAACATTTGGATTTAAGTTTGGTACGAAAACTACCCTTATATTTATGAACAGAGTCGTAGGCAGTTCGTACGAAGTGATGGGGAGGTGACGATCTGTATACGCTGCTACCTGTTTCATATCAGGCGTCTATATACTGCTCTTGTCGTCAGCGTTTCGCAGCGTTGGTATGAAATGCCTTGGCAATTGTGGGTGTTGATGGGACTATCGACCACTCGTATGGAAAGGGCGAGGAACAGGCTGCTCAGGGTTGGGTAGACACCTTCTGCAGTACAACTCTGCTGCACCTATCACGTGCATGCCAGGTACAGTACAGGACACCTAATAAGAAACAGAAAATCTGGTTCAGACTGGATTTCTTATTTGAGAGAGGGTGATTTATACACTAAAAAAGGCCCATTTTAACGAAGAAGAAAAAAAAACAATTTGGAAAAAAAATATATTAAAATCCGCTTCTTATTGGTCAACACGCGCACCAGCACCAAAGATTAGGATCTTGGGGCATAATATTTGGTGCTGGTGCGTGTGTTGACCAATTAAAAGCGTATTTGAATTTTATTTTTTCCAAATTGAATTTATTTCATACTCGTTAAAACGGGCCCTAATTTCGAGATAACGACTCCCGAATTTCTTATTTTCGTCTTAATATCAGCCTGGCTTTCTGATTGCCCGTTTCTTATTATTATTAGGTGTCCTGTACTTCATGTGAAGACAACACACACACTGCTGTATATCACAATCTGGTACCTGGTACGTACCAGAGATGTACGAAGCTCAACGGTGTCTCGCTGTACGTGCATACCAGGTGCAGCACTACCTAGCACCTGGCACCGACCAGGTACAAGGCGGTATGTATGAAGCTCAACAGTATCTCAACCCTCATCACTGGGTACATCTGGAGGGGATCGGAAGATCGGAAGCGTGGTCATTCGGAGACAGGATGATTGAGGCAATTGATTGCCGGGGGGGGGGGTAGAATTTTCAAGAGATGGTTGAGAATGTCGAAGTTTCGGCGAGCATTATCGGGGCGCGTGCAGGATGCTATCGACCTCAATTTTGCGTAGGCAGCGACAGCAGCTAGTGGTATAACTATGATGACCAAGCGTAGTAACCGAGCGACGCACCTTCGCCAGACAGGACCAGAGGGAAGCAAGCCACAGTGAACTTCAAACTTCAACAGCCGAGCAATATGTTCCGCTTTCATAACCCCTCTTATTCTTTACGAAACCCTATGATCAGAAATGAACGGATATTTTTTCCGCCTCCGCGATTATCGCCGCGCGTGAGCCTGTGGACTTGAAGGTTGGTGAGTGCGTGGTGCCGAGTTGGTTAGCTAGTGTCGAATGTACAGGGTATGGTGACCTGGGCACACCATGGTTTTATCACGCAGCCCATGTGGCCTGCTGCCTCCAGCGAGCGGGCCTACTTTTATTTCTCAACAGCAAGCAGTTCGCCCACCCTAAAACCAAGCCTCTCGTGCCATGCTCGCATGACATTTGCATGACATCTCGAGCTCGTCTTCACCCACTGCCCCGCGGGGTCTGAACCCCCGGGGCCTGAGACCCCATATCCCTTCTCCCTCGTGCCATCTGCGTGGGAGCCATGTCCGTGTGTAGGAGTGTGTGTTTGATTATAGCTCCACTGCTGCTGCGGGGTTCTTCGATATCTGTGCATGTTGATGACTGCTTGTGCGTGATATGAAAAAAAGAACATACCATTATGTCCGATAATGTAACGATCGTCTGTATATTTGTATTTATAATGAAACGGTGCTTACATTTGCGTACATGGTCTTTCTACGTAAGAAATGTCAACTCGAGTCTGCAGGAAACAGGAAATGTCAAACCTGCAGTGTTTCCCGAGCGCGCTGCTGTGCTGCTCGTACCGACATACAGAACCCTACCCGTACCAGGATACAGCAGTACGGTATCATCATGCTTCCAGCAGACGGAGCTTATGTGCTGAGCTTCTCCTTCATATGGTGTGGTAGAGAGAGATGCAAGCTCCGTAGTGGCAAGCTATACGAGGGGGCAAATACTACGCATCGCACGTTATGTAGAAAGGAAATAAATCCGAAGCCGCCAGAAAACATACTCGTACACGTACTGCTGTACCCGTGGCCCGTTGGCCCTCTTCCGTGTGCCATCTTGCTTCTTCTTGGGTCGGCCGCTTCAGCAGGAGAAAATAAAGAAAGGAAAGGAACAGAAAGAAAGGGACAAGAAAGGGAAGAAAATGAAAGAAAAGGAAAGGAAAGGAAAGGGAAAAGGAAATATCGAAGAAAAAATACGTGTATACTGTCATTCTGGTTGGAAATATAATACCCGTCTGAAGTCTGAAATGAATATAAAATGATCATTATATTATCGGCCATAGTGGTACCTGGCAGAAGAAAAAAGGCAAGAAAGCGAGAAAAGTATCAGGGACTCGTCAGCAGCTTGTCCCACTGCTGCTGATAAAGTAGTAGTCCAAACACCTGTGAAGCACTCCATGCCCCACACGGTACAGTCGCCAGCTGCAATCCTACTGCTATTGCTGCTGCTACTACCTATACTGCTCTCGCTACTCGTACCGATGTTTTGGTGCTGCTGTTGTACGGGTTCTTCTGCCTCTGCGTCTGGATACGAGGCACCACCAGGTATGAAAAACGAGCAGCAAGTACCTGTGGGGCCTGCTATTCATATTCATAGTATATGCAGAGTGCTTGAACTAAACATGTACCCAGAGGTGGGATAGAGCATGGAAAATGCTACAAAATGCATGTAAGGTATGCGCACCATCCCACCACTGTATACCTGGTACATTTCTGTACATGCCTCCGATAGCTAGTGGCTCGGTAAGAGCGTAAGAGCGAGATGAAGCAAGACCGAAGAGCAGACGGCGCGTCTATTCAAAACAAAGGGGCAGTCAATGCTCAGAACATCATAACAGGGGGAGAGGCACGAGGAGAATAGCTATACAGCCTCAGGTAGCCGGTAGACAGTACCACGAGGAAAACTATTAAAACGTATTATCAATAACCAAAGGCCGTATAAACTGTACCAGGTATATGTATATCGAGAAGACAGCATTCACATGTGTATGTGTGATATGATTGGTAGCAAGCCTTTCATCTTCAATATTGAACTTGCCGCCGGTGGTATCCTATGCAACATGATATTTTTCTATAATATTCTGCTCAAAACTTTTACTTTTGCATGGTTCCCTCCTATCTCCGACACAGGCAGCGGTGTGCTTGCTACCTCGCATACACCTGCTACGGTTGTTTTTTTTTGCCGCCCCTTGCAATTTAGCCCTTTCCCTTTTCCGCCACTGTGCAGCACCGTACAGGACATGACCAACTTGTAATATACGAACAGTAAAAGACACGTAGGTGCACTTGGGGTGTGCAGCAGCATAGTGCTCAGCTTTTCATGCCACGTACACGTGGTATTTAACCAAATTAAAGTCTCCCCGTTAGGGCTACCCTCTCCCTCTTACCCCCTCCCCCCACCCAGTAGGAACGGCGCTCCGTCTCGAAAAGGTGGCGTGGCCAATGGCCCAATGGTTAAGGCAAGCATCAAGTGAATACGCTCCGCCGCCCCCCCCGTACCAGGTGTAGTATACTCCACGCAGGCAGCAGTGTGTCCAGTGTGACTACCGTACCTCTGATGTCGCGTCGCCACCGTTCGTGTCCAGAATTCTGCCGACCACGCCCGGTTTCCATCTGCTCCTTCGCATAGCACTGCATCGCGCAGCGTCGCCTAGCGCCGCCTAGCATCGCAGAGCATCGCGTCTCAGAGCATCGCGTCGCATGGCACCGCGAAGCACCGCCTCGCATTGCGTAGCATCGCCTCGCAGATAATTTTATATCATCGCACAGCACCGCACAGCACCGCATGGCACCGTACGTGATATCCCTACCTACCGGGGTCTCTTGTACGATTGCAAACTTTCCATTGGCGGGGAGCTCTAAGCTATTTAAAGTAAGCCACACAACAACCAACATATTGGACGGCTAGCCCTAATCTCCAATCTCACGGGCGGGCATCTAACCAGTTGTTGGGTACATACCACGCATCGGGTCGAAAGGTATCGGGTGGTCCCTCTGTGGAGGAGGAGCATACTAATAGTCAGTCAAAAATAGTTCCACCGCTCAGGCATATCATCAGTCCCCACTTTATCGTTCAGATCTGTCAGGGCAGGTGGATCCCTGATCTGCATGATCTATTGCTCATGTCGCCGGGAAGGAACCGTATAGAATCTGCACGATCAACAGTAGGACATGTTTCCCGGGTTGGATCTGTACTATTCGGATCCTGCACACCGTATATATGATAACGGCAGGTTGGGATCTAGATCATCTAGATCATCTAGATCATCTAGTCTAGATATCTAGATTGTGATCTGTATGATGCTTGGAACCTTGTGGTGGCTGAGGAAGGTGCCTCCGCCTTTCCCCCGCCGACTATAACACAGTAGTCACCCACAGCACAGCCGCTGTATAAAGTACTACTGTAGTGTATTGATATCCTCTAATCCGGCACCAAGGAGAAACTTTTCGGCAGATAGCCTGGTGGCTCAGATAATACCAGGGTTCTTCACGGATCATGATCCGACCCGCGCGTCGGGTCAGGAGCGTTTCGGCAGACTCGGTGTTGACGTCCTACCCACAACAAAACAAGCCTAGGGTTACTTGCATCCACTCGGACAACGCTTGACAAAATATGCTGACTAGCGCGTGCCACGACACGTATATATTTGATTTGGCCCCCAAACATTTCTGGCTGTCCTTTACCGAATATCCCATCGCCCAGACCCAGCAGACATGTGTAAGAGCTACCAGGTACCCGGTACCACTTTGCCCCGAAATAGAAGGAGCATTTGTTAGGGCTGGGCAGGGGCTGACTCAGTCAGTAGCGATTGCACTGCCGTCAACATCATTGCAGCGAGTATGCTGTCTGTGCTCTCTCCTCCCGAAACGGTAGTTATACTGCCAGTAACTTACTACCTCCAGTACTACTACGCTGCGAGCACAAAGAGAGGTCCTCCGCAACTCATGGCGGGGCTTTGTCCCAACGCGTGTTCTAATACCAAATGCAATGATGTCTCCCATATTAGTACTGTGCCAGTTCCCAGCCCTACCATGTGTACATATTATTATACAGTAACTTTAAACGGTCCTCATATTTCGGGACATAGTGCTAGCTCGTCTACAGTACCATTGCTGTCGCATATATGGATTCGATTGATCTGCCCCGAAATGGTCTAGCTCCAAGCATCATAGGCTGGCAGTCCGGAGTGTGCCGCCTCGAAGCAACGGATGGAAACCGACAAGCAGCGGAGGCTCGTGCGTGGGCACCACGAGTAGTTGGCTGGCCGGTTTAGCCATCCCTTCACTAGATCCAGCCCTCGTACCGCCGACAGGCTGCTCCTTGTATAGCCCGGCGTTTGGTGCAGGTAGGTATACCTCGAGTGCTTGAAAGGTTATCTGAGCTATCCTGGAGCTATTATTTTTAGTGCTCCCATCGCCGTTCGCGCTCTGGGGGACACCTGGAGTAATTGAAAGGCCGTCCGGGTGATCCTGGCGCTATGTCTCCGATGCTGCTTATTTTATTGACGTTCGCGTTGCGGTGCTGCACCACGCTGACTCCGAACTCAGTGCCCCGAGTGCTCGAGATATCCTCTGGGCGATCCCGGCGCTATACTCGTTTTTTTTGTTTCGACGTTCGGAAGCGTGCTGTGATAGGGCGTGCCTATTGTGTAGATTGTTTCGGATATACAATGGTTGTGACTGACGGCGTTCCTCAGCTGAGGAGCTACCCAATAAGGCGTATGCCTTGTAAGGCATATCTTATCACGTGTTTCGTCAAAAAGGCATGCCTTATTATACCTAGCCTTTGGGATTGCTCATCGCGGTTGAACTATCATTTTCTTTCTCAAAAGCCAGGTTTTAGATGAGATACTATTAGTGTAAATATATCCTATACTATAACCAAGTGATTATCAGAAACGTATGGGCGTACCCCCATCGTAGCCTACGCTTTCGCCTTTGTAATTATGTGCCACGCTGGCTAATAAGCCACACCCGAACCGTCTGACCACCCACCCCATTTTCGCGTGACACAACCCTTGCGTTGAACGACAGCCGACCAAGAAGAAGAGGAAGTACTGGTACCCAGGGGAGGTGTCTTGACTCACGCACCAGACGAATTCGAGATGTTGAGCGAGCGTCAAATTGAGGTAAGCTTACTGTAGGCAACGGCTAGATTACAGTGATGGAGACAACGGCTATACGTCGGCTCTACTAGAGAGATACGACTCAACGGCTAGAGTATATAGATAGAGTCAATGGATAGGAGTTGGCTTAAGAGATGGAGGGAACGTCTAGGCTATAAGTGTATTGTGAACAGGGTCAACGGCTAGGCTATGGAGATCGAGTCAACGGCTGGGCTACGGATATGTAGTCAACGGATAGGTAGAAAGATGCTTCAGTATAAGTTAGAAAGAGACAGTCACCAGCTAGGCTATAGAGATGGAGTCAACGGCTAGACTAAACATGTATAGGCAACGGCTAGCATGAAATCACAGAATGAACGGCCAGGCTGTAAATATAACCAACGGCTAGGCTAAAGATATCGAGTCAACGGCTACGTTAAAGATATTGAGCGAGCGGCTAGGCTATAAAGACGGAGCCAACGTCTAGGCTAGGGATCGTGGCTGTCACTAGGAGCTCGATCTGGTAGATACGTGTAGTTACCACCAACTGCAGTGTACAATGCTGTTGCAAGAAAGCGCAAGGTCATATTTTGTTTCTGAGAGTTTCGGTTGGGCGGCGCGGATCTCCGGCTTCAAGTGTTCTATAGGATCTTCCCGGCTCCATCCAGCTCATACGTGAGGCATCGCCGATCCTCCGTATTTCAGGCGACCGTTTACATATGGATCTTGCTTCTCTCCTAATACAGCATATGCCCTACGTTGTGTTATATAGGCGGCCGTATAAAGAACGGGCTTGCTTCGCTCCTAATAATACATGCCCTATTTTGTTTTTTGGCGGCCGTGCAAATAAGGGGGCTTGCTTCGCCCTTAATTAGGTATGCCCTAGATATTTGTTTTTAGGGGGCCATGTAAGTGCCGGTACTGAGTATTTTTGTTTCGCTACTATTCTTCATATGCCATGTTTCTCGTTGTGCCCGCTAAGGTGGTGGTGGACAAGGTCAACGCAGACCTAGACATTCCGTGGGTCTCGGAGAGGAGGGAAGAGGCCATCATCAAGAAGCTCGTCAACAAGATCGCGCCGAAGGTGGAGCCCGCTCTTCTCGCGATCATGCCCACCGTCTACGTCACGTGCATCAAGCTGGCGCTCAACGAGAGCCTCTCCGTCAAGGAGCGACGGAGTCAGATCTCAGACCT
>MEHQ01000720.1:0-83055 GCA_008828725.1 Saccharina japonica
GACGATTTTCAGCAACACTTTTCTTGCATGGGCAACAAGCGAAATCCCTCTGTAGTTGTTGCAATCAGCTCGGTCCTTCTTTTTGTAAAGTACCTTGATGATCGCGTCTTTTCACTGCTGAGGGACTTCCCCCGTTATCCAAAAATTGGCAAGAATGCGGTGGAAGCATTGGATGAAATCGGGGTGATCGATTTTCAGTAGCTCGGCGGGCAGGTCGTCTGGTCCTACCGCTTTCCAATTCGGCATTGTCTTAATGGCTCCCATCATCTCGTCCACGGATGGCTCATCGCCAAGTGATTGTTCTAGCGGTCGTGGTGGCAATGGATCGATGATAGTGGGATCAAGTTTCAGTGATTTCGTGTTCAAGAGTTTGTGGAAGGCTCTCACCCACCGTTCACGAATTAGCACTTTATCCCGTAGCAGCGTGCCATCCTCGTCCCTAATGAACTGCTCGCTTCGCGCTTTCTTGCCCTCCAACCCTACAGTACCCTTCAGGTGCTTGTGGAAGCCTCGCTGGTCATTATCAGCTAGGAGTCTCTCGGTTTCGGCTAGGTACTCTTCGAAATACGCATGTACCCCTACAGCGACCACCTCCCAACGATTCGCACAAGCGGTCCTCAGAGTCTTCCACGCGGTACTATCTCGGGGGTGGGCGCGTAAGTGCTGTGGCGCCTCTTCCCTCGCGGACCATGCTATTTTGAAGGCAGCCGAGGCTTCGGCCGACTCACACCATCGACGCTTGCGTGGCTGGTGCGATGTGGGTGGTACCTCGGCTTCTACTGCATCGATGACGGTTGAGGTGATGTGTGGTTGGAAAGGTTGGTTGAGAGTGGAAACGACTCTCGCAACTACTCGCTCACGACATTTTCCGTCGGACATAAACACCTTGTGGTCAAACGGTCGGCCTTTTGGCGTCTTGCGCGCTTGTCGGTTCGATGCAAAATGTCCAGAGAGACGAACCTTCATGTGTACGATCTTGTGGTCTAAATCAGCCTTAGCTGGTGGCGGAGGCTGAGGGACAACTTTAATATCGTGTACTCTAGGCCGATGGACTTGTCGGGTTAGGATTTAATCAATGCGCTAACGGTCATTCGGGCGGGTGCCGTTGTGAGTATGCGAGATTCCACCCTTGCGTGTGCTGAAAAAAGTGTTGGTGAGAGCTAGCTTGCAATTGGTAGCGAACGACAGAAGTCGTTTGCCATTATCGTTGATCAAATCGCGGCCGTATGCTCCCAGAACTCTGTTTTCATTATCATCGCACCCTAGTCTCTGCCGAGTTCGTGCATTAGCATCCATCAGTACGAACAAACACTCTCTAGTTGGAATCTGTTCGACTAGGTCCTCCAGTTTTTCCAGAAAACACGTTTCAGCTCGGTGTCTTTGGTACACTCTGTTGGGGCATACGCAACGACAAAATTAACTGCCTCGTATTTACCAGTCAAGCTCGAAACGCATCGACATAAGCCGTTCGTCTATGAAATCGTGGGTATACACAGACTTACGGACATATAGACTCCTTGACTGCCAGACCAACCTCATACAACCCCTGTCTGGCTGCTGTTTCTCCTGACCTGAACAAAAAACTTGATACCCAGCAGCGCGGAATGTCGTCCTGCCGGCTTCGCCGAGTTTCCTGCAGACCGACGAAGTCACAGCCAAGCTGTTGCACCTTCGTCAGGATGCGCTCGTCATGTCCATACCCGTTCTTCCCCTTTACAGCCAGGGTGCGCACGTTGTAGGTCGCTACCGCCACAAGTGCCTCCTTCTGCCTCGTACGAGCCTCGCGTGCTGACTTCCTCGCCAGCCGACGTGAGGCCCGTCCCCTCCTCCGTTTTTCTTCTTTTGCACTTTTTCCTCTCTATTGCTGAACTGGCTTCTTCTCTCGGCTCCTAGTCCCGGTTCGCGCCTTGGTTTCCATTGACAGGGTGCAGCCGTCCCAGCCAACGCCGACACTCTTGTCCTTCCTGTCGCGTATGCGTACCCACGTGATGGCCAGCCTCTCCACTCCCCAGGCTGCACACATTGCGCTCTCTGCTGTAAGCAGAGCAGACAATGCAATGCCATGTACGACAGGCAAGACCTACCCTGCTAGCAATCCAGGTGCATGCAAGAGAAAAAAAGAGAAAAAAAAGAAAAACCCAAGTTCGAATCCCACCGTGTTGAGATTTTTACCTTATTTGAAAAAAAAAAAAAAAGGAACCAATTGTTTCCACTTTTTTTTCAGTGCAGTAAGCAGAGCAGACAATGCAATGCCATATACGACAAGCAAGACCTACCCTGCTAGCAATCCAGGTGCATGCAAGAGAAAAAAAGAGAAAACAAAATAAAAACCCAAGTTCGAATCCCACCGTGTTGAGATTTTTACCTTATTTGAAAAAAAAAAAAAAAAAGGAACCAATTGTTTCCACTTTTTTTTCAGTATACCTTTTTTGGGTAGGTAAGCCTGTGACCACGGGAATCGACCGTGTCAAGTGTTGGATTAGTACGGACAGATGGAGGTACTGGATAGAGAGACCGGCACGCTTTTTAATGTGAAGACAACAACAACAACAACAACAACAATTGCTGAGAGCGCCTTCGTGGCGTGGGTAGGCGGAATCCGACGCAAGTCGACGAGGGAAGAAAGTGCTGAAATCTTCTCGCCATAAAAACACAAGGAACGCACACCGTAGTGGGGAGGGGGGAGAAGAGCCTACTTAGTGACCCCGGATCTGAGGGTGGGGAGGGGGGAGAAGAGCCTACTTAGTGACCCCGGATCTGAGTTACGACTAAAAGAGGGAGAGGCAAAAGAAGGCCGAAGATAATAATAAATGGGATGGACAAAAAAACAAACAAACAAAAAAACGTACACCGATCGCCCCAAATTTCGTACTTATCACACCTGGTATACACGTGACGTTGCGTACGAACTGGTTCGACCACCATACGAAACATCGCCCCGATTTTCGTCTCAGCCCTGGTAGCTTGTATATCATATACTACAGGTTACAGGTTACACGTACCCGATCGTATGTACGATGCTATCTACGCCGTTCTTGGCCCGCCCCGTGAAACCCCGATTAATATTATATTATTAATAGTAAACCCTGCCAACCCCTTCGGTCATTAAAAAAAAAAGATTCGTCGTACATACGAGTACGTACGTACGTACTTGAGTTTTTTTTTTTTGTTCCATCCCATTTATTATCTTCGCACTTCTGTATTTCTCCCTCCCTATAACGGTCGCCCCGGTGGGCCAGGAGGTAACCACGAAGCCTGTTAGCGGCAAGGTCGCGAGTTCGAGCCCCGCCGAGTGCATGCTCGTACGTAGGGACTTTTTCTTGCAAAAAATATCTTGACTACGCATAGCGGAAAGCGCGAGAAGAGCGTGAGTTAGCAAAATTCGCTGAAAATCGACGAGCGTTGGGAAGGCTGAACCCTCTGCGCGGTAAGAATCAAGGCAAGAACCGTAGTGGGGGAGGAGGGAGAAGAGCTTACTTTGTGACCCCGGATCTGAGTTACAACTAGGGAGGGAGAAAGACGGAAGTGCGAAGATAATAAATGGGATGGAGAAAAAATAAATAAATAATAATAATAATAATAATATAATAATAATAATCATAATAATAATAATCATAATAATAATCATAATAATACTAATAACAGCAATAATAATACTACTACTACTACTAATAACAATAATAATAATAATAATCATAATAATAATAATCATAATAATACTAATAACAGTAATAATACTACTACTACTATACTATAATAACAATAATAATAATAATAAAATAATAACAATAATAAAATACAATAATAATCATAATAATAATCATAATAATAATCATAATACTAATCATAATAATAACAATAATAAATAATAATAAAAAATATTAATATATATATAATATTAATATACTAACTCGACGCGCTCTCCGCTTACGTAGTCAAGATTATTTTTGCGAAAAAAGCCCTTATATACGAACATGCACTCGGGGGGGCTCGAACTCTCGACCGTGACGCTAACAGACTTCGTGGTTACCTGCTAGCCCTCCGGGGCGACCTGCCTACAGCAGTGCTGAAAAACTATATTACGGGGGAGTAAAGTTAAAACAGTCAAGGCAGTCGACAAGGAAAGAAGATGCTGAACCTTCTCGCGATAAAAATGCAAGGCACGCATTGCCGCCGCCGCCGTAGTGTGTGTGTGTGTGTTCTTCACATTAAACCTTCCTTTCTACCCGTCGACATCCAGCACACCCAGTGTCCGTGCCGATTCTTCATCCTAAAAAGGTACCAGTTCTGTGGTCACAAAACTACGACACAGAGATACTACACTCATCAATCAGAGCAGGGGAAAGTAGCCTACTTATAATTTATAATAGTGATCCCCCCGGATCTGAGTTAACCCATTCAGAACTGAAAAAAATATCCCACACTAATAATAGGTAGTTTGTCCCCAAATATGTGTGACCAGTTCTTGAGGGGTCAAGACTGAGAGGGAGAGAGAAAAGAAGGGCGAAGAAGGTAATAAATAGAGCTGGATAAAAAAAAATAAAAAAAAATCGAGTACTTCTTAGTTTCGTCTTTTTTTGCGACAGCAATCAGGGGCGCCCAGAAAAAAGAGAAAACGACACACCACAACCACCAGAGGTCGGAACAAAAAACCGTTGCAACCGTTGTGATCACATGATGATGAAATAAGAAAATGGTGAAAAACATTATCCTTATTTTCATTTTTTTCACTTGGTTTTAGTAACCCCCCCTAAACGAACAAAAAATTCTGTGAGATGTCGAAAAAAAAAAATCAACCACCCTCGCAGCAATAATAAATAAATAATACCTGGTATTTACTGCTTTGTTTCTGGTTTTGGTATATATACAATAACACCATATATATATCATCAGGATACTCTTTACGGAACACGGCATAGCTCCAGTTTTAAAGCTCAGACCTGGTCCCGCGACCAACGTATAGCTTGTTCGTTAGTCTCTAGGAGGACGTGTTGGGGCTCTTGGGACTGCAAGGGAGAGAGGGCAGGCATTGATTGCTTCGTTTGCATCATGAAAACAAAGTGTTCAGCGGCAAGATTTTGATCGTTTCGGAGACCTCCTTCCTGCTCGTGGTATCTACACTCGGCGGTGGCCACGTAGGACGCTACGGGCGGTCGAACTAGAGGCCCACAGGCAGGTTCACCTACTACCAGTCGAAAATCTGAGTTCAAACAATACAGATATATCAGCAACCGGAGAAACTACTATTTTTCAAAATCGTCTTTAGATACCAAGTGTTATAGGACTGCGTGAGACACAGAGTACCTCCTTGCAGGTTTGTCTATTAAGCATCCTTGGTGTAACTCACTTTCCGTAGAATCAAGCGTAGACGAGACGCAGCTTTTATTGTTTCCCAGAGCAAGATGGCCTGGGCCCGGAAGGGGTTCGAGCCCCTCCCGACTTATCAAATACCCCGAATACGAATGCCATCCAAGTGCTACAAAAACGGACCAATTACCTAGATAGATGAGGTAATTACCGGCTTTCCAAGCGTATACCATTTCAATACTCGTAGCCCTCACCCTGATGAGCCGTATATGGAGAAATATGGGGGAAAACAGGGAAATCCCAGTTCCTCCAAATGGAACATGAATTCGAAACCCATTGTGATTTCACGCGCAGGTTCGAGTCCTGCCGACGACGCCATTTGTTAAGGAGTTAGTCCGTTGGGCTACGTACTGGTAAAAGGTTAACCGATCGCCTACCCGAACTAAGCCTTATGACAATGAGTCGAAGGTGCGGCTCCTCAAAACTCCTCCCACACCGCTACGTTGCTAGGCTGAGAAGCCGGGAAAAAAACGCAAAGAAAGGCAATTGAACGCAAACGCAAGTAAGTGCTGTGATCGAAACCAACGCCAAAGACCTCTACGGGGAGTTGTTTTTGCGTAAGCGGCACTTTTTCGTGATGAAAAGGGCGTCGGATCGATCCGGCTCCTGAGACACAAATAAATAGGGCTGTGAGTCGGTTTCATTTCACGACTAATAACTAGTCGCTAGTCGGCTTCGACGCCAGCCGACTTGCCGGCAAAAGTCAGGCGACCGAAGCGAGCCAAAAAAGCCCCCCCCCGGCCGAGGGGGCCCCGCTGGAGGCGCCCCCGGAGGGCCCGTCGGAGGCGCCTCCGGAGGATCCCGCTGAAGGCGCCGCCGGAGGCCAAAAATACGTTATTTGGCTTCATTTTACGCAAGAAAAGCGCAAACAATATGACCTAGATTCACATAAGTTTCAAACAAAAAACACAAAAAAGCTTCAGTTTACACAAGAAATTCACAAAAAACGAGAAGTACAACGCATGTACCAGGTAGATCTACCCCGGACTAGAGGAACGGGACAGCAATTGTTTGAGTCGCAATACTACCTGGCGGGGATACGAGAGAAAAAGCGAACTCATCACCAAGATAGCGGTGCAAACATTATCCCCAGAAGAAAAGGTCTTGGATCCCTCCGTGATGTTATTCGTTTATTAACGTCTCTCCCAACCTTGCGCGAAACGCGCGCGTCGATGACGATGCCAAGTCCTAAAGCATCGATTATACAATATCGCACCTGGTAAGAAAGACAAACCGTTTCCACGAAAACGAACGAAGACATGAAATATTAAACTAGGAACCTACTCGATGGACCCAAAGCTACAATACGACGTAGACTCTGACCATTCATCGGGTGAACGCCAGAATCCACAGCGGATTGTTGGATCTGAGCGGCTTGCTGCGCCTCTGCTCATGCTTCACGCGGTAGAGCACCGTTTCGGGGTCGCGCGCACTCGCCAAGGTGGNTAACTAAAGCAAAACTGAAAAATATAAAAATCGACGCGAACGCGAATTTTCATTTTCACTCAGGGCATTGTTGGACACAACCGGCGTGTGAATTGTCGCCTTGGTTCTTTCAGTACGGCCATCGGCAGAACCCACAAAAAAATAGCACCTTCTCAAATGGTTACTACTGTAGTTGTGCGATGAAAACAACGACAAACAGACAACTAGTTGCACAACTTTTTCAAACAGTAGTTGTCTACAGACAACTAGTTGCACAACTTTTTCAAAGAGTAGTTGTCTGCAGACAACTAGTTGCACAACTTTTTCAAACAGTAGTTGTCTACAGACAACTAGTTGCACAACTTTTTCAAACAGTAGTTGTCTGGCAGACAACTATATACGTGTACGCGTACGTAGTTGTAGTTGTACAGGGTGTGCTGTTTTTGGAAGGTAAACCTGGACCTCATTCCTGAGAAGATCCCGAAGCTGGGCCATGACGTGGTGCACACCAAGATCCCCGGCGGCTGTCGAACTCATTGCGGGGCTGGCACAGCTCGACGGCGTGTTTGGTCCGTTGGACCTCACCGACGAAGTGGAGGCGGAGGTTTCAACAGCAGAATAGTAGAGTAATCCGGCGGAGGGGCGGCGCGTGATAGCGGCCTGGCCGAGTTGTGATTATGTCTTGCTAGTCGAGAGGCCTTTAGAATCTCGCCTCTTTTCTGGTATTTGTCGACACGAAGTAACGCAATCTCTCACCATATGTATGATGCGGCAGAATGATTTTGGGGGAGGGTGAGGTGCGGCTTTCGGTGGGTGTTGCGTATTGAATTTTGTTTCACGTGTTCTGGGCGGCACACTCACGAAAACAATAGAATAAATGCAATCACGTGGAAGATGTAAAGGCCAATAGCATTGGTTTTCATTCGGTGCGGCGACCGGGAGTAACACATGTCGAACAATGCACGTTCAGGTTGTCCGCAGACAACTAATCAGACAACTAATAGTTGTGCACGGCCGCAACTACTCAGTAGTTGTCCCTAAACAACTAGTTGCATAGGTTTTTCCCCCAGTAGTTGCACAACTTTTTCAAACAGTAATTGTCTACAGACAACTAGTTGCAAGGTTTTTCACCCAGTGGTTGTTTGCAGACAACTAGTTGCACAGGTTTTCCAAACAGTAGTTGTCTACAGACAACTAGTTGCACAACTTTTTCAAACAGTAGTTGTCTACAGAAAACTAGTTGCACAACTATTTTAAACAGTAGTTGTCTACAGACAACTAGTTGCACAACATTTTCAAACAGTAGTTGTCTGCAGACAACTAGTTGCACAGGTTTTCCAAACAGTAGTTGTCTACAGACAACTAGTTGCACAACTTTTTCAAACAGCAGTTGTCTGCAGACAACTAGTTGCACAACATTTTCAAACAGTAGTTGTCTGCAGACAACTAGTTGCACAGGTTTTCCAAACAGTAGTTGTCTGCAGACAACTAGTTGCACAACTTTTTCAAACAGTAGTTGTCTACAGACAACTAGTTGCACAACTTTTTAACCCAGTAGTTGTCTGCAGACAACTAGTTGCACAGGTTTTCCAAACAGTAGTTGTCTACAGACAACTAGTTGCACAACTTGTTCAAACAGTAGTTGTCTGCAGACAACTAGTTGCACAACATTTTCAAACAGTAGTTGTCTACAGACAACTAGTTGCACAATTGTTTCGAACGGTAGTTGTCTGCAGACAACTAGTTGCACAACTATTTCTAACAGTAGTTGTCTACAGACAACTAGTTGCACAACTTTTCCAAAGAGTAGTTGTCTGCAGACAACTACTTGCACAACTTTTCCAAACAGTAGTTGTCTACACACAACTAGTTGCACAACTTTTTCAAACAGTAGTTGTCTGGCAGACAACTACGAATAGTTGTAGTTGTACAGGGTGTGCATGGTTTACACAAGAAATTCACAAAAAACGAGAAGTACAAAAAATGTACCAGGTAGATCTACCCCGGACTAGAGGAACGTGACAGCAATTGTTTAAGTCGCAATACTACCTGAGGGGGATACGAGAGAAAAAGCGAACTCATCACCAAGATAGCGGTGCAAAAATGATCCCCAGAGGAAAAGGTCTTGGATCCCTCCGTGATGTTATTCGTTTAGTAACGTCTCTCCCAACCTTGCGCGAAACGCGCGCGTCGATGACGACGGCAAGTAGTCCTAAACCATCGATTATAGGTACCAATAAAAACTTGGATCTGAGCGGCTTGCTGCGCCTCTACTTATGCTTCACGTGGTAGAGCACCGTTTCGGGGTCGCGTGCACTCGCCAAGGTGCCAAGGTGGTCCGCCGGCCGAGAATGGCCACAACTTCGCCGACGGGATCTCCGCCCTCAGCGTTGGCTATTGGTGCGCCAGGCATGACGCCGTCGGCACCGTCGAGAGAGATGGGCGTTCCGCCATGTGTGCATGTGCGTGTGTGGATCTCCCGTTGTGCGCTGCAGTGTCACAGGGCATGTGAGGGTATCCGCAGCCCGCAGCAATTCACGTTAAAATCTGTACCCCGCATTTAAAAAGCCTTCCTTAAGGAAACCCAATAAGTCGGAAAGTCGGCACCTCCGTTTCACGACTGACTATTAGTCCGACTAATAACTAGTCGGCGACTTAAGTCGTGCCGACTCACAGCCCTACAAATAAATGATAACCATGACCTACGCTCTTTAAAACTAACTGCTCGTAGGGAGTAGGTCTGAGCATTTTTATTTTTTTTCCATCCCATTTATTATCTTCGCCCTTCCTTTATCTCTCCTCCCTAGTCGTAACTCACATCCGGGGTCACAAAGTAGGCTCCTCTCCCTCCTCCCCCACTACGGTTCTTGCCTTGCAGTTTTTATCGCGAGAAGACTTCAGCCTTTTCTTCCCTCGTCGACTCGCCCTCGAATTGTGCCTACCCACGCTACTATTAATAGGCGCTCTCAACAGTTGATTCCGTTTTTATTTTTTTGCAAATAAACTCAAAAGTCCGACCCACGTGAGATTCGAACTCCAGACATCAACGTTTAGAAGCGTTCGAGGTTACCGCTATTAATAGACCATCGGGGCGGCGAGCATTAGAACTGGAGAAGTTTTACCAGAAATAGTATTGCAACTGAAAAAAAAAAAAAAAAGTTTTGTTGCTGCGGTAGTGCTGGGGGTTTTTTAAACCCGAAGGGGCCCCTTAGCTAATAACATTTTAATTTTTGTTTTCGTCAGAAATACACTTATAAAATATGTGACATGTGTTTTCTTCTTGTGTTCTTTTTTTTATATTTGGATATTTGGCGACAAACAAAAACAAGCAAAATACATTGATTTGTCAATAGCTTGTGTGTTGGGGGACGGCGCCCGCTTGTGGCATTGTGTTGGACGAGCTAGTCCAGAGGCTTGGCGTGAGCCACCGTTACTCGTGCTCGTTACCTTCTCTCAGAAGAACTGTACGATGTTACAAAGAAGGCTCTCTCTGGGCCAAGATGAAGAAGACAGAAAAAAGTTCAGACAGAGCTTTCTTTGTAACATCATGAATTTCTTCTGAGAGTAGCTAACAAGCACGCCTAACGGCGGCTCGCGCCAAGCCTCTGGACTAGCACGTCCACCACAATGCCACAAGCGGACGCCGTCCCACAACAGGTTATGAGCCTCGGTGTGTTTGGCGCTTTGCGTAGAGCTGCGGTTCTTTGGGTACGTCCAGAAAAAAATGACTACGCCTGACGTTCGAGCTGCTACGTACTCGTACATACAGCAGAGACCAGGTCCTGCTGTGAGTTTCTCCACAGAGCTTCGTTGATCGTCGTGGTCTACGAGGAGCTGCTGCTACGAAGAACAAGGTTTACCTCCCGGCAGAGCTGTCAAGGTTATCTTCACCTGGAGCTGCTGCTGTGCGGCTTCAACGTACTCGTAGTTCTACAGGGACCTATGATACCTGCTGCAATATTTTCAGGATCGTCGCAATACGATTTCGCCGGTCGACTGTTCTTCTGCACAAGACATACGTAGCGTTCTAGTGTCGAGTACAAGGACTGCGAAAATGGGATCCAACGTCACGGCCAACGTCGCCAATAACATCATGGACGCCAAGAGGGGGCTTGTCGCGAGGGAAGGCGAGTCTAGGCCGACCGAGAGTACGGAAATGCGGGAGGGCAAGATCGGACAACAGCGGCATCGCCGTACCTGTCAAGAACAAGAATAAGCGGCGCAATTGACGAAGAGCGAGTTGATCACCAAGTTCGACGACGACTGGCTGGCGGACTTCCTGTATAAGAGAGCGTGAATCCCCGAAGCAAGGAGAATTACCCATTGGGATCGCTGGAGCAAGATTGCCATTGCCTGGGATCGCCATCATCGTCATCATCATCATCATCACCATCACCATCATCATCATAATCATCACATCGTCGTGTTGACCGCTGAAGCTTCGTGTCGCTCATATCGTCGGATTGAAGGAGCGCCGTCGTCGGAATCGCGGCATAGTTATAGTGGGATCGCCGGAGAAACGTCCTCCGGGATCAGGCTACAGTACTACACTATCATCTACAACAACAGGAGCCGCCGGGGTATTATCACCGCCAGGAGCTGTCTAAACGTGGGGCCATCGGGGAGACATTTCCGGGACTGCTTCAAATATAAGCCTGTGGGGTTGCCAAAAAAGACAACTTTCGGGGTCGCTACAGTACCACTGTTCAATGGGACTGCCGAAGCTTCCGGAGTCACCGCAATAGTATCATCGTGAGGTCGCTGAAGTGTCTTCAAGAATGGATCCAAAGCATCATATATTTAGGATCACCGGGGAGAACGTCTTCTGGGATTTCCGCATCGTCATCGATTCAGGACTGCTGGAATATCGCTTCTGGGGTCGCTGGACATCATCATCGATTCAGGGCTGCTGGGATGTCGCCTCTGAAGTCACTAAACATCATCATCGGTTAGGGCTGCTGGGACATCGTTTCTGGGGCGCTGCACCATCACCATTTGGACTGCCGGGATAAGGACATCTTCATCGCCTGGGGTCGTACCAGCTATATGGCAAGATTTGTTGAGCAGCAGTGCCACACGTCTTCTTAGTACGGGGCGGGCAGAAATGTGGTAGCCTGCTAGTAGTTAAGTTTATTGGTCAACAAACTGATCATTGAAATATAGTTTTTGGTTTGAGATGAGGTTGCGATTTTTTGCAGTAGTACATGTTGCCTTTCTTTGGCTATAACCTGTCTTCAACTGTCCATCCACCCTTTGGGCAGTACGATACCATGACAGTATGGAATGTGTTTCAGAAGAAAAAGTGTGATAGTTCAGACTGCCGGTCTACTGGTATCCTTTCAAAAGTAAAACTTACGGCCGATAGCGGTGTCGTAGTATTTTGTGTACGGAGTAATATCGTATCGAGTATGTCTGTCTGGTATATATGTATAGTGAGACCCGCGCGGGTTCTAAGGCCTATCTGTGATATGTGTACAGTTTGTATGCTTGCCCTTGCTTCAAACCTGTCTCAATATTATGCCTTTACGCTGCCAGGTTACGTGTAGTAGTTGTTGCGTTAGCTGTAGAAGGATTGATCCCCCGTCGTAAACGAAGCAGGAATGGTTGATGTTGTTGCGGCGCGGTAAAGGAGTAACGAACCGTTGTTGCGATGTATCAACAGATGCCACCCGTAAATTTGCAGACAAGTAAAATGCACGAAGTAGCAACAGTGGGAGTTGTTGAGATAGCTTTGTTGTATGTATCTTTCGAATTGCGTTGTATATTATCATTTTCTGTGGCATGGGAGGGAGAGCAGCTGGCTGACACGTCTACCGCATTATCAAACTCTGTGTCATGCTCACATGCCTTTGCCCATAAACGCATCTCCCTCCCTTCACTGTCTGGGTTATACTGTACGAATTCTCGGATGACTGAGACACCCAATGGTTCAACACCATTGTACTCCTCCAAGAAAACATATACTTAGTACTATGGTATAAACCCCCGCATGCCGCTGAAAAAAAAAATAAAGAAAGTACACTCGGTTATACGATAACAACCGAGAATAGTACCTATATCCTCGTAAATGTCTCCATCCCTCACCATCGAAAGAAAAGGGTGGGTGGGCGGGAGAAATCACGAACTACCTGGCCTAGCGAACGACCGCTGTCCAGTTGCAAGCAACAGCCCTGTCTGTTCGCGTGTTCTACCAGTCTACCAGCACCGTTCCGTGCGGTATCCACTTGGATTCCCACAAGCGCGATCAACCAACAAAGCCCTGTTCTGCTCAAGTGAGCTACGTATACGTGCTCAGCCAAAATATGAACCATAACGCCGAATTCTCTCTATAACAACAAACTGCAGATTATCCTTTATCGGTTCCCGATCCCGAATAATATTTTCCTTTGTTGTATGTATCTTTCGAATTGCGTTGTATATTATCATTTTTATGTGGCATGGGAGGGAGAGCAGCTGGCTGACAGTCTACCGCATTATCAAACTCTGTGCATGCTCACATGCCTTTTGCCCATAAACGCATCTCCCTCCCTTCACTGTCTGGGTTATACTGTACGAATTCTCGGATGACTGAGACACCAATGGTCAACACCATTGTACTCCTTCACAACCGAGTTACTCCGAGACTTCTACAGTTTATCCCATACAGTATCTTGACCTGGCTGTCTTTGCAAACCCTTGCCAGCTCTAGTTTACGGACCCATGTCGCGCATGGTCCGCATTATTCCGGGTGTACACCAAATGATCGGACTTCCACCTTCCTTCTCGCTGTATGACTCCCCCAACACGTCACTTCCAGCCGCAAGCGTCGAGGCACTCCTAACCTCAGCGAGTGGAGGGTGGACTCTTTGGGGTTACGCTCCGACTTTCCAACTACACTTCTCAGCGCTCACAACGCTTGTATATAAGGGCGTGTCTGAACTCCATTCGATAGTTTGGAATGGCTGGAACGGAACGAGACTATTCGCGTTCGTTCGTTCCATTCCATGCTGTTTTTGCGGTATGTGTCCGATCGATGTTTCAGGCGCCCGATCCTGGAACAGGCCGCAACGGAAAGTAACCCTTAAAAATTGCCTCGGGACTATGCAGCTGGACTCTAGGACAGGGGTACCGTCACGTAGGCAGCGTTTGCTCCTGGTACAGAGGATAGCTTCACACGCAAATAGAGCGCCTGACATGCCTCAGACCAAGCAGTGCTAGCCGTCCAAGTGGCACCCTCGGGACAAATCTAGAAGTTATGATGTCGCCGTCGCGGCTCGACGAGGTATCCTGGTGCTTTTGTGAACATCGGTCCAGCGTTTTTGCTAGATTCTATCGCCACAGACTCGTTCGCCACCCGAATGTTTCTCTTGTGAGCCTCCTGTACAGGCCATGGCCGTATCGCGTGGCTCCTACCGCAGGCGAGACCTGTGGCGTCTCACGTGCCCCATCGCGTGCTCCCATGTCATCTCATTTTGCCTCATGCCCTCGTGGGCCTCCCAGCAAATGTCGCAACCAGTTGCAACACTTCCAGCACCAATCAACTGCCGTAAATTCGTCCAAGTGGGCCGTTCGGTTCTGCTGAACAAGGATTACTGTTTTGACACATACGCTTCCTCTTTACAAATTTACGGACAGCTTGGAACGCTTGGAATCTGTTCGGTTTTTTGTTTCTCAATATCTAATCAGCACCACTTTTTTCAGGCAAATAATTTTACGTTCGTTCCGTTCGAATACCCGCGAAGTGAAGTTAAGACACACCCTAACCCCACGCTCTTGCTTGCTCCCCTGAGCGGAATGAGGAAAGTGGCGCGTGTTTTCAGGGTCTGTGCTAGCGCGCGCGGTGTGGACTTATGAATGTGACATAGTACCGCTGTCCAGTTGCAAGCAACAGCCCTGTATGTTCGCGTGTTCTACCAGTCTACCAGCACCGTTCCGTGCGGTATCCACTTGGTATTCCCACAAGCGCGATCAACCACACAATGCCCGCTGTTCCTGCAAGTGAGCTACGTACTACGTGCTCAGCCAAATAATATGAACCATAACGCCGAATTCTCTCTATAACAACAAACTGCAGATTATCCTTATATCAGTTCCCGATCCCGAATAATATTTTCCATTATAGTAAGCATGCTACCGTATACATATGGCGTACATAGTCAGTTGCCGTAAATATCAAGCACGAGCACGTTACGTTAGATGACATTGACTGACTACGTAACTAGTTTCGATGGCTAGCAGTAGTTGTGAGACTCTGTTACCTCCATCAAGGGGTCGTGTTGATGTAGGTACTATGCTACAGCAGCAGTAACCAGTAGCCTACTGAGTCGCTGATCGGGAAAAATGTCGTATCATAGTACCAGGTATAATAGTAGGTGTATGTACCAACCTATCTATCTAACTCAGTAACATGCAGTACTATTGAAGTAAGGGTGTACTCAGTCATGTACGTACGAATGGTACTTGGTATCAGTACAGCCATGTATATGCGGCGAAATACGAATAGGAACTTTCTAAGAAACTATGCGGGGCATTTAGGCACTGTTCGACGTTGAACGTCTGGTAGAGTAGTGTTCTTGAGAACAATACGCAGTACGTAGAACGGCCACGAGCAAGCATCCGAGGAACGATACTGTGGGTTGGTCAGTAGAACCACCCGATATAGTACATCTAGCCGTAGAGCCGAGCGTGTCGAGGCTGGTTGCGCCCACCAAGCTCACAACCAATCTTCTCAGCTCTGTCTGTTATTTTTTATCTTTTTCATCTTGGCCGAGAGAGAGCCTTCTTTGTAACACCATACATTTCTTCTGAGAGAAGCTAACGAGCACGCCTAACGGCGGCTCGCGCCAAGCCTCTGGACTAGCACGTCCACCACAATGCCACAAACGGACGCCGTCTCCCAGCATTGTGTAATGGTTTGGGCTTGGCAAGCCCGTAATTACCTCAGTATAGGTAATTGGTCCGTTTTGGTAGTATTTGGATGGCATTCGTATTCGGGGTATTTATAAGATCGGGAGGGCTATACGTGAAGCCCAGTCATATCACACTTGGCAGGGGCTCGCAGAATAGATAGGTATGAAATATGCAAAGGTATGTTCGGTAGGGTACGTACCGAAGTATACCGGGGGCATTTTCTCGGTAAATACCGGTACCCGACACTTCGGTAAGTTCGGTATGGCCTCAACACCGGTACCCGACACTTCGGTAAGTTCGGTATTAAGTCAATACCGGTACCCGACACTTAGGTAAGTTCGGTATGTTTCCCATACCGGTACCCGATACTTCGGTAAGTTCGGTACGCCCGCCCAAATATACCCCAGGTACCGGTATACCCTCGACCGCAATACCGGGGGTACCGGTATTTGTTCGGTACCGGGCTCGATACCCTACCGAACACTTCGGTAAGTTCGGTATTTTTTCAATACCGGTACCCGACACTTCGGTAAGTTCGGTATTTTTTCGATACCGATACCCGACACTTCGGTAAGTTCGGTACTCTTCCAATACCGGTACCCGACACTTCGGGAAGTTCGGTACTCTGTCAATACCGGTACCCGACACTTCGGTAAGTTCGGTACGCCTACCCGAATATACCCCCGGTACCGGTATACCCTCGACCACAATACCGGCGGTGATCGGTGCAGCCTCGATACCGGGGAATCGGGTATGCATGCAATACGGACACACATTAACGTTATGACATCGTACACAAGTTATACAAGGGTTGTATTTGTGGCAGCAGCAGCAGCAGTCTTCTCTACATTTACGTACCTGGTCCTTGGCTCTAGAGTGACACAACGCGCTCATATCACACCCACCATGAACGGCTGTAGACACAACACAACAATCACCAACTCGCGCCGGTGGGGTTCAAGGCGCCGCTGAAGCAGTGCTATGCCACGCTCTGCGCAAACTTCGTGTTGTGGCAGAAGCTTGCTCGTATCATGCATCTCACATACGGACTTGTTCGACATCTCGAATCCATCGTTGCTCTTATTATATTCAAACACTGATTGATGTACCAGTAGCAGCTGCAGCAGCACTACGCGAGGTCGCCGATGATCTAAACTGTATGCCGAGCTTCGAAGTTGGAGCTGTTGCTTCTGCCTCTCTACTGCTGTGTTATGCTGTTCTTGCTGGGGCTGGTGCTGCTGCTAACCGTGCTGCCGCTTGCTACGTGGTTGGGATGGCGGCGTCAGCATTGCCGTTTTCTCCGCCGTTGCCGCCGCAATCTGTTTGCTGTCGCTATCACAAGTACACATTATTTTGGGTATATTCGGTATTGTACGTACCGAAGTATACCGGGGGTATTTTCTCGGTAAATACCGGTACCTGACACTTGGGTAAGGTCGGTATTTATCCAATACCGGTACCGGACACTTCGGCAAGTTCGATAATTTTTCAATACCGGTACCCGACAATTCGGTAAGTTCGGTATTTTTTCAATACCGGTACCCGACACTTCGGTAAGTTCGGTATTTTTTCAATACCGGTACCCGACACTTCGGTAAGCTCGGTATTATTTCAATACCGGTACCCGACACTTCGGTAAGTTCGGTATTTTTCCAATACAGGTACCTGACACTTCGGTAAGTTCGGTACGCTCACCTAAATATACCCCGGGTACCGGTATACCCTCGTCCGCAATACCGGTATTTTCTCGGTAGTGTGCTTAATACCCTACCGAACACTTCGGGAAGTTCGGTACTTTTTCAATACCGGTACCGGACACTTCGGTAAGTTCGGTACTTTTTCAATACCGGTACCGGATATTTCGGTAAGTTCGGTACTTTTGCAATACCGGTGCCCGACACTTCGGTAAGTTCGGTACGCGCAACAAATATACCCCCGATACCGGTATACCCTACAGAAATTGTGCTTTGGAAATATGTGTGTACAACATCACGATCAAATTCCAAGAAACAGTGTGGACGTTTTGACTTTTGTGGTATCGCAACCGAGGCGGTCAGCCCTGCGCCCGTTCTCGAACAGCTAGCCAAGCAATTGGAGCGTTCGATCGGAACAGCAGTGTGGTAGGATTAGGGTAAGGACACAGGGTATCCCTAGCCAGGTCAGCCTATTGAACAGGTATTCGTTGGTACTCACGTGTGCTGTTTGTTCAGATATAGACGAAGAGCAGTGTTGTTCCTTTCCCAAGATGAAAGACTGAAAGAGCAGAAGGCTTGGTCGCCGTGGAGCTGGGAACCCCTGGTTCCCATCGAAGATAAGCCTTCCAAGTACTACCAATACTATTCTTATACCTGATGCCAGGTATTTACCAACGTTTCCACATCATTCCAGCAGTACCGTAACACTAGCCCAATCTGATGAGCCGTATATGCAGAAATATTATAAATTCGTGGAAACCCCGATTCCACGAACTAAAACATGAGTCGAAGATGCAGCTCCTCAAAACCCACTCCCACCCCTCTCAACGGCAAGGCTACGAAGCTGACCAGGGAACGTCAAAATAAACAAAGGTTGGAACCGAAAGTAATGCAGTCCTGGTACATCAGCTGCCCCCCGGCTCGAGAGCGGGGGGGTCGGTAGGACTAACAAGGCCGGAAAGCTAATTACTCCAAAACTCCTCGAGACCAGGCCCAATACATTCCGAGAGCGTGTCCTGTGCCTCAAGTGAGTGGGCCGATTACCCAGACTAGCCCCGGTGTTGAGCGGGGGGGGTCGGCAGGACGATATACGCAAGAAATGCCCCCCAAATCCGTCCCAAAAACAATTCAGTAAATGGTAGCAGATACTGAGAAGAAAAACAGCCCGACCCAAGGACTTGGAAAACTTCATAAGAACAAAATACTAGGGAATCCCGCCCCAACCCCCAGAAACAAAACGGGAAAATAATCGAGCCCAGCGGCGATGCGAAAATTCAGCGATCCACGCCTGCGCCTCGTGATTAATCTACGTTACGCTGGACTCCCTGTGTAAACGCGCTAGCTAAGTGTACTCACAGGCACCAAGACCCGCGTAGAGCTCCTTTTAAAGTCGTGTTGCACGCCGGAGAAAGAGGGAGCTTGATCGGTCCCGGGTCGTCCAAATATCGAACGAAATATAGGACGCGTTGATTTTCTCAAGCGACCACAGACCGACGTCACCCTTGTACCAGAAGTGGGCCCCGTTGGGAAGCACGGCAATACTGTATCGGCGAAGCCATTCGACGTGTGGTACGCAGCCACAGCCGGGAGCCAGGAAACGTTCGCCATTGCTCCGAGAAAGCTCCCGTTGCGCGGCGCCAATTCGCATCCGACGGTACAGGCGGTTGGTTTGTCGGTGCTGGTTCGGGGTGCCGGCCGGAGTAGCGAAGAATTTCACGGCGAGAGAGGTGACGGTCCATTTCCAGGACGGGCGAGACAGTCTCGTCCAGTGCGTCTCGTGCATCACCGCAATGGCACCGCCACCTCGGCCCCGAATCGACTGGTGTCCAGTAATTTTCTCCACTTCGAGTCGTGGAGAGGAATGGAAACGTCGTCCTCGGTGACGTGGCAACGGAGATTTTTTTTTGAGAAGTTCTTGAGCACGTATTGCGTCAACCCCGCTGGCAAATACTTCGGCATGTCGCTGTGGTCGTGGGGGTTGGCGCAGGGCTTGCAGGGCTGCACTGACACGCGCCTGCGAGCATCAGCGCCGGGCACGTCAGAAGGCAGATCCAAATACAGGAGCTTAGTACCGCGAGGGGATTTGTCCGGGGTGTCCGCGGAGGAGCAGGGGCCAACTGCAAGGACTTTTTAAGGGCCCGTCCAGTTCAGCGACAGCTTGGCCTTGAGGACCTTGGCGTCCGTGTCAGTCTTGGCACCTTGGCGAATGGTGGCTGCCGTATAGCACACCCACGCCCAGCCGCCAACGACGAATTTGGGGACCGAACGCAGGGCCCCGGAGAGGGTGGAGTTGCGCCGGTTCATGCGAGCAACTGTGAGGGCGTAGTGTTCGCGAACGATACTATACGCAGGCTGCGGGCGATCCGTCGCCAGGTTGCAGTACGCGAGGTGATCGCGGGCCAAACTTTGGTGGCTGGCGACTCCAGCGCGCTCGAAAATCGTGAGAGGAAGGCGAGGAAGCCGACCCATGTGGACCTCGTTGGGAGCCAAACCCGTGGCAGCGCTGACCGAATTGTTGTACGCAAATTCGACGTGGGGGAGCTGTTCATCCCAATTGTTCCGAAGCTCGTTGACGACCATCGCCAACATTTGGGCCATCGTGTGATTGACAGGTTCCACCCCACCATTGCCGTTAGGGTGGTAGGAGCTCGTGGCGAGTTTCCGCACCCCGAGAAGCTGAGAGACGACTTGCGAAAGCTTCGAGCAAACCTGGAGGCCGTTGTCCGAGAGTGTGCTGCGGGGGCATCCCCAGAGGGGAATATACTTGTTGATGAGGATGTTTGCCGTGTCCTCAGCGGTGAATTCGGCCGCGATGACAGCGAGCATGTCGGCGCGGCGACTGAAGCGGTCAGTGAAGAGCAATATGTAAGTGTTGCCTCGGGGCGTGATCGGGAGAGGGTCGAATAATCGACGCTGACAGCGATGCCGGGCCCTTCGGAGAAATAGCCGCCGACGCCAAATGTGATGTGATTAGGGTAAGGACACAGAATATCCCTAGCCAGGTCAGCCTATTGAACAGGTACTCGTTGGTACTGGCGTGTGCTGTTTGCTCAGATATAGAAGAAGCGCAGCTTTATTCCTTTCCCACGATGAAAGACTGAAAGAGCAAAAGGATTGGTCACCGTGGATCTGGAAACCCCTGGAGCTGAAGAAGAGTTAAGTCTTGAGAGCGGTGGCCTCGGTGCCTTTCCTGATCCTGACACCGTGGCGAATGGTGGCAACGGTGTTGTAGATCCACACCCAACCCTCGACGTAAAACAGAGGGGGAAGACGGAGGGCGTCCATGATGGAGGCGTGGCGGTGGTTGAGACGCGATACGTAGATGACGTGGAGTTCCCGGATGGAGCGATAGACGCCTTGTTGGCGAGCGGTGGCGAGGTCGGTGTAAGCTAGCTTGTCCCGGGTGAGGCTTTGATGCCCACCAATGTTGAGCGGGTCGAAGACAGTGAGGGGTGAAGGTGAAGCAGACGGCCCCGCGTACTTCATTGGGGGTCAGCCCAAATGGTGGCGCTGACGGACTTGTGATAGGCTCTCTCGATGTGCGGCAGTTGTACGTCCCAATCGGTTTGTCGGTGATTGTCGACCATGGCGAGTATTAGAGCCATAGTGTGGTCGACGCGCTCGACGCCGCCGCCGGTGCAGGGATGGTAGGAGCTGGTGGCAATGTTGTTGATGCCGAGGCGCTCGTAGGGGGTGCGAGAATGTTTGGAGCAGAACTGGAGCCCATTGTCGGAAAGGAGAGCAAAGGGTCATCCCCAGAGAGGGATGTAGCGGTCGACGAGGATGTCGGCCGTGCCGGAAGCGGTCAACCCAATCTCAGTATCGGCGTACATGTCGGCTCAGCCGCTGAAACAGCCGGTGAAAAGGAGGTTATGTGGGCATTTCCCCGAGGCGTAATGGGTAGCGGGCCGAAATAGTCAACGCTGAGGAGAATTCCGGGGCCGTTTGGTGGTGGCAAGGAAAGGGTAGGCAAGCGAACTGTTTGGAGCGAAGTCTTGCTCGCCTGTCGCTTGAGGCGGCGGCGGAGGAACCAGTGGGTGGAGATGTTCCTGCCGATCCACCAATAGAAGCGCACAAGCATGCTGAGTGCCCGAGCAATACCCAAATGGCAAGACGAGCAACACCCAAACGGCAAGAAGTGAGGATATGGCATGTGTGCAGGACCCACGGGTACATCAACACCGGAACGTAGACGCGAGGGGGTGTGGGGAGGGGCGGGCACGGGGCCGTACGGGCTTGTCCCGATGAAGTCGTGTGCGGTCGGTGGTACGAGAAGAACGGTGTCGTCGTCGGTGGTATGTAGCTGGCCGTTAGCGGCGAGGGCAAGGACCTTCGGAAGGAGTTGGATGACGGGTCGAGGGGGTGTAGTCGAAGAGGTTGACCAGTGGAGGTGAAGGTGAGCCCAGCGAAACCAAACGGGGGGTAGCGGAACAAAGGGGCTCAGCGCGTTGTTCGCGCGCCCAGTCGGTATAGGCGTAGTGCTTGACGCAGGAACGAAGGTGCAGATCGTCATTAGGCTCGACGACGGGTTTTGGTAGTCGAGGTGGTTGAGTAGTGGGGGGCGGAGGGTGGAGGCCTTGGGGTTGCGGGCTGTAGCGAGGGAAGAACCACTGGTGGCGTAGTACTGTATATGGTCGCAGTCGAGGGCATGTCTTGTGCGGCGCTGCGGCGAGCTGCAGCCGGTCGCCGGAGCAGTCCAGGTCCGTAGCTGGTTCAGGGAGGCGGAAAAGAAAGTCAGCATTGCCATTGATCGAGTCTTTCCGGTATTCCAGGATGTAAATCTAGGCGGAGAGGACCTCCAACCAGCGCTGGACGCGAGCGTTATGCTCGCCGACCTTGGTGGTATTCTCGAGCGCTATGTCGTCGGAGTAGAAGAGGAGCTTGGTGGACCAGAGGTGACCGCGGAGGCGTATGATGGCCCAGACGACGCTACCGGCTTCGAGGTCGAGAGGAGTCCAGGATTGTTCGTTTGTGAGCGGGGTACGGCTGATAAAGTCGATGGGACGGAGGGAAGCGTCGGTTTGGTCTTGGTCGAGGTTTGCACCAAAATCGTCGATGTTGGCGTCGCAGTAGAAACGAAAGGGACGGGAGTTGTCGGCGACGGCGTCCCAGTCCGGGTAGATCAAAACCCGAGGGGCAGCGAGTTCGGTGAGGATCTGGACGGCGATGGTTTCCATTTCCGGGGTAAAAACGATTTTACCACCTCGCTTGAGCAGGGGGCTGATAGGACAAAGCCGAGTGGAATGAAAGGTTCTCCAGGAATTTACCGTAGTACTCAATGCCTCCGATGAATGGACGGATCTGCTTGATGTTTTTGGACATGGGCATCTCAGTGGATTCGGTGACCTTGTCGGCGTTAAGGCTAACACCGGAAGAGGAGATGGTGTGTCCCAGGAAATCGTGATCGGTAGCGCCAAGCTTGGTTTTGGAAGGGAGGGACGTTTGAGGTTGTGCTTTCGAAGGCGTTCGAAGGGGGAACGGATGTTGGCGACATGGGCCGCGGGGTCGGGGTCGAAAAACTTGGCGTCGTCAAGGTAGGCTGCTACATGGTCGAGGTCGCAGATGACCTCATCAGTGACCTTAACGAACCAGCTGGGCGCGGCGCTGTTGTCTTGAGGCATGACGGGCCACTCGAAGAACCGACTAAACGTGCAGACGGCTGTCAGGGGCATTGCGTCCTTGTCGATGGTAATGTGGTGGAAGGAAGACACGAAATCGACCGAGGAGAAAAATGCGCCCTTTGCCCAAAGAGTCGAGGACCTCGTCGACGCGTGGGATGGGGAGTTGGCCAAGGGAGCTGATGGCGTTAAACGTTTTCCAATTTTCCGTTGTCCGGACATTGTCGTCTTTCTTGGGGGTAGCGACCATGGGGTTGGTGCGCGGAGAAGTCGAATGCTGGATGGGACCTGCGGCCCGGTATTGGTCGAGTACAGCATCGACATCTTTGATGAGGATGGGATTGATGCGCAAAGGGTGGGAAAACATGGGGGCGCTATCCGGAGGGATGGAAGTATTGAACGGGATAAGGGATCACGAGCCAACGTCAGTTCTGAACGTCGAGAAAACCCCCGGCGAAATCGTACAGGACGTCGTCCAGAGCTGCGAGGACCGAAGGAGGCCAGCCGGGCCCGTGGAGGTCCAACGTGATGTCGTTCAAGTGGAGGGAGAGCTGATCCCCGGCGTGGAGAAAGCTTGCTCCTTGCTCGTTGCTCAGGCGTTCAAGTAGCTCGGGGCAGGATGCATTCGGGTGGTCGATAAGGGTCAGTCCGTCGTGGGCCCCAGGGATATGTTTGTGCAGGGCGTGGACGTCGGTGGTGTGGGGGCCCGGCGGTGGTTCCACAGAGAGGGCTTGGAGGGCTAAAAGATCGAAACTTGTATGAGCATACTAATCAGGGACCAAATAGGCGTAGTAAAAAATCCTGGAATACTATATGTTTTTTGTGTATGTGATGCGGTCCCTGTTACTGGTCCTCAGGCTTCAATTTTTTAGTGTTCTCGAGTGGCAGTGCAACGAGTCGTACGGCACGGGCGCAAGATGCATATACTACGGTAGAGATGTACCATATTTTTGCCTCATAAGGGTGGTCACTTATCACTTCAGGAGCGCTATACCTCAACCCAAACAAAGAACTGATTTGGGAGGGAAATGGTACGTATATACATACCCGATGAACGATCCCACGGCCCCAAGAATAAAATAAAAATATAATTGCAACACAACAAGAATTAAATACCGACCACTTTGGGGGTTAAGGAACGCCGTCGTTCAGAAAGGGTTTCAGTCAAAAAGGGCTACCTCTGTCGGGGCATGCGTGCTGCTGGGCTCTCGCGCTGTTCCTAGACGGCTGATATCTCCCTATTACGGAGGACCTTAGAGCAAACAGGACCAGATATTGTTAGTAAACAAATAACAGGTAAATATACGCAGGGTTTTTTTGTGTACCCCGTACGTAGGTCCCTACTCAGTGTGGTCCACCGTACGTAATTGAAAGAGTTGTCATTGTTCTAACCACTATCCCTTATATGCCTTATATCTCTCGTGTCCCATATATCCCTTGTATCTCTTATGTCCCATATATCCCTTATATCCCGTATACCAGGTATCCCTTATCTCCCTTATCATATCCCTTGTATCCCTTACATCCCTTATATCCCTTAAACCTCTTATATCCCATATATATATATTGCACGGCCAAGGAACGGGTTGGCGTGCTTATTCCACAAGTGTGTGTGTACTGGTCGGGACGATGTCGGGCGGTGTGGCTGGTGTTGTTGTTGTGTCGGGGTGGGGGGGGTGCGGCGGCAAAAACCGTGCCCAGCACGGGACTGTCTGTCGAGCAGAATCTGTGATGCAGCCCGCGCATAACCGTAAAGAAACAACTCCTTACCAAAGCACGCTACCCATCTTGATGCTGTGTTTCACCGCCGTGGTGCTCGTAAACAGACGTGGTGCTTGTAACACTCCCACGGCAGTAGAGCAATGTCGCTATAACAGTACACTGAGGGCGTGTCTTAACTCAATTCCTCTAAAAGGCATCGGAACGCTTGGAACGCTTGGAACGGGACGGTATCCACACAAATATTTGCTGCTAATTGGTTATCAACATCGAACAGATTCCAAGCGTTCCCACACAGGGAGGGAGGGACGGAGCGAGGGAAAGAGGGAAGCGGGAAGAAGAAAGCTGTGGCTTGGAAAGACTCTGCTCGTACTCGTAGGTTGATTCGTCCGGCTTGATGTTGTGCTTGGAACGAGTTCTAGGTTGATTCGGCCGGCTTGATGCTGTGATGCTGTGCTTGGAACGAGTCCGACTTGTGCATACTTTGAAAGTTTCGAATGATGAATGGTTGAAAAATATTTAGTATTTCAGGGAGGGACGCACCCAACTGGAGCAGTTAATTTTCGAATGGTTCAAAGTTTTAAAAATCGACGTGTTAGACTGATGAATGATTGAACAATTTCGCCAAAGACATCCGACACGTTAGAAGCAATGATGTCAGGTCAAGTAAGGGGAACTTGCGCTGTCAAGGGTGTAGGGCCGAGTGTTTTAACACTAAAACCTAGTAGTATGGTGTCAGTCAAGGCCCTGTCTGTCAAGGGGTTGAAGGTGCTGTGTCGTGACATCTTTGAATCGAGGGGTGACAGGGAATAGGAGAGGAGGGAGCAGAGGGGGAGGGAGGAGGGGAGGATGGTAGGGATGGGGCGGCGGCGCGGAGGGAGGGACGGAGAGAGGGAGGGACGGAAGGCGGGAGAGGGAGAGGGCGAGCGAGGGAGGGAGGGAGCGAGAAAGCGAGACTGGGACGGAGGGAAAAGCCTTCGCCACCTGATCACTCCCAGCACAGATGAATGCATGACGCTGTCCAAACATGAATTTCGTTAATCCGATTCCACTTGAAACTAGACACTGGCCTCGGGCGAGCGATTGCTGCTGCTCGGCCCGCCACTCCGTTTGGGATGCTGGCAGCCAACTCTGATTACTCCACACACAGGGCACCCCATTAGGTATGGTCTGGACCATGACGATCGCCTCCTCGAGGGCTTTCGACGTGTTGCGTGCGGTACGGGTGTAGCAGTTTTGAAATAATGTTTTTCCGTGGGTGACCTTACACTGACTCTCATGGGACAGACAGACAGACAGACAGACAGCTAAATTTATTCGGGTCTAGAAACCACAAGTTACACTTGTGGAATAGTCTTCATATATCCCGTATATCCCTTGTATCATTCATGTATCCCTTATATAATTTTGATATTCCTTAAAAGAGGTTCAAAGCGGGTCCAAAGCGGGATCAACGGGCGGCGTTACGTTCGGGGCGGGAATGGACACTGATTGGCCTTCATACACCCGTACTACCTCCTTTTACGTACGTACTTTCCTCGAGTTTGGATGGGGAAGTTGGCATTCACGTACGTACTCTCCTAAAGTTTTGATGGGGAAGTTGACAAAAAACAACAGCACGGCAACTAGAAAAAACCTCGGTGGGAGGGGGGGGGGGTACTTCATGTTTACGCATGGCCGTAGTCGTATGACCATAGACCCTCGCATCCCTACGATGGCGGGACGGAGCATGTCCGGTTTTCACCAACCAAGCAGACAAAGTAGCAGCTGCAGCAGCACTACGCGAGGTCGCCGATGATCTAAACTGTATGCCGAGCTTCGAAGTTGGAGCTGTTGCTTCTGCCTCTCTACTGCTGTGTTATGCTGTTCTTGCTGGGGCTGGTGCTGCTGCTAACCGTGCTGCCGCTTGCTACGTGGTTGGGATGGCGGCGTCAGCATTGCCGTTTTCTCCGCTGTTGCCGCCGCAATCTGTTTGCTGTCGCTATCACAAGTACACATTATTTTGGGTATATTCGGTATTGTACATACCGAAGTATACCGGGGGTATTTTCTCGGTAAATACCGGTACCTGACACTTGGGTAAGGTCGGTATTTATCCAATACCGGTACCGGACACTTCGGCAAGTTCGATAATTTTTCAATACCGGTACCCGACAATTCGGTAAGTTCGGTATTTTTTCAATACCGGTACCCGACACTTCGGTAAGCTCGGTATTATTTCAATACCGGTACCCGACACTTCGGTAAGTTCGGTATTTTTCCAATACAGGTACCTGACACTTCGGTAAGTTCGGTACGCTCACCTAAATATACCCCGGGTACCGGTATACCCTCGTCCGCAATACCGGGGGGGGGGGGGGGGGGGGGGGGGGGGGTGAAAATCAATTCCAGGTCCCTTAAGGCCGGACCTGTTCACGTACACTTCGTTTTTGTTTCTAGTCTGCAACCTCTGAGCAAGGACAAGGTATTGCTGCGGGTCAATACGCACTCGTTTCATCACGCGTCTTTTGAAGGTGCCAAGACTCTACAAGGTCCTGCGGATCAATATCAATAAGCACGTGCTGTTTCATCCGCAGTCTTCGGAAGTAACTACTCGTAGTCGAGATTCTAAAAGGTCCTGCGGGTCAGTTTTATGTAACTGTTTCATCCCGCACCCTTAGAATCTAAAAGGTCCTGCGGGTCAATAATGTTGAAATTCTTTCACCCCGCACCCTTTGTGGTGTATGTAGTCGAAATCCTGCGAACGAGAAAAAATATACCGGTATGTACGTGTTTTATTCTTCATCCTCAGGAGGAGTAGGTCGGGGGTCTTGCGGCTCAATACGCCAAAAAGGAAAACGGGGTAACTCTCAATCAAAACTACATATATAAGGGCCCCAAAAGGGAAGCCTACGCGAAAACAGCACATGGTTCTCCTAACCTTAAACCCATTCAGAACGGAAAAAAAACGTCCCACACTAATTCCAAGTAGTTTGTCCCCAAATTTGTGGGACCAGTTCTTAAGGTGGCACGGTGGACCAATGCGCCAGAACTCAAAAATATAAGCAAAATACAAAACGTATTGACCGGGTACCCAGGTATTTCTAAAAAACAAACCTTAGCAGCAGCAACAGCAGCAGGTAGTATAATACAAGTAGTATCAAAAACACGAAGTTCTATGATACTCTCGGCCCCAACATTTCTGGGCGGCGCACGCGGACAAAAAAAGAAGAAAAAACACGACGAAACATGTAATAAGCAACAACCACCTGGGAACCCCTGGTTCCCATCTAGGATCACGCCTTCCAAGTACTACAAATACGATTCAAATACCTGATACCAGGTATTTACAATGCGTTTCCACATCATACCAGCAGTACCATAACAAACACACGACGACAACAACAAAGAAAAAGTGAGACACGCACAACAACCCAAAATCAGCTCTTCTTGGATAAAAAACAAGAAAAAAAAACTGACAACCCTCCACGTAAGGTATACACAATAATCATCAACTGAAAACCGACACAACAAGTATCAAGGGAAAAACCTGCACAGCTAACTCTCATCAACACTGCATGACGCACAATATATCATAGAACAAAAAGAACAAAAAGAACCAAAGAAACGGAGAAAGCCAGTGCAGGGTCCAATCAAATCAAATCTGCGTGCGAACGAAAAGTCGCGATTTGTTTTTTATTGTTTCGCGGACGACGACCAGCGGGAGGACAACACGTTTTGACGGAAAACAACGACCCGCCGACGACGCCAATGTGGGGCGGAGCCCCTGGCAGGCTCTCTCTTATGCGGTTGTGGTGTGGAGGACACACCGAGGTGGGTTGGTGTCTCGGGTCTTCACGGAACGGAGTGGGCAACCTCTGGTTGGCCTTGAACTTGTGTGTAATAAGGCGGTACTATCTAGGGGAAGGGGACCTGGTATCCACAAACACACAAACAAAAAATCCCGCCCCCACAGACTGACCCCCGTTTTCCTATACCTAACAATACTGCAAGGCGAGGGTTCACAGGCAACAGGTACATGAGACGCATGCCAACACTACCGAAGGGGGTATAGTAGCACCTAAAAATCTGAAGCTCTTTCTCTCCCTTGGCGAGCTCTGTACGCTGTACTAAAAGTGAAGTCACCCGAAAAAAAAGTTGTTTTTTTTCATGAGAGAAAAAAAAAGCCAAAAAAAAACAACCCGATGATCAAAATCTCAAAACGCCGAGCTATATACCTGGCATATTAGTAGCTGTATCACGACTATCACAGTAACCCTGAAACTGTTTGTGCTCTGAATGTGAAACTGAAGGAATTCAATCAAGCGCGGGTGTTTTTTTTCTAAGAGAAAAAAAAGCTGAAAATGCAAACCGGTGATCAAAATCGCAAAAAGGCCTACGTGGCTATTAATAGGTGTATCACGAATAGTATCGTCAACAAAACACACACTATTAATATTAATAACGAAAATCCCAACAACAGTGATTTAATGACCCATTCAGAACTAAAAAATGTATCCCACACTAATTCCAAGTAATTTGTCCACAAAAACGGGGGACCGGTTCTTAAGGGGATAAGGAGCATAACAAAATAGTCAAAAGTCGGAAATATTCGCCTCCTAAGGCCAAAAAAAGATAAAATGCTACCCTTAACGAAGCACGCCTCCATGGTGAAACAAAACGCCGCTCACCCCTTCGCCCCATACCCTTCACCTATGCACCATCACTATTCGTATCGTTGTGAAAATTCCGTAAAGGACAGTGCTTTTCCGGGAAAATAATAGTTTCGGCAACAAATAAACAAAACAAAACAAAACAAAACAAAACGAAACGAAACAGCACAGAACGAAACAAAACAAAACAAAACAAAACGAAACAAAACAAAACAGCACAGAACGAAACGAAACAAAACAAAACAAAACAAAACAAAACAGCACAGAACGAAACGAAACAAAACAAAACAAAACAAAACAAAACAAAACAAAACAAAACAAAACAAAACAAAACAAAACAAAACAAAACAAAAAAAACCCAGAACAAAACAAAACAAAACAAAACAAAACAAAACTTTTTCCGAGAAAAACAACGCCAAAAAACAAACTCCGTACGTATCCCCCGGTACTCGTGTTTACGTACAAAAACTACTACTGGTATTTGTTATGCTGCGCACGCTTCTTCTTGCTGTAGTCGCTTGATACGATCACAAAAATTGTCATAGTTTTGGCCGATTATACATGGTCCCAAAAACAAACAAAAAAAGTATCAGCACCCGGGGGGGGGGCCACTTCGAATACACACCCCGTCCCGGCTACATTTTCCGTGGGGGTGTATCTATCATCTACCCCCCCCCCTTCCTCCTCCTCGTCCTCCTCCTCTTCCTCCGGCGCACCCAAAATTTCACAACAACAAAAAATGCCTTCAAATCCCGTTCAAAACTGCTCCCCATCATCGGAGATGAACAAAATGGGAGTAGACTATTCATCCCCTTTGCAGCAGCGGTAAGAAGGATAACACCCCGCGAATAGGAAATCCCGGTCCCCCCCTCCCCCCCCCTCCCCCCCCTCTCCAAAGTAACACCTCGTGTGCTCCTTGATCGCGACCCAACACACTTCATTCTGTGCCCTCACCACATGAAAGAGCTGCAATTAGGCAAACCTTTCCGAACGACTGAGCTCCCGACGTGAGCAACTACCCGCTAGTGCGATGCGTTTACGAGTATACACAGGTATACATGGGTATATTTTTAAGGCTGCATACGTTCTTCCAAGTGATGTTTCGGGTGAGAGATATGGGGCTCCTGATGTGAGAAGTGCACAATATAAGGCACCACCCCTACAATAAGGCGCCACCCCTATAATAAGGCGCCACCCCTATAAGGCACCACTGTTATAAGGCACCATCCCCATAAGGCACCACCCCTATAAGGCACCACCAGTATAACACACCACCCCTGCAGTGCACCACCCCTATATTAAGGCACTACTACTATAAGGCACCACCCCTATAAGGCACCACCCATATAAGGGCATTTCTCCCACCGCCCCAAAAATAACACCGGGTGCTCATCAATCGCATGTGAGGAGCTTAAACACAAAACAAAAATAAGGCATCACCCCTATAAGGGCCTTTCTCCCACCGCCTCAAAATATCACCGGGGTGCTCATTAATCGCATGCGAGGAGCTTAAACACAAAACAAAAATAAGGAATCACCCCTATAAGGGCCTTTCTCCCACCGCCCCAAAATATCACCGGGGTGCTCATTAATCGCATGCGAGGAGCTTAAACACAAAAAAAATAAGGCATCACCCATATAAGGGCCTTTCTCCCACCGCCCCAAAATAACACCAGGGTGCTCATTAATCGCATGTGAGGAGCAAAAAAACAAAAATAAGGCACCGCCCCTACTAGGGCCTTTCTCCCACCGCCCCAAAAATAACACCGGGGTGCCCATTTAATCGCATGAGAGGAGCTTAAACCAAAAATAAGGCACGATCCCTGTAAGGGGCTTTCTCCCACAGCCTCGAAATAACACAGGGGTGCTCATTTAATCGCATGAGAGGAGCTTAAAAACGAAAATAAGGCACCACTCTTATAAGGGCCTTTCTCCCACCGCCCCAAAACAACACCGGGGTGCTCATTAATCGCATGTGAGGAGTTTCTTTTAAAAAAGGCACCACCCCTTTAAGGGCGTTTCTCCCACCGCCCCAAAATGACACCGGGGTGCTCGTTAATCGCCATACCAGAAATTAAATGAACTCATTGAAGCTGTCGTCCATATGCAAGTCCGCCTCAGAGGCGGTTCTTAGCAGGATGCAGCTCACCCTCCATGCGACTCGCCCAATACCTCACGGCGCTTTGCGCTTGGTGCTAGCAATGTCTGCCTGGTCGTTGAAAACCCGACATGCTCCGTCCCGGCATTGTAGGGATGCGAGGGTCTATGGTCATAATGAGAGGAGCTTAAAACAAAAATAAGGCATCACCCGTGTAAGGGCACTTCCCCTACCGCCCCAAAACAACACCGGGGTGCTCGTTAATCCCCCCCCCCCGCCCAACCCTGCGTACCTGATTTTGCTCCGCTTTGGTGCTGACGATCTCATGTTTCCATAACTCCAGCAGCTGCACCGCGTTGGGGGTGGTGTCTAGGTACATGAAGCACGTGCACTTATTGATGGGCTTGCCGTCAATCTGCAGCATAGCCTCGGCCTGGCATAAGACAAAAAACAAACAAACAAACAAACAAACAAAACAAAACAAAACAAAACAAAACAAAAACAAAAGGAGGAGGACGGTTTACTAGTGTGGTGAAATTTAAGGTATACTATATTAAATATATATATATATGTACACCCGATCAAAAGGGGAAACAAAAAAAAAAAAAAAAAAAAAGCTTTTTTCCAAAAACCCCCCCCCCCCCCCCCCCCCCTTTATGAATGAATGGCTTTCTATATAATCTCAGGAGAGAAAAAAAAAGGGTTTCCATCTCTCTAACCCTCTTACGGGTGACCAAAATGACACCGACTGTCTAGAGCGCATATTATAGCGTGGGTAAGAAAAATCCGACGAAAGTTGACGAGGGAAGAAAGTGCTGAAATCTTCTCGGGATAAAAACCAAGGCGGGAGAGGAGCTTACTTTGTGACCCCGGATCTGAGTTACGACTAGGGAGGGAGAAAGACGGAAGTGCGAAGATAATGAATGGGATGGAAAAAAAAAAAAAAGTAAACAGGACTTACGGTACACAAACAAACAAAAAACTACCAGGTATATATTTACCTATTTTTACGAACAACATTTGGTCCTATTTACTATATGGTCCTCCATAACAGCGCTCGTGTCGATCAAGTCAGCACACTGTTACTACGGTAGAAGGGGGGGGGGGTCATGTATTCTAGGTGCTTGTTTTTCACCTGCATAGCGCCGCTCGGCCTAGTGACTGCTTTTTACTGCGTTGTATTCATAACCATTTTTTTTGTTGTTTTTTGTTGTTTTATACGAAGGCACCACCATCTTTTTGAGGTTTTGTTACGCAAACGCCAACAAACTTTGTTTAGGTCCGAATGCGGTAGACATCAAGGCACCAACCGTAGTGGGGAGGAGGGAAAAGAGCCTGCTTTGTGGCTCCGAATTTCAGTTATATATTCGGAGCCACTCGTCCGAGTGGCCAAAACCCGGTAGTGAAAATATGGGTACCCCCCCTATCGAAGCACCAGTCGCTGCGTACAACCTCCCTCCTCCCCAAGTAACACGGGACAAGTAACCGAGGGTACGTAGAACACGTACCAGCCCCAAAACGAGTGTTATAGTTCATTCTAAACAATCTCAAGAAAAAAAACGAAAAAACAAAAAAGATGGCCCTCTTTCTCTCTACTTACCTTTAGCGTGTGTCAATCAAGTCAGCACACCGTACAATACAGGTTAGCCCATTCAGAACTGAAAAAAAAATCCCACACTGATTCCAAGTAGTTTGTCCCCAAAAACGGGGGCCAGTTCTTAAGGGGTTAACAACCTTCGGACTAGGCACGTACGGCCCCATTTTTTTTCTTTTTCTTTTTTTCCATCCCATTTATTATCTTCGCCCTTCCTTTCTTTTTCCTCCCTATTCATAGTCGTAACTCAGATCCGGGGTCACGAAGTAGGCTCCTCTCCCTCCTGCCCCACTACGGTTCTTGCCTTGCATTTTTATCACGAGAAGACTTCAGCTTTTTTTTCCTTCCCTCGTCGACTCGCATCGAATTGTGCCATGGGTAACACAAAAAAAAAACCGGCCCAACAAACGGGCTAATGCGTGGGTAAGCAAAATTCGACGAGAGTTGACGAGGGAAGAAAGTGCTGAAATATTATCGCGATGAAAATGCAAGGCAAGAACCGTAGTGGGGGAGGAGGGAGAGGAGCCTACTTTGTGACCCCGGATCTGAGTTACGACTAGGGAGGGAGAAAGACGGAAGTGCGGAGATAATAAAGGGGATGGACAAAAAAACAAACAAACAAACAAACAAACAAACAAGCTCACCCCAGTGTTGTTCTTGGCGGCGTTGGGGAGGAGGGGCAAGGGGTTGCCCCGCCAGACCATGTCAACGTCTGTCCAGAGCACCTTGAAGCCCTGGCCCAGGATGGAGAGGAGTATGTCCGGTCTGACCACCGTCTCTCCCTTGAAGATGCCATCGCCCCACTGGCCAGCCTTGATGGCTCGGTGCCGCCCCTTGCCGTTAAAATAAAATAAATAAAAAATAAAACGAGTCAGAGGGAAAGGGGAACCGAAACAGACAATCATGACGTGAGGGTATATATACATACGTAGATAGAAGGCGCGCCCTATTATGTGCAGGAGCAACCGGCGAAATAAAATGTGCAGGCTGTTGTGTGTGGTCAATTTCTACCTTCCCCGTCGGCGACCCAGACCAAGCCAACCCCAGGCATAACCCGAACCCTAACCCGAACCCGAACCAGAACCCTTTGGGGGGCACGAGGTCGGCAGGGGCAGCCACCCGGCTCCGCCGCGCGTGTTTTAATGGCGTTTTTCCAAAAAACAAAAAGCATGCGGCCCGAAAGGCCAGCCTCACCCAATGAAACCGGGACCCTGCACAAAACGCTTCGCCGGTTGCTCCTGCACATAGTGTTGGCCATAACGGTTCGTCATAAGTCGCACCCATGTTTGATGTGCCTGATCGTGGCAACGTGTGATGTATTTAACTGGGTATTCCGCCCCCGACTGATGAGTTTGATCGTGCGGCCGCGTGTTTTGATGGCGTTTATCCGAAAAAAAAAACATGCGGCCCAAAAGGCCAGCCTCACCCAATGAAACCGGGACCCTGCACAAAACGTTTCGCCGGTTGCTCCTGCACATAGTGTTTGTTGGCCATAACGGTTCGTCATAAGTCGCACCCATGTCTGATGTGTCTGGTCGTGGCAAACGTGTGATTTATTTAGCCGGATGTTCCGCCCCAGACTGATGAGTTTGATCGTGCGGATACGTGGATTCGTGTAACTGGAGATTTGCGGCGGGATTTAGTTTTTTTTCCGAATGGTTTTAGGTATAAATACCATCTGGATGCCTTTTATGGGGTTCTGGGACGAAGGGATGAAAGCCCCTTTGCTTCACTTCACGTCACTACGGTGGTTTATAATATACACCCGGTTCTTCATCTTCTCTCTCGTCTGATGGCAAGCTCCACCCTCTCATCACCCAAACGCACACCGGTGCACGAGTTGAGTTGACCCATTACATATGGCGCGTCTACATATAGAACTAACTATTAACTCGTTTTGGGCTGGTCGAGGTGTTACTTATCCGGAGGTCGCTTACCCGGTGGTTATTTTTATGTTTCTCGTTCTCGCCCGATGGCTTACGTACATACGAGTAGCATCTGGTTCGAGGAACAAACGCCTACTGCTGCTGTGGAACTCCCTTTTTTTTTCTTTTTCTTTTTCCATCCTATTTATTATCTTCGCACTTCTGTCCCTCTCCCTCCATAGTCGTAACTCAGATCCGGGGTCACAAAGCAGGCTCTTCTCCCTCCTCCCCACTACGTACGGGCCTTGATTTTTATCGCGCAGAGGGTTCAGCATTCCCAACGCTCGTCGATTTTCATCGAATTTTGCTAACTCACGCACTTCTCGCTTTCCGCTCGTCAAGATATTTTTTCGCGAGAAAAAAAATCCCTATGAGCATGCACTCGGGGGGGCTCGAACCCACGATCTTGACTCAAACAGGGACGAGATTCACCTGTCATTCCACCGCTTGCGACACCCCCCGGGATTTCAGGCCAACCACAATCCCGAAGGGGAACCTTGTACATATATATATGTGTGCGTGAAAATGTATGTAACCCCCGGATCTGAGCTATTACTACGATGATGGAGAGAGAAAAGAAGGGTCGAAGATAAGGGGCCATATTAACGAGTATAAAATAAATTCAATTCGGAAAAATAAAAATTCAAATTCGCTTTTCATTGGTCAACACACGCACCAGCACCAAAGATTAGGATCTTGGGGTATAATCTTGGGTGGTGGTGCGGGTTCTGACCAATGATAAGCGGATTTGATTTTCTTGTTTTGCCAAATTGTTTTTTTTTGTTTCTTCGTCAAAACGGGCCCTAACAAATGGGATTAAAAAACACACACTCACACATAATCGGGTAGGTACCCGGGTACCCCTGCATAGAGAAAGTACCGGTAATCGGGTACCAGGTATATAGTGTGGGATTTGCTCGTATCACAAAGTCTGATTATCTGATTGTGCCGAATTGTGTGGTTTCTGTAACGGTATTACTGTATATCTACGTAGATTGCGGTGGGATTTATGTTTCCCCGGAGGAGTTACATAAAATTATATGTGGATTCCTTTACAGGGTCCCGGGGAAAAAGGGGATGAGAGGCCCTCTCTTCCTCCCACTACGAGAATTGATACCTTGTTTCTTCTTCTTCTTCTTCTACTCCGCCTCATGGCAAGCTCCACCTGCTCATCACCCAACCGCACCCGGTGTACGATTTGACCCTTAACCTTTTCAGATTCAGAAATGCAATACCTATCCCACCCTAATTCCAAGTAGTTTGTCCCCAAAACCGTGGGACCGGTTCTTAACCAATTCAGAACTCAAAAAACGTATTCCACACTAATTCCAAGTAGTTTGTCTCCAAAATCGTCAGACCGGTTCTTAAGGGGGTAAGGTGGGTAGCCGGGCACCCCCCCAAGAGTACAAGGACCCACCAGGTACAAAACACACACACCGTTGAAAAAACAAAAAGGGAATCTCACCGACTCCCCTCTTGAAATGAGAGCCACGCAACCCGGGGCCATCTCATCCATGTAGTCGAATGACACCTCGTCCATGGCCACGAACAGAACCTGCGAGGCATTTTTCCAACAAGGGGGCGGTCGTGACGGTTACGTTAATAACCCGGTTCAGAAGCGTACCCACGCAACCATGCACCCACGCATGGGTAGGGAGAAAAAATTACAGCCAGTACTTTATGGCAGTAGCATTAGAGTTGTGACACAATCATGCAGTGAGTGGTATTTTAGGCTTTTGTTTATCATCGTAGTCTAACGTCACCTCCCGGCCATATATAGATGGCCACGAACAGAACCTGCGAGGCATTTTTTTAACAAGGGGGCGGTCGTGACGGTTACGTTAATAACCCGGTTCAGAAGCGTACCCACTCAACCATGCACCCACGCACGGGTAGGGAGAAAATTTTACAGCCAGAACTTCACAGCAGTAGCATCAGAGTTGTGACACAATCATGCATTGAGTGGTATTTTAGGGTTTTGTTTATCATCGTAGTCAAACGTCACCTCCCGGCCATATATATGACCACGAACAAAACCTGCGAGGCATTTTTCCAACAAGGGGACGGTTGTGACGGTTTCGTTAAGAACCCGGTTCAGAAGCGTACCCACGCGCGCACCCACGCACCGGTAGGAAGATAAAAACTACAGCCAATATTTCACAGCAGTAGCATCAGAGTTGTGACACAATCATATGCAGTGAGTGCTATTTTAAGCCATTTTTATTTTATAATCGTATTCAAACGTTGTTGAAGATATCTATCGTACATGCTATGATACCTGGTACACACCCGACTGCTGTAGTAGCTATTGTACCACGTAGGCTATCGGTTCGATGTCTTGAACATAGCCGTCTGATACAGTACCGGCCCATAGTCGTCTGATACAGTGCCGGCCCGCTCATAAGAAGCCAGAAATCGGGCTTAGGCTGACTTTCTTATTTGAGAAAGGGGTGTGTCCCACACTAACTTCAGTATAATAGCTGTCGACTTTCTTATTTCCCCCGTAATGTTTAGGCTGGGTTTCTTGTGGGGCACTTTCTCATGAGAGGGCCGGTAGTGTATGCGTAGCTCGTAGGACACAGCTCCGTATACCAACTTCCGAGTAGGTCGACCAAAAACGGAAAACGCTTGTTGGTGACCAAAATCAACGTTTCGCGACTAAACAAAAACACTGTTCCTCATAAACCTAAAAAGTCACATTTCGCGACACTCTCTTCTATAGGAGGAAGAAAGAATAGGCACGGACATTGAGTGGTGTGCTGAATGTGTCAACGTGTGTAGAGAAAAAAACGTTTTTTTTTCGTTAATGTGAAGAAGAAAGAACAACATCCACGCACACACAGCAGTCGTTTTCTATGAAAAACAAGGTCCGCTATATATATCCGTACGATGTAAAGGCACAAAATCCAACCCGCACCTTCCCCCTCCTCTCTCTCTTACCTTGGCCTCGCTGTGGCGCCGCACCGACATCAAAAAGTTGGCGGCCATGTCCAGGTAGCCGCAGTTGACGCTCGTCACGATCACCACCCCTCCCGTCGCCTCGGTAGCCACGGTCTCGAGGACGTGTCGCGGGGGCCAAGGAGCTTTCGCGATTCTCCAACCCCCCCCACCACCACCACCACCAACACCAACACCAACACCAACACCAACACCAACACCAACATCACCACCTATACCACTACGAACACCATCACCAACATCAACACCGCCAACACCAACACCAACACCAACACCACCAACACCACCAACACCACCACCACCACCAACACCGCCACCATGTTCGTCGAATACGAGGGTGAGTCCCAGGGTGCCGATATACAGATCGTCGTCGTAGGGTGGAGGGGCCAGCTCGGACATAGCTCGTGCGGACGCACTCCCCTGTCGGTATGGCTGGACGTCCCCCTGCTGGTATTGCTGGGACAACAGCAGGCCTCCTTCGGGATCTTCATCCTGTCCCAAGCGTCGGCCTTGCTGTCCGACCTGAGAGTCTCGTTCGAGTTCGAATTCTTGGCGTTGCTCTAACGGCTGTCCGTCTTGTTGTCCGATTGGAGTTTCGCTTTCGAGTTCTTGGTCTTGTCGATAGTTTTGGGGGTCGTGTTGATCAGCCACGGCTTGGCGCTGCCGCCGCAATCGTTGGTACATGGCTTGGTCGTGTTGGCGCTGCCTCCCCCGCCCTCGACCCCACCTTCTCGCGGCTTGGGAATACGGCACCACCGAGGAGGCGGACGACGACAATACACCCTCCTCTGCCACGACGCCCTCTTCCCCACCCCCCCTCCCACCCCCCCTCGCCCCTCCTCCTCCCCCTCCCCCTCCCCCTGCCTCCTCGGCCGCTTCCACAGCCTCGCCATACCTCTCCGACTCCACCCCCTCCCCTTCCCGTTGTCACGCCCCCACGCCACGCACTAAGCCCCGGCCGCCCTCACCCCCTCCGCCTCTTCATCCTAAAGAACCCGCTGCCATCTCTCAAACCGCCGACGCCCCCCCCCACGCCTTATCCTTGTCCCTTGCCCTCCCCCTTCGCCCATTCCCTTTGCCCGCCCCCCCCCCGCCGCGCTTCTCACCGACCCCACCTTCGACGAGGGCCGAGCAGGCGGACGACGGGCGCGGTTCGCCGAAGAGAACATCGGACAGAACGAAACTTCGTCGCATGCCACGCACGCCAGGCAGCGCTACCGGCTGCCGCAAGGAGGTTCCGCTCAGAGAAAGCTCGGCAGGGCCTGGAGCATGGTTATCTCGCTGGGGCCCGCGCGCTGAGCCCCGTTAAGCCTGCCAGAGCCATCGCGGTCGCCAAACATCGACGTTGCACCAAACCTGCATGCACGAATAAATATTGGGTGGGGGGGGGGGGGAGGGGGGGTGTAGCTATCATTTCCATGCATGGCCATAAAGTCGGGGGGGGGGGGGGGGGAGGGGGGGAGGGGGGGGGAGGGGGTACATTCATTTTGCATGCATGGACCGTAAATGGTATGACCATAGACCGGGGGGGGGGGTACTCATTTACGTGCACGCTTCGCGGCCAGTAGTCGTAATGACGCATAGACCCTCGGCATCCCATACAATGCCGGACGGAGCACGCGGGGTTTTCACCAACCAGGCAGACATTGCTTGCACCAAGCGCGAAGCGCCGTGGGGTATTGGGCGAGTCGCATGGAGGGTGAGCTGCATCCTGCTAAGAACCGCCTGTGAGGCGGACTTGCATATGGACGAGAGCCTCCAATGAATTGACTTAATTTCTGGTGTGGCCACTTCCAGAGACAGTAATGGGTATCACTACGTATCTGCCTCGTGGATGCCTTACCATATACACACTACGTGATACGATCATTCCCCTTGTGCGGAGATGAGATTATCAACCCCGCACAAAGGATCTAACAAGTCCGCCAGTATGGGTGACCGCCAAAAAAAAAACAAGAAAAAAAAACGGTACCCTGGTTGTCGAGCTCACGCAGTGAGAGGCGTGTTTTACAGCGTCGTTGCCAACCGACGCCAATCCAACCCATAAATATAAAATATTTAGGGGGGGGGGGGGGGGGGGGGGGGGGGGAAGCTGCGTGTATTATTTTTACTGTATGCTTTAAATGAAAAAATCGGGGAAAAGTCAAAGAAAAACAAGAACGAAAAAAAAACTAAATCGAACATCGAACATCGAAAAATCGAAAAATCGAAAATCGAAAAATCGAAAGGTCGAAAAATCGAAAGGTCGAAACGTCGAAAGGTCGAAAAGTCGAAACGTCGAAAAGTCGAAAGATCGAAAAGTCGAAAAGTTAACAAATAAAAAAATCGAAAAATCGAAAAACCGAAAAAGCAAGAAACAAATCGAAAAATCGAAGAAAAAAAACGAAATAAAAACGAAAAAAAAAATAACGCAAATTCCACATACAACAAAATTATTTTTTTTCGAGGGACTCATTTCTCTCTTGTCTTCTCGCTCCCACACTCACCTGCGCCACCAGTTTGTCCGACAGCCACTCCCCATCGCTCCGTGCCATCTCTCCCCCCCCCTCCGCTGCTTCGGAGGTGGTGGAGGTGGCGGCGGCGGCAACCTCGGCGCCGCCCTTCCCTCGCCACGATCGAGAGCGCGCGACGACGGCAGTGGGAGGGACGGACGAGGATAGAACCCGCCAGAACGAGGGGGCCTGGGTGGATGATCCCGATGGGCCCGAACCAAACAGGGCGGGGTTGATCCCCGGCAGCGCCCCCTCCCCAAAAACGCCGAAAACTTCTACGCTCGGGTTGGCCGAAAGGAAAACTTCGAGGACGTCGGACCAGGAGGGGAAAGGACGCTCTGCTTCGGCCGAGGCGGCGTGTGCTACCGCTGCCGCTGCTGCTGCTGCTGAAGCTGCTGCTGCTACTTGGGCTGATGCTTGGGCTGGTGCTTGGGCTGCTGGCCCAGCTACTAGGGTAACCGTTGCTGCTGCTGCTGCTGCTGCTGCTGCTGCTGCTGGTGTTGCTGGTGTTGTTGGTGTTGCTGCTGCGACGGTCGTGGGATCGTCGTCTCCCACGGCACCGGCTGCCGCGCCGCCTTCCAGCCACCTCTTTTCTTGTTCCTGCTTCTCCTGTTTCTGGCGGAGCCTCCGTTCCTGCCACTCTTTCGCACCTTCTTCTACCTCCTCCTCCTTTTCCATCTCCTCTCCCATCTCCTTCTCCTCCTCCACCCCCCCCGGCCTCCTCCTCTTCCCCAACCCCCCCACCTCCTCCTCATCCTCTTCCCCCCCCCCATTCCCCCTCCCCTCCTCCTCCTCTTCCATCATTTTCCTCGTGCCTTTTGACGAAGACGAAGAGGAAGACGGAGAAGAAAAAGGACGGGAAGACGCAGCGACACCGCCCTCGCCCCCACCCCCGCCCCCCCCACTCCCACTCCCCCCCCACCTACCGTCAGCACCCAAGACAAAAGAGATAAGGTGGGGCATGCTTTCTTGGACGGTCCTGTGCACGCTGGCGTCCGGACTCATGACCCAGACGCGAGGGAAGGCAGCCGCCTCCGCCGCCGCCCCCGCCACCGCCGCTGCCTCTAACATGCCGGTTCCCCCGCCGCGCGTTTTACCGAATGTGGCACCAATTTTACCGATTCCGCCCCCTGTTTCGTCGGTTCCGCCGCTGATTACTGTGACTCCGTCGCCTGTTCCACCGATTCCACCAATAACGTCACCGCTTCTCAAGACCTGGCCGCCAACTCCGTCGCCGATTCCGGTACCGTTTCCGGGACCGATCGTGGGACCGATTCCGGGACCGATTCCGGGACCGATTCCGGGACCGATTCCATCGCTACCACCGCCGCTACCACTATCCTCAACGTATTCTCTTCTGGAAGAGGAGGCGAGTACAAAGTCCGACCACAATCCCAGGGCCGCCTTCCCCTCGTCACCGCCCGGTATGGACACCAGAAGCGCCGCTGCTGGGGATGGTAGTCGAGGCGGAGATGGAAGGGTTGCGCGGAACGAGGCAGGCCCCTGTTGCGCCTGCGAATTGTTCGTGTGTCGTGGGGGGAGGGGGGAGGGGTGAGGGGAGAAGGGGGGGGGGGGGGGGGGGGGGGTAGTAAATAAAGAGGGCCTACGGTTTACACGAGAAAATATATATATACTTCGAAGAATACTTCCCTACTTTTGTTGTACTTACCTTCCTATTACCGGGGGGGGCATGGTAAATAGGACATACGGTGCACATATAAATCAATAATACTTAACTATTTTTACTAACAATATTTTGTCCTATTTACTAGTGTTTACTATAGTCACCCGGATCCCCTGCGGGCGCTTTCCGCTCCTCGCAAACTAGACGCTTTTAAAACGCCAAAGTTAAAAAAAAAATTCGGTCGCTGCGAGTGTATATATGTATATATGTGACGGTTAGGGTCAGACGTATCTGTCGTAGATCTCAGAACACGCATGCATGGAAGGATACATCACAAAGTCAAGCACCAAAGATCCGGCCAGATCGGATCTGAGGGCAGTAGAGGTCCGCTGCATGAACAACGTTGACCTCTCCCCTCAAGCTGGCTCGATGTTCCTCCAACCTTAAAAGCCTGATCAAGGTGTGTCTCGATGAGAGCCTTGCAGTGCACAATTATAGTAGACCCGCTGTGAAAAGCGGTAGCATTCTCCTTGCTATATTACACGAAAGAACCTTGCTCGGCTACGTCGGCTGTAACGACGGCTAGAAGGGACCATCGCTCCGGGAACTCTCCAAGGCGACTTCTACGAGGCAGCAACGACGACGGCGGAGCCTAGTAACTACATATATATATACCTCAGGGGTTTCCAAAAAGAGGCGTGTTTAAGTAAACGCGTTTCGAAAACAATGCCCCATGACTCACTCACACACAAGAGACATCACACCTCACCTTGCCATCAGCATCGAGGGTGTTAAGCCTCGCAGCCCCCACGTTGCTCCTCCATCCACCACCACCGACACTGCCATCACCACCACCACCACCACCACCACCACCATCACCCCCCCCACCGTACTTCGCTCTCATTCCGAAAGGGATAATCTTGTGGAGGTGGTGGACGTACCCGTTACCCCAGGCCAGGTTGGCGAGGGCCGTGGCGACACAGACACACCCGACCGTCACAAGGACGAGGTTTCGACGGCCGCGGCACCGGAGGCGCCGCAGGCGGGGGGGAGACGGGGATATAGACCGGCGTCTGCCCGCCCTAGGGCTCTGGGACTCTCTGCGGCCACGGGTGATGTTGGCGGTGTTGGTGTTGGTGGTGGTGGTGGAGGTGGTAGGGTAGTTGATGGGTGGGGCAAGGATAGTGGGGGTGCTTTTTTTTGTGTTTGAGCTGGTGGTGCTGGTGGTGTTGGTTTTGTTAGTGACGGTGTTAGGCGTTGGTGCCACCGCCGCGTGCTGTTGTGGGCGGGGGTGGACCAAAGAGTGCGGTCTGAGCCTCGGGGGAGTCGTTACCCCGGGCATGGCTTCTTCTCGTCCGTCACCTAAATTGTTTTTTGAAGCAAAGGGAGAGAGACATAGATGGAGGCAGAGAGAGGGTGGGGATGGAGGGGTAGGGGGGGGGGGGGGGGGCAGACAGACAGACAGACAGACAGACAGACAGACAGACAGACCAGACAGACAGACAGACAGACAGACAGACAGACAGACAGACAGACAGACAGACAGACAGACAAGACAAAACAGACGGAAAGGTGGCCATCAATGTTAAGAATCAGGATGTCTCTTAACGTTAAAAAAAAAAAAACAGCATTGGAACGGTTGTGGAACGGAGCGTGATAGTCCCCAACAATTGCTGCCGATGGGTTACGAAATTATTTCACAGCAGCAGTGAACAGATTTCCAAGCGTTCCCACCCGGTCCGCATGTTTCGGAAGAGCAAGCATACGTCTCAAAACAGATAAAACCTTGCCCCAGGCGGACCGAACGGTGCGACCGAACGAGCGCAAAAAACGAGACGAGTTCTACGCAGTGACTAGTTGCTGGGAGTGTTTGCGCTACATACTTGCCGGGACACCCACGGGGGCACATGGGGATTTCATGGGACGACATCGGACACATGCTACGGCGGTAGAGGTGCACCATATTTTTGCCTCATAAGGGTGGTCACTTGAGGAGCGCTATGCCTCACCCCCATCAAAAAAGCGATTTTCGGATAAAACTGCAAGTGCTACCTACGTACCCGATGGAGCAATCTGATGGCCTGACTGCTGTACACTGGACAAATAGTGCAGATCAAGACCGAAACACCAACGAAGTTGGGTTAAGGAGCCCGACCCTTCAGAAATAAATTCGGGCGAAAAAGTGCTACCTATATCGTACCATGCGTCCAAGGTGGGACCACTTGATGGAGCACGGGTGGAAGGCACAGGACTCGCCTACGTACGGTACGGGGGAGACCCACGCGTTTTTCTATGGTCATATGGCCTGACCAGGAGGCTCGCCATGGGAAAAAAAAAAAAAAAAGGTGTCAAACGAGCCTCTAACGAGATATATGTATAGCAAAAAAACGGCGAAACAGATGTTTTCATAAAAAAGCACCACGAGGTCCTCGTCGAGCCCCGACGGCGATATCATAAATGACCCGCCTGCATTACGACCCACGCGCTATTCTATGGACATGGCCTGACCAGGAGGCTCACTATGGAAAGAAAGAAATAGGGTGTCGAAGGAGCCTCTAACGAGAATTATTTCAAGCAAAAAAACGACCAACAGACGTTTTCATGAAAAAGCACCAGGAGGAGTCCTCGTCGAGCCGCGACGGCGATATCATAAAGGACCCGCCTGCGGTACGACCCACGCGCTATTCTATGGCCGTATGGCCTGACCAGGAGGCTCGCCATGGGGAAAAACAAAACCAGGGAGTCAAACGAGCCTCTAACGAGATACGTTTCTAGCAAAAAAAAAAACGACGACCAACAGATGTTTTCATAAAAAAACACCAGGAGGAGTCCTCGTCGAGCCGCGACGGCGATAACATTATTTCTATTCCGGGGGACTATACATAGCAAATAGGACCTACGGCACATACAAAAAACCTACCAGGTACATATTTACCAATTTTTACTAGCAGTATTTGGTCCCCTATGGTATACACAAAAACCTACCAGGTACACATTTACCATTTTTTACCAACAGTATTTGGTCCACTACGGTATACCAGGTACACAAAAACCTACCAGGTACATATTTACCATTTTTTACCAACAGTATTTGGTCCACTACGGTATACCAGGTACACAAAAACCTACCAGGTACATATTTACCATTTTTTACCAACAGTATTTGGTCCACTACGGTATACCAGGTACACAAAAACCTACCAGGTACATATTTACCATTTTTTACCAACAGTATTTGGTCCACTACGGTATACCAGGTACACAAAAACCTACCAGGTACATATTTACCATTTTTTTACCAACAAGATTTGGTCCTACTGTAGTTGCTATGGTCCTCCGTAACATTATATAAAAAAATATGGTACGAGGGCGCCACTTGGATGGCTAGCTATTAAAACAGCACCGCCTCCTCTGTGAGGCATGCCCTTGCGCTCTATTGGCGTGTGGAGTGAAGCTATATATATATAACCTCTGCGTGCCAAGAGCACTCGCTGTGCCCTCCAGGACGGCCAGCGACTGACAGACTTTCCGACGCACGCACGCAGCGCGCGCGGGGGGGGGGGGGGGGGGGGGGGGGGGGGGGGGGGGGGGGGGGGGGGGGGGGGGGGGGGGAGGGGACGACAACAGTCCATCACACGCCCAACAATCCTCGACACTTGTGGTAGGAGTCTATACTACTGTAGCTGCTCTGTAATACTAACAACCTTCCGGTAAACAGAAGTTGAGGATGGAATGAACCGTACTATTAATACGTACTACGGGGGACCATAATAGTAAATAGGACCAAATATTATGAGTAAAAATAGGTACATATATAGATTTTTGTGTTCACCGTAGGTACTATTTAGATAGGACCAAATATTATGAGTAAAAATAGGTAAATTGCTGCTGTTGTTCGTGTGTGCTCCCCGTGCTCTCGGCAAGAAACGCACAAAAAACGCACGACTGAACATGAACAGGGCCTCACGCAGCGAAACCCGGGAAATCGGCTTATCCACTCCCGCGGGAAAAAAAACTTCGAGCGCCCGCCACGCGAGCCACAGAGCTCGGATCGAGCTCAAACCTCGACCAATGTGTCCGGCCGGGCGTCCTGTGCCGGGGTACTTAGCGTTTTGCCGAAAAGTGCTCGCGCGAAGAGAAAAGTTGCGAAAAGTGCGAAAAATTCACAAACATAACTATACATATAGGTTGTTGTATTCACCGTATATAGGTGCTACAGAAATAGGACCAAATATTATGAGTAAAAATAGGTAAATATATAGGTTGTTGTATTCACCGTAGGTGCTATATAAATAGGACCAAATATTATGAGTAAAAATAGGTAAATATATAGGGTGTTGTATTCACCGTAGGTACTATATAAATTGGACCAAATGCTATGAGTAAAAATAGGTACCAAGTAAATATCTACGGTAGGTTGTTGTGTTCACCGTAGGTCGTATTGAAACAGGACCATAAATTATGAGTAAATATCTCGCACCGGTACCAGGTTTTTGTGCTCACCGTAGGTCCCTTTTTACATAGAACCATATATTATGAGTAAAAATAGGTAAATATATAGGTGTTTGTGCTCACCGTAGGTCCCTATATAAATAGGACCAAATATTATGAGTAAAAATTGGTAAATACATATGTAGGTGTTTGTGTTCACCGTATACAGGTACTATATAAATAGGACCGAATATTATGAGTAAAAATAGGTAAATATATAGGGTGTTGTATTCACCGTGGGTCCCTATTGAAACAGGACCAGAAATTATGAGTAAAAATAGATAAGTAAATACCGGTAGTTTTTTGTGCTCACCGTAGGCCCCTTTTTACATACATAGAAGCATATAGTATGAGTAAAAGTAGGTAAATACATAGGTGTTCGTGTTCACCGTAGGTCCCTATTTACATAGGGACCAAATAGTATGAGTAAAAATAGCTAAATATATAGGTGTTTGTGTTCACCGAATATAGGTACTATATACCAGGTATATAAATTGGACCAAATATTATGAGTAATAAAAATAGGTAAATATCTACTTCGTATCTACGGCTGGTGGTTTTTGTGTTCACCGCAGGTCCTATTTACTATGTTCCCCCGTAAATAAGCACTACAACTATTAATAGTAGTAGTAGGAACAACACACACACATCTCGCCGGGTGTTGTGTTTATCCGACAGTAGCAAGTAGATTGTGTGTTGCGGTCGCGTACAACTTTTGATGATGCCGTACGCTCACCCAACGGAGACCAGGAGCGTTCCTTGCTCGGAGTCCCTATCGTTTACCAGGTACGTCCATGTTGTTTCGGGTATCAGCTTTCAACTCGGCGATGAAGACGTTTGACGCGGCCACAAATAGGATGCACCGAAAGTACATAACGGCTCGTACATGGGACCAGAGTCAACATTTATATATAGGTAGGTTAATAGGTAGGTTGTTCGTGGTATGGGGGGTATAATTAATTAATTTAGCGAAAGAGGTAAAAGGATATCCAAAAAAGGGGTACCATAGTAAATAGGACAAAATAGTATGAGTAAAAATAGGTAAATATAGTGTTTTTTATGTTCACCGTAGGTCCTATTTACTAGTGTTTACTATGGTCCCCCGAAATAAGCACTACATATTAATAAGCACTACAGCTAGTAATAGTAGTATTAATAGTAGGAACAACACACACAAATCTCGCCCGCGCGTTGTGTTTATCCGACATCCAAAACAGGGTATCCAGTGTACTTGTGGCGTACTATTAATAGTGACGTATGCTGCGATAGAGTGTGGAGTGTGGAGGGCTTAACCCCTTAAGAACTGGTCCCCCGTTTTTGGGGGGAAAACTACTTGGGATTAGTGTGGGATACTTTTTTCAGTTCTTAATGGGTTAAGCTTTATTTTTACCCATCTGATGGAGGATTAATTAAAAAAAAAAAAAAAAAAAAAAAAAGACGTACGAGGTAGGTGCGCCATGTTTTTTCTCAGCTCTCCTAGCATGAGGACCTCCATACTACTAATAGTAAGTAAAGTTTGGAGGAAAACGAAAAGTGCTACATACGTACCCAATGAACAATCCCATGACAAACGGAATACAAGGACCGTTTTTACATTAACATTCAATTAAAATGGTGCTTAGGGCCCATACTAACGAGTATAAAATAACTTCAATTTGGACAAAATAAAACAAAAATCGCTCTTCATTGGTCAACACACGCACCAGCACCAAATATTAGGATCTTGGGGTATAATCTAGGGGTGGTGGTGCGGGTTCTGACCAATGAAAAGCGGATTTGATTTTTTTTTTTCCAAATTGTATTTCTTTTCTTTTCTTCGTTAAAACGGGCCATTATATTTCCGGTCAGAGTGGTATATATACTAAAAAGAAAGTCCGACGATTTGGGGGGAATGTGAGGGTATTGTAGTGTGAGGGTATTTATTACCTGCTGAGCTATAGGGGTGAAAGACCGATCGATTTACCCAGCCCAGGGCAATCCTTCTAACACTCTCCCCCCCTCTGAGCGGCGGGATGTTTGGGACGTCGGTACCGCATACGGCCGTACGTTGACCTACCCGCTTCGTGTCAATACCTGGGGAACCAGGGAGGCGTGTTTTTTAGAGGACGCAGGCGCAAGCGTTTCTATAAAAGAAACGTTAGAAGTGAGATTCGAACCCGTGTCCTGCCGACGACGCTTAATGTGAGGATATTACCTGCTGAGCTATAGGGGTAAAATACCGATCGATTACCCAGCCCAGGGTAATCCTTGTAACACATCCCCGTCTTTTAGTCATACAACTCCCAGCTCTTATATACCAGTATATATGTGGGTCACCAAGCCGGTCGCCCCTGTGGTTTAACAGCATTACTCAGATAGCGCCTTATATCGGGATACCGCCTTACTAAGACCGCCTTATATCGGGATACCGCCTTACTCAGACCGCCTTATATCGGGATACCGCCTTACTCAGACCGCCTTATATCGGGATGCCGCATTACCCAGACCGCCTTATATCGGGACACCGCCTTACTCAGACCGCCTTATATCGGGATGCCGCCTTACTAAGACCGCCTTATATCGGGATGCCGCCTTACTCAGACCGCCTTATATCGGGATGCCGCATTACCCAGACCGCCTTATATCGGATACCACCTTACTCGGGGATCGCTTTATAGGGGGACCGGACCCCCACTGCTTGTACCTGGCAGAATTTCTTCAGTCGAGTTACGGGGGACCATAGTAAACAGGACCAACTATTCTTAGTAAAAATAGGCAAATATATAGGTTTTTGGGTTAACCGTACTATAGGTCCTACTTACTGTAGGGCCCGTTTTAACGAAGAAGAAAAAAAATCAATTTGGAAAAAAAGTTATTCAAATCCGCTTTTCATTGGTCAACACACGCATCAGCACCAAATATTATGCCATAATATTTGGTGCTGATGCGTGTATGCCATAATATTTGGTGCTGATGCGTGTGTTGACCAATGAAAAGCGAATTATAATTTTATTTTTTCCAAATTGAATTTATTTTATACCTGGTACTCGTTAATATGGGCCCTTACTATGCCCCCCCCGAAATAATAGTCAAGTCAAAAATATTTGCCATAGAAGGCAGAAAAAAAATGTTGCTCTTATCATACCTCTATCGTATATAGCCCTCGCCTCATTACTGCCGTATAGTAATACAGTAGTTACGTTTGTGATATTTTCTCGTCTTTGTTCGAGCATAATATCTCGTCGTTCGAGCACTTTTCGGCAAAAATAGCGCTTAACCCTTAAGGAACTGCAGTCCCGATATGGGGACAAAACACTTGGAATTAGACTGAAATATTGGTTTCTGTACAGTGTAGTACTAAAAAGGGTTAAGTATGCGAGGCGCCTTCACCGGCCTTATCCCACAAATCGTACCAGATAAAGTACCAAATATAGTACGATTTCTCGCTAGTTTTACGTGTATTTGGGTGTTTTCGGGTGCTTTTTAAAATCAAATCACGAGAAGCCGTCAACCCAACCCACGGTCGCCCCGGCGGGCCATCAGGTAACCACGAAGCCTGTAAGCGTCAGGATCGCGAGTTCGAGCCCCGCGGAGTGCATGCTCCTAGGGACTTTTTCTTGCAAAATATATCTTGACTAGCGGAAAGCGCGAGAGCGTGAGTTAGCAAAATTCGATGAAAATCGATGAGCGTTGGGAAGGCTGAACACTCTGCGCGATAAAAATCAAGGCAAGAACCGTAGTGGGGGAGGAGGGAGAGGAGCCTACTTTGTGACCTCGGATCTGAGTTACAACTAGGGAGGGAGAAAGACGGAAGTGCGGAGATAATAAATGGGATGGGAAAAAAAAAAAAAAAAAAAAAACTAACCCTAACCCTAACCCTAGTCCAGGCTAAGGCTCGACCCGTGCGCGGCTTCGACCCGCGTTTTGGACAATCGGAAAAAAAAAAAAATGTGCGGACCACCACAAAAATAGTACTATATTTGGTACTTTATCTGGTACGATTTGTGGCACAAGAGCTCTGGCAAAGGCTACTATTGCTGTAGTATGCCGAGCTTTTTTTTTACCCATTCAGAGCTGAAAAAAATGTCCCACACTAATCCCAAGTCGTTTTCCCCAAATTCGTCGGACCAGTTCTTAAGGGGTTATAACCCATTCAGAACTGAAAATATTATCCCACACTAATTCCAAGTAGTTTGTCCCCAAATTCGTCGAACCAGTTCTTAAGGGGTTAAGCGCAATCCGAGCACTGCTCTGCTGCTGTAGCTCGCGTGTGGCAGGTGCTCACAAATAATTTTTGTTTGTACTGTACCGGCCGTGTGACAAGCAAGCATATATATAGACGAAATTCCTATTAATAGGAAGCCACATTTTTCTTGACAAGGGGAAAAAGAAAGCAAACGCCGAAAAGAAACGCGTAAATAGGACACTTAAGACACCCCCCCCCAACGCCCTTCATGCGACTCGCCCAACACCTCACGTTTCGCTTCGCGCTTGGTGCTATCAATAGCAATGTCTGCCTGGTCGGTGAAGACTCGACATGCTCCGTCCCGGCATTGTAGGGATGCGAGGAGGGTCTATGGCCATACGACTATACGGCCAGGCATGAAAATGAAGTACACCCCCCCCAACATGACGGCATATTTATGGCATTTATTTGCATTTTTGTCTTGCTCTGCTTACCGCATAACAGCCGTGTACTTTCTCTGTGTCGTAATTTTCCGACCATGGATGGAGCTTCTGGGTGGTTGAAGAATGGGCACACGCGGCCACACTGAGTGTGCTGGGTGTTCAAGACGGGTGTTGGTGGAAATAACAGTAGTTTAACCCTGAAACTATTGCACTGTACATAAACAAACATTCCAGTCAAATCCCCAAGTGTTTCGTACCCACATCGGTACTGCGGTACTAAAGGGGGTTAAAGTGAAGAATGTGAAAATACGAAAATACACACATACATACTATACGAGTAGTTTAGATGGAAACAAACATCTGGCGGAGAATCTTCCCAAACAAATCCGCCATGTTTCATTGGATGCCCTGCGCCTCCCGTGTGAGTTTTCCAGAAAATTCGGCTCCGAAATTCGTCCGACGGGCTGTGTGGGTCATCTTAAGTGTTAACATTTGGTCCGAAAAGTGTAAGTACCGTGTCATATATATATCTGGTATGTATTATAATACAAGTACTGGTACGTACTAACTTTTAATGAATAGAAAGTCCTTGTATTTTTTCATAAAATAGTGTAATATCATATTTATACCATACGGGTAGGTAATTCCCCGAGGAACGATGAGCTGTGTGCATCTACCCGAAGAAAAATGTGTGAATACTTCAGGAGATAGCCTAGTGGTTGTAGAGTAAAATGTGATTATTGATAGCATTAAATAGTACCCGAGATCGAATCCCACCGTGGTCAGATATTGACTTAATTTTGCAAAAACTAGAAAAAAGGGACCACGCGCTGAGAGCGCCTTCGTAGCGTGGGAGGGCTGCAGTCTTCCTCGCGACAAAAAAAACAAGGCACGAACCGTAGCGGGGAGGGGCGGGATATAGAGCCTGCTTAGTGACCCCGGACCTGAGTTGCGACTATGATGGAGAGATAAAAAGAGTGGCGAAGATAATAAGTGGGATGGAGACAAAAAAATAAATAGAGTAGAAAGCGTATACACATATGATACGTACTTTGTATACAAGTATACCTGTCTGGTATGTAGATACTTACATAGAGACTGTTTTATGGGGGTTTTCGTATCCTTTTGGAGATCTGGGTAAAAAAGCTTCCGCCCAATACATTTTCGTATTCGTGTACCGACTAAGAAGTTGTGTTTCGTCTACTATTATCTATAACATTAATATTTAAAATAACCTTTGTAGCATTAGGATATATACGCCTCTGTGAGCACTTTTCAGTTTTCAAAGATGACTCACAGGGGCCCCACGACGTCTGTCTGCAGATCGACTCGTTCAAAACAAGGGCGCCAGGTTGTTCATCTTCCTTTAATTTATCGCATACCAGTCCGATATTTTATATAGGACCGATCTCAATGTCCAGGTATAATATACACAAAATTCGACGAGAGTTGACGAGGGAAGAAAGTGCTCAAATCTTCTCGCGGTACAAATGCAAGGCAAGAACCGTACCAGGTATATCGTAGTTGGGGGAGGAGGGAGAAGAGCCCACTTTGTGACCCCGGATCTGAGTTACGACTGTATAAGGGAGTAGCCTTTACCGCACCACTGAATTATTATCTAGGATAAAGTATGGAAATCGGGGAATATTTTATTATATACCTTTTAGTGTGGTCGACCAATTAAAAAAAAAAAAAAAAAAACGCCTGATTTTTTCGAGACAAAGCGCATAAGGGTCGGGGCGGGGACGGGGTTGGGGTTAGGGTTAGGGTTAGGGTTAGGGTTAGGGTCTAAAGTAGTGTTTTCGGCGTTTTTCTCAATATTCGGTCTTATAACACTGGAACCACACGCGGGCCACAACCAAGTCCCCGATTTCTATACTGTATCCTATATAATAATTCAGAATTGCGGTAAAGGCGACTCCTGGTATAAGGAGAGAGAAATGAGAAAGGAAGAGCGAAGATAATAAATCAGATGAGAAGAAAAAAAACAGCTCTTCCTTGAATTTCTCGCAAAAAGTAATTTCTAGCAAACGATCGCTCATCTCCGAATTACTTTTCGACATTTACAACTGCTGTACCAGGTATATTGTTTCCCCTTTTGCTGCCTCTTCCTTTTTTTCCTTGTTTCCTTCTTCCTTTTTTCTCCTTCCTCCTTTTCTCTTACCTTTTCCCCATATTTTCCTTTGAATTGGTTTTATTTACTCTGGGCTGAGGTACACGATGTGCCACAGCAAGCAGCAGTTATGATGTACCAGGTATATCTCGTATTGGGTTGTATTTTGAATTTTGTTTATTATTTTTCCCTGTTATATTCTTCCACTCCAGAGCTTTGTTTTTGGGGGTAGCCTGTCTTGTGACCACGAACTGTCTTTTTCGCAATCAGTTAATGTGAGAATAAAAACATCACCAACAACAACACCAGCAACAACACCAGCAGCAACAACAACAACACCAACAACAACACCAGCAACAACACCAGCAGCAACAACAACAAACAACACCAGCACCAACAACAACAACACCAACACCACCACCAACACCAACCACCACCACCAACAACACCACCCCCAACACCACCACCACCACCACCAACACCAACACCACCATCACCAACAACACCACCAACAACAACAACAACAACAACTGCCCCCACCCATCCCTTCGTATTATATTTCGCCGCGTTTCCACTGTGAGGAGGCTTTACGAGCACGGGGCGGGGGGGGGACCACCCATAACATTACAACATTACAGTAGTGGGCACCCCGATTTAAGGGTGCCCAAGTGAAGAGCGCGGCATGCGGGATCAAGAACTGGTCCCACGAAATTGGGGACAAACTACTTGGAATTATTGTGGCCCCTTTTTTCAGTTTCGAAGGGGTCAAATCGGCATGCCACACCTGAACTAAAAGAATGCTATATATTGCCCACTACAGATAATAACAAATATATATATAATATGTATATATCAAAAAAATTAAAAAAAAAACAACAGCTGTGAGCTCGAGGATTTCGTCGACGCTCATCTTTGCTAGCTGAGTGGAATACTTCGATCGCGCGCACTACATATATGCAGTTCACCCATTCACAACTAAAAACATGATCCCACGCTAATTCCAAGTAGTTTGTCCCCAAAACCGGGGGACCGGTTCTTAACCCAGTCAGAACTGAAAAACTATATCCCACACTAATTCCAAGTATTTTGTCCCAGAATATATGTATCCTACACTATTTCCAAGTAGTTTGTCCCCACAAAGGTGGGACCATTTCTTAAGGGGACAAGGGGTTAAGAGCGCCGGTTTCGGTTTGTCACGAGGCACTCTTGAATCAGGGTATCCACTGGAATCAATACATACTATTGCAGGGGTCCATAGTATAATACTATAAGTAAACAGAACCTACGGTATATACGAAAACCTACCAGGTACGGTATATATTCACATATTTTCACTAACAGTATGTGGTCCTATTTACTGCTGTGGTCCTCCGTAATATTTACTAATTCAAGACATTCATTAGTTGTTCATCTACGTATGTAGTACGGGTAGTACGAGTAGTACGAGGTACACGATATGCATACGCCTGCCTGCCTGCCTGCCTGCCTGCCAGTGGGCGTGTGTGCGTTATATAAGACTGGGCAGAGTGAGACAAGAGGAGTATTATCATATCACTCTGACAAAACGGAATATAAGGACCGTTTGTATACTAACATTTCATTGAAATGATCCCTATATTTAAGGTCAGAGCGGTATCCCCTTGCCGGTCCTGTCTGTCTATACTAAGCAATACTAAGCATGACCTGGGGGACTCGCGTAAATCTGCCCGCGCAAGCGAAAACTTCCTTAGATGTGCCCGCACTTGTAATAAGAGCCTTCCCAAGCACAACGACCAGGTGGCACACCAACCAGGCATGCCTCTCGTTAAGGTTAGGGGTAGGGTTAGGGTTAGGGTTAGAGTTCCGGGTCGGGGTGGTGGCCGCCGTTCGCCGAAGCCAAAATAAGCTCACCGTCGGGAACGAATGCCTTACAGCTTCGTGACAAAACCCTATCATACCTCCCATTTAAAAAAACAGCATCATTTTATGCGGGCACGTCTGAGAAGTTCGCCTGCGCGGGCAGATTTACGGCTACTGCTGTGTCCTGGGTGTTACTCACTTTCGGGCGCACGCTACGATAACAGAGGTGCATCATGTTTTTGCGGAGGGGGGTCACTTGAGGAGCTCTATGCCGGTCGCCCCGGTGGTCCAACAGGTAACCGCGAAGCCTGTTAGGTTGGAGGCCGAGGGTTCGAGTCTCCGTATGGAGAATTTTATTCTCCAATAAATGACACCAACTATTAATAGTTGTCGAGAGCGCATATTATAGCGTGGGTAAAAGCACAATTCGACGACAATTGACGAGGGAAGAAAGTGTGCTGAAATCTTCTCGCGATAAAAATGCAAGGCACGTACCGTAGCGGGGAGGGGAGGGGGGAGAAGAGCCTACGTAGTGACCCCGGATCTGAGTTACGACTAAAGAGGAAGAGATAATAGAAGCGCGAAGATACAGTACCGGCCCGCTCATAAGAAACCAGAAATCGGGCTTAGGCTGACTTTCTTATTTGAGAAAGGGGTGTGTCCCACACTAACTTCAGTATAATAGCTGTCGACTTTCTGATTTCCCCCGTAATGTGTAGGCTGAGTTTCTTGTGGGACACTGTCTTAGGAGAGGGCCGGCAGTGTAATGAATGGGATGGAAATAAATAAATGAATGAAAAGCGAAGGTTTCGTTCAGTGTATACGTATAAATACAGCAGTATTTAGTACATCAGATTATCTGTCTGCATTAAAAAAACACGGAGGGATACCAGCGTGGACGGAGAACAAACCACGTTCGCCACGATACATCCAAATTTCGAAGTTTCGATATAAAACTTTCGATGCGATATCATACCCAATATTATCTGTTATTACACAATAATGCTTTCGACACGATATAGTGAAGTAACCGAGCAACAGCACAGCAACAACACGGCAGTCACACGAAGCAAGCAGCACCGGCTGCATGGTGTCGTCACAAGTATCCACAATGATGTGCGAGGAGCTGTATACTGCTGTATACCGCCGTTACCACACAGGTGATAAGATAACACACAGTATTAATAGTAGTATCAAACCGGGTGATGAAGAGAACACACTGCTGTATCACACCGGGTGATGAGATAACTCACACTACCGTATCACACCGGTGATAAGATAACACACCGTATCACACGGGTGCTACCGTATAGCACTGCATCACACCGGGTGATAAGATAACACACCGTATCATACCGGGTGATAAGATAACACACCGTATCACACCGGGTGGTAATATAACACACCGTATCACACCGGGTGATGAGATAACTCACCGTATCACACCGGGTGATAAGATAAATCACACTACTATGTATCACACAGATGATAAGATAACTCACACTACCGTATCACACCGGGTGATAAGATAACCCACACTACCGTATCACACCGGGTGATAAAATACCACACCGTACCACACCGGGTGACAAGATAACTCACACTACCGTGTAACACACCCCCTGCGGCGAACCTCCCCTCTGATTATCAAGACAAAAGGGGGGGGGGGTGCAACCGCCGAGCCATCGATGCGTCCACAGGAAAATCTCGCGAGTGCAAGGCAAGGCATACTACTGACTGTACTAGCGGACACAAACATAAAGTACTAATAGTAGGCGGGTATTCTTAAAACCGACCTCAAGCAACACATCATCAACACAGCAGCAGCAGCAGCAGGCACAGCTGTGGCAGCTGTAGCAGCAGGTAGCTGTGGCGTTGTCTCTTCCCCCCCCCCCCCCCCGAAAACAAAAAAAGACGGTTACGCAAAATAAAAACCGACGGTTTCTCACACCTGATTTTTTTTGTTGTATTAGAGGTCTTCTATACGGCGCCGACATTTTTGTTGTGTGTGCGTGTTTTGCCTCTCCCAGCTTCCTCCCCCAGGGTCCAACAAAATCGGCTCGGAAAAATATTTCCAACGCGCGGTGGTGTGTTACCCTGTGCGCTATTATGATGGTATCAGCATACGGTATGTACTCCCAGGTTCAAGGCACGATGGGTGCGCGGCAAATCACGCCACGTATTTAGATAATACGAAAACACCATGCCAGATACTCTTCATGTACATACTGTACGTAAACATCAGCACGTGGTGTGTTACCCTTCGTGCTATACCTGTATATAGATAGATATATAGATAGATATATAGATATGTATATAGATAGATAGATATAGACATATAGATATATACATATATATATTCATAGATATATACGGGCGGTACAAGGTTTATGGTATGAAGCGACGGGTGCGCGGCGAATCACGGCTATTAATACGTAGATAACATGTCAGATACTCGTACATACCTGGTATGTTATACGAAGTATGTACTACAGCCAGTACGCGACAGATGTTAACCCATTCAGAACTGAAAAAAATGTCCCACACTAATTCCAAGTATTTTTTCCCCAAAATCGGGGGACCAGTTCTTAAGGGGTCAAGAATCTCTTATTTTTGGCCAGAGAGACTGGAATTCTCAAGTAAAGACTGGGCGTGTTCCACACTATTTTCAGTACAAAGAGGTCGCATTCTTATTTTTCCCTCGAAAAAAATCTCTCAAGTCTCAAAATTCTTCATTATCAGATTCTTAACGAAATCTGCCGCCTACTACTATTTTACTACTGTACGTAAAAAAATAGAACGAGTCGTAAAAGGTATAATATACTCCTAATAACCCCTTAAGAACTGGTCCCCCGATTTTGGGGACAAACTACTTGGAATTAGTGTGGGACATTTTTTTTCAGTTCTGAATGGGTCAATAACGGCTGCGCACACGTCAAAACAGACCACGATCTAGATCATCTACAGATCATCTACAGATCATCTACAGATCATCTAGATCATCCAGGTCCTAACCTACGGTTGTGGAATATTACGGAGGACCCTCATAGTAAATAGGACCCCATACTCTGGGTAAACATATAGAAATACAAGGTTCCCCTCCGGGACATGCCTAGGGGAGTGGCGCAAGGACGAATCGAAAACCTACTACGCATATCATAATGTATGTATAGTACATAAATACGACGTTTTTGAGTATCTGCGTATTACTGTACATAAATAAATGTGAGTAGACCTTTTTAGATTTATTTGCACCTGCATTTTTGGGGATAAAATATACTCGAAATATGGTGGAACCGTTACTATTGACTCGATCGTTCTTAGAGATCCCGCCAAACATGTTATCATGTTTGAACAGGTTGTCCGAGTACCTTGGAGTAAAGTCCCGAGTATTGGAGATACATTACTTCAGGTACTTCGTGTACTCGGAGTATTTCGGGGTTCGATACTCCGGATACTGCTCGTACTCGGAGTATTTCGGGTATGAACACTCTCGATACTGCTTTACTCGGAGTATTTCGGGGTCCGATACTGCGGGTACTCCTTGTACTCCGAGTATTTGGGGCTTCAGTACTGCTCATACTCCAAGTACTCCGAGTATTCAGGCCGCTAATACTCTGATACTCTTAAGTACTCGGAGTACGAAATGTACTCGATACTCGGAGTATACTCGGAGTGTGAAGTAAGTCAGGAGCATCTTTGCATCATTTTAAAGACTCGGCCGTCATTCCTCCCAGGTCCTGGGAACATGTANAAGGCCCAAATACTCCGAGTACTGGGAGTATGAGCAGTACTTATACTCGAGTACAAGCAGTCCTCGGAGTAAAAACATCTAAATTACTCGGAGTACTCCGAGTATCGAGAGTTTGGACACCGAAATACTGCGAGTACACAAAGTACCTGAAGTATTTTTTCTCGAAAATACTCTAATTATACTCCGAGGTAATGGGAGCATCTGTGAATTTTAAATGCTATAAACGCCAGTCATGATAACATACCATGGCTCAGAAATTTCGCAGGCTTCTACAAAAGCAACTCGTGACGGTACAGCGCGGATCTGAGGTACGCGCATGCATGGTGTAATGCCTGCTGCTGCTGCTGCTGCTGCTACTTCTGGGTGGCAGGGTTGTAACATTGAGGTTGTACTGTTTGTAACACGTTCTCTGCGGTGCTGCTGCTGCTCGTGTGTGCTCCACGTGCTCCCGGCAAGAAACACACAAAAAACGCACGACTGAACAAAAACAGGGCCTCAGAGAAAAATGTGAAACAAAGCATTATTATTTGCTGGCACGTACGTACTAAACACGGCCTCATGCAGAAAACCCGGGAAATCGGCTTATCCACTCCCGCGGGAAAAAAAACTTCGAGCGCCCGCCACGCGAGCCACAGAGCTCGGATCGAGCCCAAACCACGACCAATGTGTCCGGGCGGGCTTGCTGTTTCGTTTTACTTAGCGTTTTGCCGAAAAGTGCTCGTACGCAGAGAAAAGTTGCGAAAAGTGCGAAAATTTCACAAACATAACTATACATATATAGGTGTTTGTACCGTAGTTACTACCTATAATAGTATTATCTTTGCCATCCGACAATGTGCAGCATGATCTTCAGCTTTGATCACTCATAAAATTCCCCAAAGCAGAAAACCACGGAAACCAAGGAAACCTATGCGTACAGTCTAACACCCTTCTATGTCTGCTTTCCGCCAAGATTTATCCACAATACTACCTACCACAGGTAGTATTTACTCTGGTTCCCCGTAATATTACGCTGTGCTGGATCTGTAGAGTACAGATAACCCAACAAAAACATGCAAAACGTATCCCACACTAATTCCAAGTAGTTCGTCCCCAAATGAGTGGGACCAGGCCTTAACCCTTCTAGGACTGGAGTCCCGTTTTGGGGACAAATTACTTAGAATTAGAGTAGCTTGTCCCCAAAACGGGAGTCCAGTCCTTAAAGGGTTAACCCATTCAGAACTGAAAAAAAAAAAAATCCAACACTAATTTCAAGTAGTTTGTCCCCCAATTCGTGGGACCAGTTCTGAAGGGGTTAACAGGTTAAAAGACGGTAGCCTTTGTTGGGACAACCAGGTAGGTACGGGGGGTGCCTTGCTCACGCAGAGCGGTGGGTGGCTCGGGCGTTGGGGTGCCATGAGGCAGTTGAAGAAGAGAGAAGAAAGTTTAGTATATCATATACGACGAGGGGCGTCCAGAAAAAAAGAGAAAACGACACACCACACCCCCAGAGGTCGGAATAGAAAACCGTTGCAACCGTTGTGATTACACGATGAAATAAGAAAAATGGAAAACAAAATGATCCTGAATTTTCATTTTTTTTCACTTGGTTTTAGTAACCCCCCCTCAGAGGCGGTTCTTAGCAGGATGCAGCTCACCCTCCATGCGACTCGCCCAATACCTCATGGCGTTTCGCGCTTGGTGCAAGCAATGTCTGCCTGGTTGGTGAAAACCCAACGCGCTCCGTCCCGGCATTGTAGGGATGCGAGGGTCTATGGTCATATGACTACGGCCGTGCACAACATGAGTACACCCTCCTCTACCGTAACGCCTATTAATACCTCAGGAAAATTATTACCAATATCTACGCCGGCCTGCTCCACCATAACCTTCTCCGGCACCGCTCCCCCCCCCCCCCCCCCCCCCCTAACGAACAAAAAATTCTGTGAGATGTCGAAAAATAATTTTTCGACCACCCTGTATACGAAGTAGTTAACGTACACAAGACAAGTGCGAGCAAGGGGGACTCTTATCCCCAAGCACCATAAACAACTTTATGCACCCATCCGGGCCAACATAATAGCCACCGCAATCTCCGTAGATGAACTGCAGTGCTATGCACCCATCCGGGCCAACATAATAGCCACCGCAATCTCCGTAGATGGACTGCAGTGACACGACTCAGATACTTGCACTAATGCGGTAATGACACGCATCATGCATTTGTACGGCTACATCATATATACGACTATGTCCGACAGAGCCTTGACCTCACCATCACTGAAATAGTATCTACTAGGAGAAAGTATGGAAATCGTGGGAAGATTTTAGGATATGCCTTCAAGTGTGGTCGACCGATTATTTTACAAAAAAAAACGCCTGGTTTCATCGAGACAAAGCTAGTCAGGGTTGAGACGGGGTCGGGGTTGGGGTTAGTGTTAGGGTGGGTAGAGTCTAAAGTAGTGGTTTCGGCGTTTTTCGGAATGTCCCTTTTCATTACGTGCACTGGAACCACACGAGCAGGGGCCACAACCAATTCCCCCGATTTTTATGATATATCCTAGAAAATAAATAATTCAGAATTAATTGCGGTAAAGTCTTTTTCCCTTCGCTGTTCTTGACCTTTTGCAGTTACACTGCTCGCAGGCCAGGGGTACATCAGTAGCACGGGACACTAGTTCCTTTCCCCCGTAGCATGTCTGCGTTTATAATCGGGGTGGACGACTCGATTTGTTTGCCTGACCGGCGTGAACCCGGCACGGAACACCCCGGCATTATAGGGGCACCAAGATAGAATCAGGGGGCGTATACCCCCGATTGGTGATGTTGACCTTTCCAGTTTTATTTTTACCTTCACATAGCTTGTAGAGGGGAGCGGAGGGCTCCAGACTATCTGTTTTGGACTGACTTTGATCGCTTTGCGGACCCTTCGGGTTCCACTTTTATTTCAGTGTACCTTTTTTGGGTAAGTTAGTTAGCCTGTGACCACGGGAATCGACCGCGTCAAGTGTTTGATTAGTACGGACATATGGAGGTACTGGATAGAGAGACCGGCACGGTTTTTAATGTGAAGACAACAACAACAACAAAGTCGGCTCTACTTTTAAGACCATGCAATAAGATTGCACGGCAACATGAGCTAGATCATACATATCATACAGATCATACGTATCATACATATCATATAGATCATACAGATCACACAGATCACACAGATCATACATATCATACTTATCATACATATAATACGTATCGTACAGATCATACAGATCATACAAATCATACAGACCGTACAGATCATACAGATCATACAGATCATACAGATCATACAGATCACACAGATCACACAGATCATACATATGATACTTATCATACATATAATACGTATCATACAGATCATACAGATCATACAAATCATACAGACCGTACAGATCATACAGATCATACAGATCATACAGATCATACAGATCATACAGATCATACAGATCATACAGATCACACAGATCACACAGATCATACATATGATACTTATCATACATATAATACGTATCATACAGATCATACAGATCATACAAATCATACAGACCGTACAGATCATACAGATCATACAGATCATATAGATCATACAGATCATACAGATCATACAGATCATACAGATCACACAGATCATACAGATCACACAGATCATACAAATCATGCAGACCGTACAGATCATACAGATCATACAGATCACACATATCATATAGATCATACAGATCACACAGATCACACAGATCATACAGATCATACTTATCATACATATAATACGTATCATACAGACCATACAGATCATACAGATCATACAAATCATACAGACCGTACAGATCATACAGAGCATACAGTTCATACAGATCATACAGATCATACAGATCCATATCATACAGATCATACGTATCATACATATCATATAGATCATACAGATCACACAGATCACACAGATCACACATATCATACTTATCATACATATAATACGTATCATACAGATCATACAGATCATACAAATCATACAGACCGTACAGATCATACAGAGCATACAGATCATACAGATCATACAGATCATACAGATCATACAGATCATACAAATCATACAGACCGTACAGATCATACAGGTCATGCAGATCATACAGGTCATACAGATCATACAGATCATACAGATCATACAGATCACACAGATCATACAGATCATACAGATCATACAGATCACACAGATCATACATATCATACATATCATACATATCATACGGATCATACAGATCATACAGATCAGGAATCCACCTGCCCTGAAAGATCCACTGCTGAAGATAATGGAAGTAGCAGTATCTGTATGATCGAGATCTGTCCCAGGTATGGATAGTAAAACCACAGCTGACTTGACGTATTTTGTACCTCTGGTATATATTTATAACAACTATCTGTAAAGTCCTTTGGGCTCATCGGTGTTACTTGCCCGGTTACTTTTCACTTGTCCGGTGGCTAAGTTTCTTGTCTTCGGCTGTAAATAGCTTTTGTGAAGAAATGCCGGCTTCTTAGCCTATTTAATAGCAACTTACTGTAGAGGTGTGGGAGGGGGTTTGAGGAGCCGCATTTTCGACTCATGTTCTAGTTCGGGGAACTGGGATTTCCCCGTTTTTCCCATATTTCTGCGTATACCGCTCATCAGGGTGGGCTAGTGCAATGGTATGGGCTTGGAAGACCGGTAATACCCCATATAGGCAATTGGTCCGTTTTAGAAGAGAAGCAGATTTTATATAGGTAATCGGTCCGTTTAGAAGAGAAGCAGCTTTTATTAATCCCCGTGTGTGTGTGTTCTTTCTTGCTCGGTGGCTACGTACGTAATCGGTCCGTTTAGAAGAGAAGCAGCTTTTATTAATCCCCGGGTGTGTTCTTCTTTCTTGCTCGGTGGCTCCGTACGAGTATAGCTGGACCGAGGCACGCACCGAAACGCCTGCTACTGCTTGTGCTGACTGCTGTACCGTCCGTAACAAGGAAATAAATGAAATTGGGCCACAAAAACGTCTGGGATCGTCGGTGTTACTTTTGTTGTCCGAGAGTACTTGCCCGCGATGGCGTATACCTTGTTTTGTTGATTTACCTTTTCAAGAGTGTTTTTTTTCATGGTCTTCGTTCGGGCTATCATATGTATGTACGGGTTGGGTGCATACAATAAAACATAGCTGGTACTCGCATACCAGGTATACAGCAGTATGTGAAGAAGTTGCCGACCGAGAGCATGTCGGCGCGGCGACTGGGACGCCTCCTGTGGCGGCGCGGAACAGAGCCATCGCTAGCGGAACAGAGCCGTCGACAACAACCCACTAGAGCACCACATCACCCGTCACAAAGAACGCCTGCTGTGCTCTTTCTCCCTTTTGAGCTTGCGACACCCCCCCCCCCCCCCCCCGGGAATTCAAGTCAACCACAATCCCGAAGGGGAACCTTACCTTGTTAATATAAATATATAGAAAATATAACAGCACAACCCGGTTGTCTCTCGGGACGAATTTCATCGCCGATTTTCCTTGGCAACGACGATGAAGAAAGAGGGTGCAAACAGAGCACAGAGATCGACGTGTGTCTCGCATGGAAATATCTCGACCAGATTTTCTCCCACTTCCCAACGGCTCAAATTCCCGTTGTATGCTTGCTCCGCCGCCGCCGCCTTGCTTTCGGAGAAACTCGTCTCCCGGAAAAAATCCGAAAATCGCCCCGAGGCAGAAGGGGGGGGGGGGGGGGTGATGTGTTATCTGAACCCCTTATAAAGTACTGCCGCACTGACTGAGTGTATGTGTGTTCTTCACATTAAACCGTCCTTTCTACCCGTCTACATCCAGCACACCTAGTAGTGTCCGTGCCGACTGTAGTGCCGTTGTAGGAACAAAACCCTTGGAATTAGAGTCAAATGCAGGCATCTGTACTGGATTGCTAGCAGGGTAGGTCGTGTCTGTCGTATATATATATATATATGGCATTGCATCGTCTGCTCTGCTTACCGCATTGCAGCGTAGTATCTCTGATGTGTCGTAGTTTTGTGACCGCAGAAGAACCGGTATCTCTCTACGATGAAGAATATAGACAGTAGTGCACACCTGGACCATATCATACACAGATATATCATCTACAGATCATCTACAGATCATCTACATATCATATACAGAAGATCATCTATTAATACAGATAATCTACATATATAACACCTACATATCATCTACAGATAGATCATCCACAGATCATATACAGATACTGTAGATCATCTACATACCATCTACAGATAGATCATCTACAGATCATCTACAGATCATCTACAGATCATCTAGATCGTGAGTTCGAGCCCCCCCCCGAGTGCATGCTCGTAGGGACTTTTTCTCGCAAAAACAATATCTGGACTCGTAGCGGAAAGCGCGAGGGCGTGAGTTAGCAAAAAATCGATGGAGATCGACGAGCGTTGGGAAGGTTGAACCCTCTGCGCGATAAAAATCAAGGCAAGAACCGTAGTGGGGGGGGAGGGAGAGGAGCCTACTGTGTGACCCCGGATCTGAGATACGACTAGGGAGGCAATAAGACAGAAGGGCGAAGATAATAAATGGGATGGGAAGAAAAAAAAAAAAAAAGGGGGTACCGGAGTATTGTAAATTGTAAACGGCTCAATCAACCTAATGGTATTTCTAATGGTATTTCCAAGCCACAGAAGTATAGAGCACGTAGCAGTAGCATCCCGAGCCGACCGAAATCAACCCAGAGTCTTTTTTTTTTTCAAGCGCAGCATCCACGCCGGCCGAAGCAACCCATCACGGGTGACCACAGCAACTAGGGACCAAATGTTGTTAGTACAAAATAGGGAAATATATAGGGTTTTGTGTGCACCATAGGTCCTATTTACTATGGTGTCCCGTAATAGCCTAACCAAGCACAGCATCCCACTGCAGCACTGCTCACCGGCATAGTTTTCGGGTTACCACTGAAGGGATATAAGGTCGGGAGGTCGGCTTTCTAGGCGCCGAGCTGACAAAAACCTCCGCAAGTACAACAACAGTGCAGGACACCCAGGGGCGTAAAAAAAAAAAAAAAAAAAAAAAAACCCCGTGGCTATGTACGTGCAGTAGCCGTAAATCTGCCCGCGCAGGCGAACTTCTCAGACGTGCCCGCATAACACGGTGCTGTTTCTAATGAGGTACGTAGGGTTTTGTCACGAAACTCTAAGGCATTCGCTCCGGACGGTGAGCATATTCTTAGCTTCGACGAACGGCGGCCACCACCCCGACCCGGACCTCTAACCCTAACCCTAACTCTAACCCTAACGAGAGGCATGCCTGCTTGGTGTGCCACCTGATCGTTGTGCTTGGAAAGGCTCTATTTCCTACTTCCAGTGCGAGCACATCTAAGGAAGTTCGCCCGCGCGGGCAGATTTACGCGAGCTCATGTACGTGCCTTCTTATTTATTTTTGTATGTATTCATAGCTTTCAATATATGTTTTTTGTGATCCTCGTTCTTGCTTTTGGGGGCATTGATACAGTGGGCAGGGGAGTAAAAAAAAAAAAAAAAAACGACACCACACACGTACGTAGGAAGGTCAGAATGAAAAACAAACCGGATCGCTGTCATCACAGGACGAAATGAGCGAAAACCATTTTTTTTTTTCGTTTTTTGTTCCCTTTTTTTAACTTGGTTTTAGAGACCCCCCCTATTTGTTTTTCGCTGGTCGGGGGGGGAGGAGCGTACTCATTTGTTGCTTGCCTTAGTCATTTGACCATTGACCACGCATCCCTTTCGAGACGGAGCAGGGGGGGTAATTAAAAAAAAAAATGACTTATTGTTTTCTGGGATCACAACGCTCCGGTTTCGTCCCTCCAATATAGGGGGGGTGTGTGTGCGTTGTCGATAACTTCTTTTTTTGTGCGCCCTTGGACACACTTTAAAATTTCTTATTTTGAGAGAGGGTTATTTCGACACTAATTCAAGTAACGACCCCCCCCCCCCCGCCCCCCCGAATTTCTTATTTTCCTGTTGAATCTCAGCCCGGATTTCTTACTAGCCTTTTTTTATTAGGTGTCCTGTACTACTGTATTAACTATCAGCAGGTGTCCACGCCTCACTATTGTTATATCATAGAACTATGGACTCGTTTGGGCTTGCCGGCGTTACTTGCCCGTGTTACAAGGATTACCCTGGGCTGGGTAATCGATCGATGTCTTTACCCCTACAGCTCAGCAGGTAATACCCTCACATTGGGCGTCGTCGGCAGGACACGGGTTCGAATCTCACTTCGAACGTTTCTTTTTAAAGAAACGCCTGCGCGTTCGTCCCCAAAAAACACGTCTCCCTGGTTCCCCAGGTATTGAAACGGAGCGGGTAGGTCAACGTACGGCCGTATACGGTACCGACGTCCCCAATATCCCGCCGTTCAGAGGGGGGGAGAGCGTTATAAGGATTACCCTGGGCTGGGTAATCGATCGATCTTTTACCCCTATAGCTCAGCAGGTAATACCCTCACACCCGGCTACTTGCCCCGTGGCTATGTACGTGCAGTAGCCGTAAATCTGCCCGCGCAGGCGAACTTCTCAGACGTGCCCGCATAACACGGTGCTGTTTCTAATGAGGTACGTAGGGTTTTGTCACGAAACTCTAAGGCATTCGCTCCGGACGGTGAGCATATTCTTAGCTTCGACGAACGGCGGCCACCACCCCGACCCGGACCTCTAACCCTAACCCTAACTCTAACCCTAACGAGAGGCATGCCTGCTTGGTGTGCCACCTGATCGTTGTGCTTGGAAAGGCTCTATTTCCTACTTCCAGTGCGAGCACATCTAAGGAAGTTCGCCCGCGCGGGCAGATTTACGCGAGCTCATGTACGTGCCTTCTTATTTATTTTTGTATGTATTCATAGCTTTCAATATATGTTTTTTGTGATCCTCGTTCTTGCTTTTGGGGGCGGGGGGGGGTACTCATTTGCTGCTTGCCTTAAGGGGGGGGGGGGTACTCATTTGCTGCTTGCCTTAAGTCATTTGACCATTGACCACGCATCCCTTTCGAGACGGAGCACTATGCTTTTGGGGTCGGGGGTGGGGCTACTACGCACTATATATCCGACTATTATGTGGTGGAAATCGAGTTTAAAAGGCTAAAACTCTTGTAGCGTATGTTGATCGACATTTTTAGTCTACTTTCCCTACAATGGCGTCGTCGGCTGGGCGTGAGATTCTGAAGAGTGAGGTCGGTGGTTCGATCCTCACCTTCATCCCATAAAAAGGGAAAAAAATGGGGAAAATCTCATGTTCAAGAACCTGTAAAACTCACTCACTTAGAAAGCACCCAGAGAGGAACGATGAAAGCAATGCGATCATTACATACTGAGTCCAGTGCCGAAAACGTCGGAGGTAAAACTTGGATACTCAGAGTCTCATCGGGGTTCCTGACTCATACCGAAGAGATAAGTCAGGTTTAGTGAGGGAGGATGTGGTGGAAATCGAGTTTACAAGGCTAAAACTCTTGTAGCGCATGTTGATCGACATTTTTAGTCTACTTTCCCTACAATTGCTATTACGGGGTGGGCTAATGTAGTAAACACTAGTAAATAGGACCTACGGCACACACCTATTTTTACCAACAATACTTGGTCCTATTTACTATAGTCCCCCGTAATAGTTGGGTTTCCTTGTTTATGGCAGGCTTCTTTGCGATGGGGCCCGCATTCCCCCGTGACCCGACCAGACCACTCGCTCCCATCTCAAAGAGAGGGGAAGCAAGAAAGCCGAGAGGTCTACTGCAACTACTACTCATGACATGGCGCATCAAAAACGGGGGGCGATCGATGGCAGTACCGAAGGTCGTTGTCATAAATTTGTGTATGCGCTTTGCATGCGCACGTATATATTCACACATATACATAGCTGTGGGGCGTATCGATATGTTCATGAAGAAGGAGGGCATAATTTATAATTTGTCATTTGGATGAATTCATCACTTTACCTTGGTTGGATTGTACATACATGTATTGAAAGGCACAACAAGTAACAAGTAACAAAGTACGATCGGTGAAACGTCGGTTAGGAGTTAGGAGTTAGGAGTTAGGAGTATTAATAGTAGGGAGAGGCATTCATCGTAAGGGGGGCTGCATTATTACTGGCGTATCATTCTGTCAAGTATTCAGCGATGATTGATAATAAGTGAGATAGAAGAAGAGCAGGTTTATTCCCTTTGCTTGATGAAAGACTGAGACAAAAGGGGAAGAGCATCTGGGAACCCCCCTGGTTCCCATCTGAGATACGCCTTCCAAGTAATACCAATACGATCCAAATACCTGATACCACAGCAGGTATTTACCAAGCGATTCCACGTCATTCCAGCAATACCATAACATAAGTGAGTGTAATGTGTGATGGTGTCATTAAAATAAGAGCTGCACATCATTGTTGTCAGATGTCAGATGCTATGGGGTACCAGAAAGAATGGGGCATACCCCCATAATATGCCTTGACGACGTTGGTCAAGGTGTAAAAATGTAAAAATGCCGTCTCCTGACATATTTGACGCATTTTTTTTTTTTTTTTGGTCCATCCCATTTATTATCTTCGCCCTTCTTTTCCCTCTCCCTCTTTAGTCGTAACTCAGATCCGGGGTCACTAAGTAGGCTCTTCTCCCCCCTCCCCAGTACGGTACTTCGTACGGGTGTATATAAACCTGCCTCGACTGCCTGGAAGGTGCTTTTGGTGTGCTCCGGTTGCCTGCCCTTTCCTGTCGTTCGTAGTCTTGCTGTTTGCGTTGTTTTTCATTCCATTTCATTTCGTTTCATTTAATTTGATTGCATTGTCTGTCGCATCTCCTCTGGGAGAAGCACGACACGTTCTTTCTTTTTTTGTCGTGTTTTTGTTTGGTTGTTTGATTGTTGATTTGCTTTACGTATTATGTTTTTTATTCCTTTTTTCCTTTTCGTTTTTTCTTAGTATCTTTCTTTTTTTTGCTCTTTCATACACCTGGATTGCTAGCAGGGTAGGTCTTGCCTGTCGTATATGGCATTTTATTGTCTGCTCTGCTTACTGCACTGATCGTCATATCTCTGTGTCGTAGTTTTGTATATTAAGGCATTTTATTGTCTGCTCTGCTTACTGCACTGATCGTCATATCTCTGTGTCGTAGTTTTGTGACCACAGAACTGGTACCTTTTTTAAGATGAAGAATCGGCACGGACACTGGGTGTGCTGGATGTCGACGGGTAGAAAGGAAGGTTAAATGTGAAGAACACACACACACACGTGCCTTGCATTTTTATCGCGATAAGAGTTCAGCACTTTCTTCCCTCGTCGACTTGCGTCGGATTCCGCCTACCCACGCCACGAAGGCGCTCTCAGCAATTGGTTCCTTTTTATTTTTTTAAAATAAAAGTCAAAAAAAAATTCACCACGGCGGTGGGATTTGAACTCGGGTACCAATGCTATTACTAGTAGACTTTGAAGCTGACCACTGCTGTACTCGTACTCTACCGGGGCGACCGGCACTACTCGTAGGCCAGATGGATCTATGTATGTTGCATCATACATACCAGTATAAATAATATGTGAAATATGAAGCCGAACAGCTCCAGCCGACCTTAAATATTTACGGAGGACCAGCCGGTCGCCTCGGTGGGCTAGCAGGTAACCACGAAGCTTGATAGCGTCAAGGTCGCGAGTTCGAGCCCCCCCGAGTGCATGCTCTCGTCGTAGGGACTGTTTCTCGCAAAAAAATATCTTGACTAGCTGAAAGCGCGAGAGCGTGAGTTAGCAAAATTCGATGAAGATCGACGAGCGTTGGGAAGGCTGAACCCTCTGCGCGATAAAAATCAAGGCAAGAACCGTAGTGGGGGAGGAGGGAGAAGAGCTTACTTTGGGACCCCGGATCTGAGTTACAACTAGGGAGGGAGAAAAACAGAAGTGCGAAGATAATAAATGGGATGGAAAAAAAAGAAAAAAAAACATATTAAACGGGACCAAATATTGGTAGTCAAAATAGGGGATATATATAGGTTTTTGTACGTGCCATGTGTGTGTGTGTGTTCACATTAAACCTTCCTTTCTACCCGTCGACATCCAGCACACCCAGTGTCCGTGCCGATTCTTCATCCTAAAAAGGTACCAGTTGGTGCAGCAGTATATACAGGTCTACTTTGTACACACTCAGTGCAGTAAGCAGAGCAGACAATGCAACGCCATATACGACAGGCAAGACCTACCCTGCTAGCAATCCAGGTGCATGCAAGAGAAAAAAATGATCCGAGGTGCGAGCTGACAGAGCAGGAGAGAAGAGAGAGAAAAAGAAAAAAGCGAAAAGAGAAAAGAAAAGTCAAATATACTGAAGCAAATCAACACAACCAAGCAACCAAATAAAAAGCATGACAAAAAAGAGGAAGTGTCGTGCTTCTCCCAGAGGAGATGCGACCTCCAATACGAACGAAATGAAATGAAAGAAAATGAAATGGACGAAACAGCGCCAACAGAGCAAGACTGAGAACGACAGGATAGGACAGCCAGCCGGGGCACACCAAAAGCCAGCTGAGGCAGGTTTGTGCCGTAAGTACAGGCAGGTTCTACCAGCTAGTCGGTCTGGCGTCTGGCACCTACTCTGTTTGCCGTCTCTTTCCTGCTTTCGTTCCGTCCTGGTTACCCTTATGACCCCCCCCACACCTCCGTCTCCTTCCCTTGGGCCTTGGCGCGCACCCATACAAAGGGTACGTGGCACTTCGCAACTCAATTCCGTTTCGTTCTCGTGTAACAAACGAGAGTCCGCGGAAAGAGGAACGGGGATAGACAAAAAACAAAATGAATACGTACGTAGCTTAAGCCCCAAAGAAAGTCCTAGGAATAAATGAACGGACAGGCGGAGGAAAGCAAAGGCAAGAAGCGATCAGGTAGACGATAAATGAAGTTGAAAACAAAGTAACGAAGCAAATGAATGCGAGGGGTTGTAGGCATGCGCTGTCGTGCCCCCTTGAGAAGCAACAAAACAGGCATGTTGTTTTGGTTGTTTTCTTCACTTTAAAGCTGTTTCAGGTTGGCTAAATCCTATTAATAGTCTGATCTAGCAAGAATCACGGCGTGGTCACCAAGACATGCTAGAGCCATCAGAAGAATGCCTAAAGAAGCACGTACCACAAGCAGGGAAAGGATACACAAGTCCGAAGAGTACACCGTAAAATCCGCTACAGCATGTTATGCGTGTCCAAAACTGAAACTACACGCCCGCATCTCGCATTCGAGCTAGCACGCATCGGTCCTGCCCCCCCCCTCCCAACTCTTACAATGAAATTTGCCGAACTACAGCGTAGCTTACTGCTGAAGTGCTGTCTGTAGGCCAAAACAAACGGCGCACCGGGCCCCTTCGGTCAGGTCGGGTCAAGCAATGCTCAAGTTCCGAAGGTCGTATAAAAAAACAACGACAGCAGGGCTGATACTTCCGAGGGGCATGGAGTTTAATTTGACACAGCGACACGAGTTGCACGAAGTGAGACGTGGAAGTGGTGGAGGGCGTAAGCTTTAAATTTGGGGGAGGGGGGGGGGGGGGGGGGGGGGGGGGGGAGGGGGGGGGGGGGGGGGGGGGGGGGGGGGGGGGGTGGGGGGGGGGGGAGGGGGGGGGGGGGGGGGGGGGGGGGGGGGTCTGGGGGGGGGGGGGGGAGGGGGGGGGGGGGGGGGAGGGGGGGGGGGGGGGGGGGGGGGGGGGGGGGGGGGGGGGGGGGGGCAGCTCTATCGACGAAGGGGAAGGGGGGGGGGGGGGGGGGGGGGGGGGGGGGAGGGGTGGGGGGGGGGGGGGGGGGAAGGGGGGGGGGGGGAAAGGGGGGGGGGTGAACCCATTCGCCGGAGGATGAAAAAAAAAAAAAAAAAAAAAAAGGTACGGCGTGGGAACAAGATGGAGCACGCAGTGGCTCGTCTGAAGTGGCTGCCAGAACTGACAGTCCGCGGCAAAAGTGCAAAAAGAACAGGCCAACCACCATCAATGTCCATTGACAATTACGCGGATCTATCCTGAACGGTCTGGTGTTAGGCAGCATTATCAAACTCGGACAGCTGATTAGGAATGGCGTCCACATTGAAGGGGTTTCACGATCAGCACACAATGAAAGGCAATCTGCCCCCGGGTGTCGCAGCCAATCTCTGGCGCGTCACCCCCCCCCCCCCCCCTGCTGCTACAAAACCAGTGACGGTCATCCACACGGGCCCCGACGCCGCAGACCAAAACATGTCGGGGAAAAAGCGAAGAATTTGTGTCAACAGAACAAAAATGTTCGTCCGTTCACGGGTCGATGTCGTCCGTGCTCGGTTGCACGCGATCGCTTCTCCTCGGGGCGCTGGCTGTTTGCTGGCTGCGCCGTTGCGCGCTGCGTGCTGCTCTCAGGCGCGGCGCTCCGGTGCGCTCAGGGGCTCCGGGTCCAGTCGCTACATCCGACGCACACTCGACCGCTCCGTTCACCGTACGACGCGTCTCGTTTGCTGTCGGCTTGGGGCCCGTCGGGCTCCCGCTTATCTCTCTCGTTGCACTCCAGGGTGCTGGTCTGAAAAATAAACCAATTCTGCGTCTGAGGTCAACCGCCGCCTGAGGCTCCGCGTCGTCGCCACACCTCCTCTCCTCCTTGATGCGAAGGCCAAGGTACTGGAGACAGATCACAGCTCCCTCTACGCAAACTCCCTAGGGTGTTGTAGCGTTAGTGGTCGCGTTCCACCTTTCTGATGGCGTCTGCCTCCGCGCACAAAAGTGAGATGGACATTGCTGTCTACACCGACGGCCAAAAAGGCCCGTGCATCTGGACTTTTGCGCCTGACGCACCAGTGCCGATCCAACTCTACCGCTGCACACGCTTCGCGGCGGGTGCGCAGCAAGAAGGTATCGGTCCGCTTGAGGGTGAGTCTAGCCTTGCTTGCTAGAAAGACCCCCCCCCCCGCTATGGGCCATGCCAAAGCAAAAACCTTGCCGAGGCAGCGAGGGGAAAAAGGGATAGGTCCTATTGACTGCTGTGGTCCACCGCAATGTAAAATAGAGTCAGTAAGTGGGCTGGCGAAAGCCAGTAAACTTCTCTTACATTTTTTTATTTTTCTCTTTTTTTCTCTTGTATGCACCTGGATTGCTATATAGCAGGGTAGGCCTTGCCTGTCGTATATGGCATTGCATTATTTGTCTGCTCTGCTTACTGCACTGAGCGTAGTATCTCTGTGTCGTAGTTTTGTGACCACAGAACTGGTACCTTTTTAGGATGAAGAATCGGCACGGACACTGGGTGTGCTGGATGTCGACGGGTAGAAAGGAAGGTTTAATGTGAAGAACACACACACACATTTGTTGTACTCGTACATACTCGTAATAACTACCTGGTACATATAATACGTACACACAAAACAGTTTTATTAGTCGTATACAGCAGTACAGGACACCTAATAAGAAACAGGAAATCTGGTCCAGACTGGATTTCTCATTTGAGAGAGGGTGCTTTCTACACTAATTTCAAGACAACGACTCCATAATTTCTTATTTTCCTCTAAATCTCAGCCTGGCTTTCTTATTATCCTGTTTCTTATTAGGTGTCCTGTAATGTACAGTACTTACAGGACACCTAATAAGAAACAGGAAATATGGCCCAGGCTGGATTTCTTATTTGAGAGAGGGTGCTTTCTACACTAATTTCAAGATAACGACTCCCGAATTTCTCAAGTATCCTCTAAATCTCAGCCTGGCTTTCTTATTACCCCGTTTCTTACTATTAATAGGTGTCCTGTACGTATTGTAGTCGGGAAGTCCAGCCCACTCCCCTGGGCAGGCCTAATTTTTCCAGTTCATGTACAGTAGTATTACAGGACACCTAATAAGAAACAGGAGAGCTGGCCCAGGCTGGATTTCTTAATTTGAGAGAGGATGCCTTCTACACTAATTTCATTACGACGACTCCCGAATTTCTCAAATATCCTCTAAATCTCAGCCTAGCTTTCTTGTTAGCCCATTTCTTATTATTAATAGGTGTCCTGTACTTTGTAGTCGGGAAGTCCAGCCCACTCCCCTGGGCAGGCCTAGCTTTTGCAGTTTATTATGTACGTACGCGTATACGCGTATGCATACGTAGCTCGGGCACCAATAATCACGTACTACGTACGAGTACTTCGTACTCGTACCAGACTACCAGGCACCAGGTACTGGGTATGGGTATGTAACATCACATCTATCTCCTGATCGCAATGTTGCAGCAGCAGCAGCAGCAGTAAATGGCTGTTGCTTTACGTATACGTGATACGTGCGGTAGGTAATCGTAATCGTCAACATGTTTCATCGTTATTACAACAAACGAACGGACACCAGTCACAGCAACATCAGCAGCAGCAGCAGCAGCAGACACAGAAGCAGAACAAACAAAACGAGAAGCAATACGTATCCCACAAAAAAAGCAGCAAAAGACAACCAACAAACAATAATAAAGATAAACAACAGACCAAGAGCTTGGGGAGACCGGTATAACTGTACGAGACGCGTCAAGCCCCAACATATCCTTAACATACTATATTTAGTGTACATTAGCCGTCAGTCAAGCCGTCAAGCCGCGATCTACTGAAAACAGCAGTACCTGCTACGTGCTGCTGTACATGTATGTACAGACAGCACAGCCTGGCACAGCAGTTGATTTTTTGCAGCAAAGTAAAGACAGAAAGGCCATGCCATGCCAACTCACCGTTGAGCCCCCTGTCGGGCACCAGGCACCAAGAAGAGGTCCCAGCCGCGCGGTCCTCTCTCCAGCTGCGGGAACCCCTGTGCCTACCCTCTCTCCGGCGCGGAGCGATCGACCACAGAGCAAAAGCACACAGCAGTGCCAGGCAAACCCCGCCTCTCAGCTGGTTCGATCGTCTACGACGACACTGGACACTGCTTGCTCTCTGCTGTCACTTCGAGTCTGTGGGGGTTCTTTGTAGTGGTATACAAAAATGTGTACACACCCAAGGCGACGGCCACAGAGAGAAGACAGTAGTAGTATTAATAGGTGTCCTCTGCTGCAAACAGTGATCGATGTAACCTATGCAGGCAATGCTAGTATCGCCAAGCACGCCTGCAGCTGTGGCGGCGGGTATGTATGCACTGACAAGCTCCTGCTCTCTCCAAAGTCCTCCCTCCCGCTGGCTTCACTGCTCGCTTGCTGCTGTGGGCGGCGCTTCTCCCGGCTGAGCCCGCGGCCCCAATGGCCCGCAAAAAACAACAGAAAAGTGAAGTCCACAAGTCTGCCCGACTCGACTCGACTCGACAGAAAAAAAATATAAAGTTCCGAATTGTGCATGCCTCATTTTCTAATCTATAGGAACTCCATTTCGGAGCCTGACAGGTTCAACAACCTTTTGCAGCATCAGTGTCAGGTGTCAGGTGTCAGGTGGCGCTAAGCGCACACATGCCACATATGCTACTGGCATATGGCTCGCAGAAGTACGGTGTGCACAAAAACCCGCACGCTGTAAAAACCTAACGTACAGGTCTAGACTGAAGAAAAGGAGTACTGCTGTGCTGCTGTAGTATGTTCGTTCTTGGAAGAGGCAATCTTTTTGTGAAACTTCGTCCGTACTGCTTGCGGCTGCTCTCAAGTCTCCACACAGCAGTCTCCAGTGTACGGACACCTACGCGTATACCCGGACACCTGCCGATGGGACATACCATACTACAGCAGCACTAGTGCAGGACGCCTAATAAGAAACAGGAAATCTGGGCCAGGCTGGATTTGTTATTTGAGAGAGGGTGCTTTTTTTTACGCTACTATTATAATTTCAAAATAACTAGTACTACTCCCGAATTTCTTAATTTCCTCTAAATATCAGCCTGGATTTCTTATTAACCTGGTTCTTATTATTAGTAGGTGTCCTGTAAGTGTTGTATGCGCACGTATAATATAGTAGGCAGGTGTCTACGCCTCGAAATACGTCGACTATAATTTGAGCCCTGTCCCGTTTCCTGCTCTTTTATACATTTTTTTTTAATCATTGTGCACCTGGGACAGATCATCATCAATTAATACTTCATGATCAAGATATAGATAATACGTGGAGAGATTGATGAGGAGAGGTTCACGATTTGTATGATCAAAAGCACAAAAAGCAGTTAACATTTATTAACAGCTTAAGTTACCCGCTGAGAGAGCCGTATCTGTACGTATGGTATACGTACGGTATGAAGAAAGAGTAAACAAACGTAAAAAAAGAGAGTCCTCTTTTTTGCGTCAAGTAGCCGGTACGTAGAAGAGCCGTAAATATATCCTGCGTGATGATCAATTCACAGCGGAGGAACAGGGAAGTATACGATCGATCGAGCGTTTCCTGGGTTGGATCGTCTTTTTAACCCACTAATAACTGATGAAAAACTCATAACACACTAATTCCAAGTAGTTTGTCCCCAAAAACAGGGGACCAGTTCTTAAGGGGTTAACTACTGCTTATTGCTGTCATCACATAGCCCATAATAGGTTGGATATATCTGTGCCTACGATACGTACCCCTTTCTGCTTGATGTATGCAGGTCCCGCACAACATCCAAACGGCAGGTTATTATTAGGATCTGAATGATCTACGTAAAGCAAGCAGTAAATAGTTCATAGATACGTACGTACATAGATCGTGATTCTTCCTCATGATATCATACGTCAGCTGTGAGTTCGACGGACACTGAGTGTGGTTGATATACCAGGGCATCCATTACGAGGCGCCTTTACAACTCTTGACCCACAAATCGTACCAGATAAAGCACCAAATATATTACGATTTGTTGGTGTTTTTACGTGTTTTTGGGTGTTTTTTTTTATCAAATCACGAGAACCCGTCGACCCAACCCAGCCCTAATCCTAACCCTAACCCTAACCCTAACCCCAACCCTAGTCCAGGCTAAGGCTCGACCCGTGCGCGGCTTCGCCGCGCGTTTTGGACAATTTGAAAAAACAACGCGCGGACCACTACCAAAACCGTAATATATTTGGTACTTTATCTGGTACGATTTGTGGGTCAAGAGCTCTGGTAAAGGCTACTGTTTTTTGGGGGTTTTTTTTATCAAATCACGAGAACCCGTCGACCCAACCCAGCCCTAATCCTAACCCTAACCCTAACCCTAACCCCAACCCTAGTCCAGGCTAAGGCTCGACCCGTGCGCGGCTTCGCCGCGCGTTTTGGACAATTTGAAAAAACAACGCGCGGACCACTACCAAAACCGTAATATATTTGGTACTTTATCTGGTACGATTTGTGGGTCAAGAGCTCTGGTAAAGGCTACTGTCCATTACAGGGCTTGTCGTGGGCCGACGCTGATGGGCCGCGGCCCTGCCCGGCCCATCAAATTTCCAGAGGATGGACCGCGGCCCGACCCAGCCCATCACGTTTTCAAATTTTCACGGCCCGGCCCGACCCGGCCCATTAAGTTTATAACGTCTCGGCCCGGCTCGGCCCGGCCCGGCCCGGCCCGGCCCGGTCCGGCCCATCACCTTTTCCAAAGTCTCGGCCCGTTCCGGCCCGACCCGTCACAATTTAAAAATCGGCCCGGCCCGTCCCGGCCCGTACACACGGCCCATGACAAAAAACCCTGTCAGGGCTTGTCAAGGGCCGACGTGATGGGCCTGTCCATCAATTTTTTGAATTGATGCGCCGCCGCCCGGCCCGACCCATCAAATTATAACTTGGTGGGCCGCGGCCCCGGCCCGGCCCGTCAATTTTTCAGAGGATGGGCGGCGGCCCGGCCCGGCCGGTCCACCATATTTTCAAACGTCCCGGCCCGGCCCGGCCCCGCCCGGTCCGGGCAAACGGCCCCTGACAAGCCCTGATTAATAGGCTGTTGCGCTGTTGCGCTGTTGCGATGGTGCAACATTTTGGTTGGAATGGCTGTTTTCCGCGACTCTCACCGAAGGCGATATGCGGCTTGCCGCAACACGTACGGGTGTTAAACGCCGCAGCATTCTGCCGCCGCACACTGCCCGAGATGTCCGCCAGAACTGCGGGTAGCGTTGCCACCAAGCTCTCCCTACTGATCGATGCGGACATCCTTTTCGCTTGTTCTGCCGACGATAGTCTGAACCCCCCTGCTCCCGGTGACAAGCTAGCCTGCGCAAGCTTGTGGGGTAGCAGTGTGAGCTGTTCCGCCATGCACCCCTCCTCGAAAAACGACGATTCCTCTGTCATTCCAGGGAGCTCGAGAAGGTTTGGAGTTTTTCGAGCATCAACATTGCGCCATTATCTGCCCGTCGACAAGCTGGCAGGGACAGCTTTGGGTCCGTTCACCCGCTCGACACACGCCGCCTCGTTGCACCATAAAACCGGTGGCTAAGAGATTGGCCGTTCGTTTATCCGGCATACGTGGCAGCATCCGCGCGAGTTGTCCAGCCCTTCCATCTCGCACTATCCCTATCGAAAACTCGTCAGTTCTAACTGGAACCCCAACCACCACCTTTATCCCTCCCTCGACCGCGATGCGGACACGCACTCCTGCCAAACGTGATGTCTCTTCCAGCGTGGGCGCGTATCCCTCCGGGGCCAAGGCAACCGCCTCTTGCGCGGGTTGATGTCTACCCCCCTCGCTGTCAACTCTCGCTCGAGGAAGGGCACCACTCTCCCACCGTCCCGGGTGACATCTCGTCGACCGCGACAGTGATGCCGTCGAGGTATGCGTAGGCTTCGACACACCTGCGACTCCTACCCCTCCCGCACCCTCGTAAGCACCGGCCGTAGCGGCAGGAACAACAGAGCCGGTCCCATACAGCGTCTCCTTGCTGCACCCCACGGGAGCATCAGAGCTTCGCCCATTCTCCCCGAGAGTCGTCTGGAAGAACACAGAGGCGGGCCTCTCGCCATATAGAGCACTTGGCTAAACGAACCCCCGTCAGCGCTGGCGTGCAGACGGCCGCCTTTGCTCGAGCACGGGCTTCCGCAGGACCGAGTTGAACGCGTTAGACGCGTCTCTCTGGATGATCCAGTTGCCTGCCTCATGGTGTATTCGGGCACGTGACGCTACATGTATGCTCCCCCCCCCCCCCTTGCTCCGTCTCGATCCGAAGAGATGTGTGGTCAATGGTCCAAATGACATAGGCAAGCAAACAAATGAGTACGCCCCCCCCCCCCCCCCCCCCCCCCCGACACCCCAACCCCATACTGCCTTGCTTCGAGATTTAGCCCCCTCCTTACGCGGTTTCCACTCCCGCATAGTCCCTGCCGCAATAATGAGAGGTGCCTCCACGTCATCCCCACACAAACCGGGCGGCACTTATCCCCCAGGGGGCCGTGAATTTTTTTTACTGCAGGAATAGCTCCCAAACCTCCGGCGCCCAGGGGGCCGTGAGTTTTTTTTTAACTGCAGGAATAGCTCCCAAAACCTCCGGCGGGAAAGCGTCAGGTTCCTCCACCACCCTCGTCCGAATGGCTTCGATGCCGGCGCCGGGGTGTTCTCGGCCTGAGTGGGTCCTTGGTGATGGACTACGGTAGGTGACGCGTGCTACGGTATAGAGGTACGTAGCACGTTTTTTGTCGTAGAATCTGAGTTATCCCACGGTAGGGGCACAGCAGAATTTTCTGAGGCACAGCAGAATTTTCTGAGCTCCTCACATGAGGAGCTCAATATCTCACCCGAAATAATGACTGACTTCGGAAACATTCGCTCGCGCAACCCGATCAAACCTTCCATTGTGGTAGTCAAAAAAACAAATATACCAGTAAAATACTAGGAGCATCCGGTGGTTACGTACTCACGTGAGGAGCACAACCGGTCAGAAAATATTGAGCCTAAAAGTGGTAACCCTACCGTGGGATTGCTCATCTATGGGTTCTGAATGATCGGGCTCCTTTTACCCCCTTAAGAACCGGTTGCCCCCGGTTTTGGGGACAAACTACTTGGAATTAGTGTGGGACATTTTGTTTTCAGTTCTGAAATGGGTTAACTCAAAATCATCGGATTATCATCCTTAAGAACTGGTCCCACGAATTTGGGAACAAACTACTTGGAATTAGTGTGGGACAGTTGGTTTCAGTTCTGAATGGGTTATAACTCAAAATCATCCGATTATCATTTTATCTATTACGGGGGGGGGCATAGTAAACACTAGTAAATAGGACCAAATATTGTAGGTAAAAATAGGTAAATAGGTAAATATATAGGTTTTTGTGTTAACCGTAGGTTCTGTTTACTATGGAGCACCCCACCATAGGGGTACCACGTTTTGGCTCAATGTTTTCTGACCGGTTGTGCTCCGCACGTGAGTAACCACCGGATACTATTAATATTTTAGTGGTATATTTGTTTTTGGACTACCGCATTGGAAGATTCGGTCTGGTTGCGCGAACGAATGTGTCCGAAGTCATGTTTCGGGTGAGATATTGAGCTCCTCATGTGAGGAGCTCAGAAAAGTCTGCTGCGCCCCTACCGTGGGATGACTCTAAATGGTCCCCTGTAATCGTGTCGAAATGTTGTTCAGTGTGTGCTTACTTGGACTCATGGTATCTTTCATCGGGTATGTATATACGTATCATAGCACTTTTATTTTCGTCTAAAATCAGTTTTTGAGTGAGGTCATATAGAGCTGCATGCTACGATAGAGTTTCACCCGCTTTTTTCTGAGCTCCTCACGTGAGGAGCTCCATATACGACACCGAAAAACAGATTTCGAAGGAAACGAAAAGTGCTACCCGCAAGACGATCCCACGACCTAAGTAAGTATACTGCGAAAAATATCGCAACACAATACGTCATGTGTGTCTGACGATTTTGCGTTAAGAAGCTCGATCATTCAGAACAAAAAAAACAGCCAAAACCTGCCACCTCTATCGTGGCACGCGTCTAGAGCTCTCCTCAAGTGACCACCCTCAGAAGGCAGAAATGGCCTGCATGCAGGTGCACCTCTACGGTATAGCATGCGTCTTATGGCCTGTAGGCAGGTGCACCTCTACCGTATAGCATGCGTCTTATGGCCTGTAGGCAGGTGCACCTCTACGGTATAGCATGCGCCTTATGGCCTGTATGCAGGTGCGAAAAGCGCAGACCATAACTCCCCGGTCCTGATACGTAGCGCGTTTTGCGAGAGTCGATGACCTCGAACGCCACCTGAGGGTTGAACTCGCCCTCTGGGCGCCCCACAGGCGGGCCACTCCCTTCCTCTGGTTCGGTCAAACGTGCCCCCCTAGCTGCCGCCGCTGTGCGTCTCGGGCGGAGTTTTGGTCTTATTCCGGGAACTTCGCCTTCACTATTGACCATGTAGTAACCTCATTACCGAGCGCTCGCGGTTCCGCTAAAAGGCCACGCGCTGCTACTGTTACCCCCCGTAATGAGCGCCCAAGTGTTGGAGGTGTCTCTTTTAGGAGTAGGAACGGTGCTCCGTCTCGAAAGGGATGCGTGGTCAATGGTCAAATGACTACGGCAAGCAACAAATGAGTACGCCCCCCCCCTCCCCCAGTGCCGGCACGCTGACGCGGCCCTCTTGAACTTGGCCGAGTCCGTTGTTCTCGCGTGCTTGCTCTCTGAGACGTGGCGCCGTGCCTCCGGCGTACTCCGTAAGCCATGGGAGACTGGTGGCCAGAGGTCCCCGTCTTCGTCAGACTTGAACCTCGCGGTCCGACTCGTTCACCCCGTCCTGAGAGTGCAGCAGCAAGGCTGGGAGGATGTACCACAATAGCTTGAGCGCCCGCAAAAAGGGAAATTCGGTGTGGTTTAGAGTCCCACTCGGTCGGCGCACCCCCAGAGCGTGGTTGACGAGAGACCCAGCGAGTTGGTGACAAAGCTTAGCGCGAGTGGGTGGCAAAGCTTAGCGCGAGTGGTTGCCAGTTCCGGCTGCACCTTTAACGACGGTCGCAAGCCGCATTGTCTAGGTCGATCAAGGACACTCTTCCTGTCTAACCTGGGATGCGTGCTACGATCGAAGGTATATGGTATACCTTTTTTTGGCTGAAACGGTTTTCTGAATGATCGGGCTCCTTAACCCAAATTTCGTCGGACTTTCATGCGTTTGTTGCCACATTTTCCATTGTATACCTAGCTCGTGGGATTGTTGGTCGAGTCGTAGTTCTTTTTGGTTTCCTCCAAGTGACTACTGCAGGTATGGAGCGCCTCCAAGTGAGGAGCTCAGAAAAATCACGGGGCACCCCTATCGTAGCATTCGTCAAGGGCTCTGCCACCCCCAAGCTGTCTTGGTCCCAGGAGTTAGTAGAGCCCTTGGCGGTGTCCCTCGTGGTCCTCTTCGG